>CM035167.1:148084346-148684346 GCA_020205615.1 Panax quinquefolius
TATAACAAAAATAAAAACATTTGTTTTATAAAACAAACATTTGCTATGGATTTTTTTATTATTTTTTTTTTCTTGTAAGTAAAAATGACTTTTTTTTTTTTTTTTTTTTTTTGTGTTTGGAAGAGGCTCTCACTATTGGAATTTTTTTTTTTTTTTTTTTTTTTTTTTATACAAGTTTAATGTCAAAATTTGGCTTAAATCCAAAAAGGTTGTTGTTGTTGATTACAGACTGTAAAGCAACCTTCTCTTGTGGATGGAGAATTATATATATATATATATCTGCGTCGAGATCGAGTATTCTTTTAAATAGCATTCATTCCTAAATATCATTCTTTTATTAAAATTACGTGCGTTTTGAAGGGGCGCGGTGGCATTGTATTTATAAAAATGACATGCGTCCAAAACTATATGTCGTTTGATAAAAAAATCTTTATTTAAGGCGCTATCTTATTAAAAATCTTCTTCGATCTCTCACTCTGAATAAATCTTGTGTATATAGTACAACCACCATTGCACACATACTTAATAGTTTCTTTCTGTAACATGATCAACTCTAAGTAAATCAATTAGTAAAATGACAGTACTATATAGTAATTTGTACTATATATATATATATATATATATATATATATGTGTGTGTGTGTGTGTGATCTAAGATAGATACTAGTAGTGAAATATTATTTGCTGGAGTAGTATGGACGAGTAGGAGAGAGTTAGGTCGGTCCCTCCCTCCATCCATCCCACCCTCTATCCCTGGTCTTTAATGGGAGAGGACAGGGTCGGTAACAGTTATGACATTGGACGTTGGACAAGGACACCCTCCCTCCCTACCTAAATTTGATTTTGAATCCGGGCTTTACTTACGTAGATCTCGACGCCTAATGCCCATGCTCCCACCCACCTACACTTAATGGGAATGGGTCCGGGTGCCGACGAATTTCTTAAGCCACATGTCACGCTCTGCATTACGTGAAATTAGGGTAGCGTGTCACATTAGATGATGGATTGGATGCTGCTTATCGTGTCAACTTACTAGTATTTGTTTGACATTTAAATTGTTTGATTCAAATCTTTACTAACAATATTACTATCACTTAAAAAAAAATTGCCATACACACACATATATAGCTCGAAAGAGTCACAATATATATATATATATATATATGTGCGTACTCTTTTTCATGTAATAATAATATTATTTAAATCTTTAAATGTATTAAATGCAGTTAAAAGATGTTATTCGTATTTATAAATTGTTTATTACGCAATGTTTTAAAATTCATAGGAGTACAATACAATACATTTGGACCTTGTTACCCAACGTATCCATGATCCATCCATACTAGTACACCACTTTTGTTAATTATTTTTTCACTGTTTAACTCATTTGATATGTACCCAAATTATGCTTTGTAAATAATATGATATGAACATTTACTTATCAAGTAAGAAGACAAATTTTTTTTTTTACACAATGTGATAATTGTGCTGATGATGTGATACAAAATGATTCGTCATATTCTAATTAGTGAATAATTCTATCATGTCACATGGGTGAGTTCAATGGTTATAATGTAATATTTTTATTACTCTCTTCATTCCAAATTAAAATTAGAGATATATTTTGAGTCAATTCGCAAAATCCTAAAACTCAAAATTGATATAATTAATTTCGTTCAAGTTTTTAAAAACAAATATGATACTAATTAGTAGTGTTTTATAGTTATTTTACAATTGTAATATATGTTTATATTGAAACTAACTACTAAATAATACTATTAAAAATAGAGATACAATTTAGAAATGACCACCGGGAGAGTTGTATTCAAGCTTTCATACATGGAGCGGGCTGCGTCGTCCAAAGAAGTCATAAGCCCACTTAATATAGGCTTTAGATTTACTTAATTAACAAGCCCACTACTAGCGGATAAGACAATGTCCCCGTCCAAAAACTACTAGTAGTAATATCTAAATTTAAGTCATAATTTATTGTTAAAAGTTAGTCGGTTTTCAGATTTAAAAATATTGATAATTCTAAATTAATCTCGTATTTGAAAAAGAAAAATTATATATATACACGTATGTATAGAAACTCATTACTTTATATGGGCCAACCAAAGGCTTTGGAGTTTTGGCAAGGCTTTATTATGCATGCACGATAAGAATTAACAAGTTATTATTATGAGCTAATAATCACAATTCCTTTATTTTTAACCTATTCACACCTTATTTGAATTTAGCTTAGCTACCACTTCCACTACTTTGTATTATTAATTATAAATTATTATTTTTCCTTCTCAGCAAGTACGGACTATATTATTAAATTGTAAAGTCAACTTGTATTTTAGTACTAATTTTTAAGTCAAAAATTAGTACTAATTCCCATGGGTGGACGATGGACAATATTTTAAATGGGTGCTGACATGAAAATTAGATCGAAAGAATAAAATTAATTTGTTCCAGTACAATTAATTTATTTTATTTTTCTATTCAAAATCTATGTCCGCATATACTTATTGTATTTCAAATACATATAAATAAATTTAGGCAGTAGGCCGTCATTTTCTTGGACGGCCTTCATGCTCGAGTATGTTCTTACTTGCACCAAATGTGATAGTCTCCCACTCCCCTTAGACTATTTAGTATTGTAATAGTGTAGGTTATTTTTAAAAGGAAAAAAAAGTAGTATAATCTTATTTTAGAAATTTCTTTCAGGCGCAACCTAAGGTCTAAAACTTAAATAAAGGGTATTGGTTGGGTAAACATTACTACATTCTTAGTTTAATATATGAGAAAAATAATTAATATAATTTGTAATAGGTTTTTTATATGAATAATAAGATTTGTTTTGTAATAATAAGTTTGTTTTTAAGTAAATTTTAATATTTGGAAAACGTAATTATAATTTATTGCATTAATTTGTAATTTTATGGGTATTAAAATTCTACTTTTAATTACAAAAAAATATATTTGAATATATATCACGTAAATTTTAATCTTTGAGAAATTTAATTAGCAAAAATTGTATGACTTTATTTTCTGATAAAATGAATATTTATTATTTTTTGACATTTATGTTATTTATTGCACAAGTTCATAATTTAATTAATTAGATCAAGTAAACTAAAAATTATAATATACAAATTTATATTTAGTGGAGAAATTAAACATTATCACTTGAAAGGTGTATTAGACATTATATTAAAAATATTTTTGGATATTAGTTGGTCAATCCATTAGGGGTAGTGAATGTTATACATTGTAGACTAGATGAGTACTTACTGTTACTTGAAAAACTAGAGGGGTAGTGAGTGTTATCTACAGGGAGTGTCAGTATATTTTACTCTATAATATTTTATCATGTAATAAAAGGTCAGCTATGTATTAAAAATTGGACATGAAAATTAGACATGGATGTATTTGAATTTTGACCCATAATGATGGATAAAAATATAAATAAGTGAAATTCAAGTGTAATTTTGAGTTAGCTATATATATATATATATATATATATATATATATGACACGTCATAAGCTGCCCAACCATGACCCTAATAATTTGGTTGGCTAACGCTCGGCTGGCCAATCAATCTCGCCTACATCAACATGTGATTTTACTCTTTTACAACAAATAATCGGATTAAAAAGTTGGCATGTTGCCTTGTTGACCGGTCTACATTACCATGTCAACCTTTTGAAAAATTCGGTAGAAATTCAACCTATCCATGCTTCTTAATTACTTGTTACTAATTAGTGTATATCTTATCAATTACACATAAAAATGATTTATCATTAGAAAGGTCAGCTCAGTTCAGTTCAGGTTTTAATTAGGGAAGTGTTATACTCGTCAAGTAAAGTAAAAATAATTTTTACTCATTGAATAGTAATTAAATCATACATTCTTTTGAGGGAAACTATTACTTTGGTACTTAATTAATTTGCAGTTATGATTTGGAACTAAAAATAATGAGGTGAGTACAGAATAAGGAAACGTACGTTAATTACATCTTCTTCTTTTTCTCAGTTTTCTCTCTAGCTAACCTTCATCTTAGATCTAGGAGAGAGCTCTCCTTCCCTTGTGGAGTTTGTTTTCGGAAATATCCATGATTTCTTTCTCTTTTGGGAGGAGATTTCATTTGCTTTCTCCGTTTTGGGAGATTTTGTTTTATCCGTTTGGGATTTTTTTTTTTTTTCGTGAGCTTTTTTCTAGTACATGAATTGTTGAAGATGAATTATTCAAATTTGGATGTAGCGCTTTCATTACGACTTGTTCTTCCGTTGCTCGTGCTAAAGAACGATCCGGATCTCTGTATTATATTATTATTTTGGGGATATGACTGTATTTCAAGAATTTATTTGATGTCCACTAGTATTGTTGATACGATTGACCTTTTTTTCCTGATTATGTGTTATTTTATTTGAAAGAATTACCATTTGAGTTTGTTTTAATTTTGTAATCTTTTTTATTTTTTTGTAACAGTTTTAATATATTTCAATAAAAAGATGGTTTGATAAAAAGAAAAGAAAAAAGGAAGCGTTAATTAGAGAAAGAGATTTAGGTATTAATTTTCAATTGTAAAGAAGTCAATAATGATATAAGAAATAAATGTACGGACGTACGTACACGAGAGAGAGAGAAGTTAATTAAAAGAGTGTAGCTAGAAACAATTGCATGTGCATAGCAATTAGCATACTAATTATAACTAGTGAGATTCAATTGAAAAATGAAATGAAGTTGGTTTGGTAAGCTTTTGGCCTGCTAAAACGTGATTACCGCTCTCACTACTCTACTAGTATGACTTCAAATTCATTCACTAAACTAAAGCCACCCCGGCCGACGACCCCCCAAATAAACTTCTCCATCTCCATCGTCTCTCTCTCTCTCTCTCTCTCTCTCTCTCTCTCTCTATATATATATATATATATATATATATATATATATATATATCTATATATTGCTGCAAAACATTTGCATCAAGCTATTCTCATCAAGCACTCTTCCTCTATCTTTCTCTATAACATACATACATACATACATATTAGATTAATGGCCAAAAAAGCTAAGCAGTTGATGACATCAATATTAATATTTCTCTTGTTTAATTTCATTGCTTTGTCTTTCCATACTACTACTTATGCATTCCATGGAACCTCCGGGGCCGCCTGGCATGCCGCCCATGCAACATTCTATGGTGGTTCTGATGCTTCCGGCACTATGGGTAATTAATTTCTTTTCTCCCACGTGCACTGCACATTTTATTACTCCATCACTCCTAAATTATAAGAATAAGGTCACAATTGACTTTCTATTTAAGAAATTTTCAAAATAAAAATTGACATACATAGATTTTTTTAGTTTTAGTCAATACAATGATAAATATTGTAAAATATTATTATTTGATAATTTTGAGTTTAAAATTAATAATAATCTTATAATTTAGAACGGAGGTAATATATAATATGGGAATGTGATTGTATTTTGTGCACACACAAACTTACCCATTTATATCTCAAAAATAATGTGTTGTTTTGAGGGGCAGGACACACGAGCTTGCATGTAGTAACACATACTCGTACATATTCGGCGTGAGATGATGATGAGATATATGTTTTTGTTGCAGGAGGAGCATGTGGGTATGGGAATTTGTATAGCCAGGGTTATGGGACTAACACTGCAGCCCTGAGCACAACACTCTTCAACGAGGGATGGAGCTGCGGAGCTTGTTACCAGTTGAGGTGCAACAACAAACCCGAATGGTGCCTCCCCCATACCATCACTGTGACCGCCACCAACTTCTGTCCGCCTAATAACGCCCTCTCTAATGACAATGGGGGCTGGTGCAATCCTCCTCTCCAACATTTTGATTTGGCTGAGCCTGCTTTCTTGCAAATAGCAAAATATCGCGCTGGAATTGTTCCCGTACTCTATACAAGGTAAAGTTTTCTACATTTACTGCGCCAATAAAGTCAATTAATTCTCTGCCTAATGGTTTTAACGTTTACTTTACCTTAATTGTGATGTTAAATATTACATGCAGGGTTCCATGTGTGAAGAAAGGGGGCATAAGGTTCACCATCAATGGGCATTCCTACTTCAATTTGGTGTTGATAACCAATGTTGGCGGTGCAGGAGATGTGCATGCAGTAGCAATAAAGGGGACCAAGACCGGTTGGGAAAGCATGTCGAGGAATTGGGGCCAAAATTGGCAGAGCAACTCGTACCTTAATGCCCAAACCCTTTCTTTCCGAGTGACATCCAGTGAGGGAAAGACCGTAACCAGCTACAACGTTGTTCCCGCTGGTTGGCAATTTGGACAAACATTTGAAGGAGCTCAGTTCTAGGGAAACAACGTCAAGGATTGTTGTCCAATTGCCTGCTGTAGAAGTAAAGCACAGCGTTCACCAGCAACGCTGTTACTTGAATAGGACTCTACTAATGTAATGTGTGTGTGTGTATATATATATATGCGCCTCAGAATGTTCAGAGAGAAATAAATTTCAAGCAGCTTTGTTTTCTCTTTTTCCACTGCTTTCGGCATTGTGGGCAGTAATCCATCATCCATTGTCCAATCATTATGAACAAAAATTTCATCTGTTCGCGTCTATAAGAAACGATAACAGGGGAAGAGTACGTGTTTATGTTTTGTTTTCAAGCACATTTTGGACCAAAGCGCATATCCACTTCTTTTATTATAGTACTCCCATTTATGTAGAAACTAATTTCTAGTCCAAGAAAGTGAACAAAGCAAAATGCAGCAGACTCCTATAAATTCCACTGATATATCATATAAACATATATAAGAGGCAAGGTAGCAAGATGATAGACATCTTCAAATGATTTTCAGAAAATTGAATTTTCCACCCAAAAAAATATATATCTGAAAGACCTTCAAACACCTAATATCATCAAGAAGAACACATCACATCTAACTCATTCACAAATTTGAACAAGTTAACATGCATGGTGCCCATGATAAAGAACTGACCTATACGTACAAGGTATCTGGAAAGCCTACTACTGAACTCTAATAGTTTAGCAAGGAATATTTCACTCTCAAAACAATTTTCCCTTTCTCCACACCAAGCTTTCCTCCTGTAACCAACCAATGACCCGGAGCATCTTGTGGACCCTTACTCATGGCAGACATGTCAACCGATTTCGCTAACTTGCTTCCCGCTAGTGTTTCCCCTGAACCCGAACTTGAGTCACCACTGTTGTTTCCAGTAGCAGCCGATATTTTCAACTTGTCATTCGGCTTGTGGTCCCACAATGATCTTCTTATCGTACAGCCTGGTATCCTTGAAAATAAAAGCTTCATATATAAGACATTTCTTGAACCAAAATCCCACACCCCAAGCTGAGATCCAGTGACTACGTACACACCAGATTGATCGCCTATAAAGGTTTCGGGGCACTCAATTGGTGCAGAGCTCACATGAGAAAAATTCTTCCATTTCACCGGCTCAAACCATCTGCTATCTTGCTCCTCAGGACCCTGCCATTTAGGAGCACCGATTGCAACATGAGTGTCCCAGTATGGCTGAAGGATCTTCGGAAGGCATGCAAGGTGTTGAAGATGAACACTTAAACGGTTCTGCTTGGATCCTTCGAGACATAAACGCATGCCTGTCACGGGTTTGCGCCCAACTGAAACCTGCAGTCAGATTTAGCTAAAATATTATAGACAAATCAATTAGATGATTTGTATTATCAAATATACACTTGTTTTTTACATTTTCATTTAAGATGAACAAAAAAGAAATTTTAAAAAAAAAACTTAAGCTTGTGTGTTGAAGCATGAGCACTCTTCAAGTTGACAGGTGAAAAAACCCACATTATTTAGGGTATCCAATATAGTTTGTTTTCTGAGCATCAAAAAAATTATAAGATAATTGACTAATATCATCTGATGTCTTTCCCTTTCAGCCATCAATTCTACAAGCTACATTCTGCTTATTCTATGAAAACTATGTTAAAAGTAAATTTGTTCAAGTACTGGAACACGGAAGATAATTAGGGACTAATAGTAACCCTCCCCCTTCCCTTCATTCAATCAAAAAAGTTCAGTTTATCCTCTTAATCTTTAAGAATTTTAATTGAAACCATGTACATATTATGGTCTGGCCGCTTCCAATTGTATCCAAGATTTATTATTTCCTTTGTCATCTGTCACTATTTAGTAATATTTCCTAATAATTGCAAGCATTTAAAGTTTTCATCTGACAACTTGCTTTGTCACATCCAAAGGAATAAACCAAGATCTGTCTCTGACATTGATAAATCAGAATGAATGATAGTAGATCTAAGAGTAAGAGTATGCATAGAATTACCAATATGACACAATCAGAAGGGTATGGTTATGGTCAACAATAATGCAAATATGTGGACCATGTGGTAAATTTTTCAAATGCTCAACACACACCCCGACCCCTTAAGAATTAGTTGAATGAATGGATCCAAACAAAATTTCAGTAGAAGTTGGACAAAAATATTTATGGCTTAAGGTTATGCAGAAGGATGTGATTGCTTCGACTAACTTAAACATTTTAAACTACAAACCAAGTAACTTTGGCATAAGGCTCGTTTGGCTACTTCATTTTATAACACAAGGCTAGAAGCACGCACACTTCTAGATGGCCAATGTATCATGTCTGACTTGTTCAGGACACTGCCACTCACAAATGACACTCATGGAGTCCAGTTTTCACCATGACAGTAACATGTTCACAAAGACACAGAAACGTACTTGCTCTTGGCTGATGTAAAGTTTCTGCCCCATCATGCTGAACTGCAAAGATGGGCAGACAGGTTCCTTTCTTTGATAACCAGGAGGCCTATCCTGTATGGGAGCCCATATCCGAGGGACCTGAAACTCTAAGAAATATCGCAGCTCCTCGATCTGAGGTTTGTCTGGGAACATTTACACAAGAATAATTTACATGTCAACAAATTAGAAGAAAACGTTACATTATCAATGGTCGCATTGCTGCTGATATATATGGAAACATTAGTGCAGATGAAGTTACAGTGTCTTACACTCGAGATAGAGATCTATAGCCCGAGCCAAATGCTCCTTTCCAGTCACCCCTTCAAGAAGACGTGTGATAGGGAAGAATGACATTTCAATGACATCGGGCGAGGACCGTACGGTTCTTGCCCATTGAGTATGACTTTGTTCCAGATCATCTCCTCCCCTTCGTCTGAAAATGACTGTAAC
Organism: Panax quinquefolius; assembly: GCA_020205615.1. Lineage (NCBI taxonomy): Eukaryota > Viridiplantae > Streptophyta > Magnoliopsida > Apiales > Araliaceae > Panax > Panax quinquefolius. The sequence goes on from CM035167.1 coordinate 148,093,565, forward strand.
ATCCTGCATCAAAAATAGTAAACAAAATTTCTGGCTTGAAAGTTGTGTAATGAATTAACATATAGCCGGTACAGTAAGGCTGCAATCAATTAACAAGTAAGAATAAGGCACTCATGACACACGAAATAGTGTTTTCTCTGTTATTCATGCACAAACCACAGTCCAACCATCACAATGGAAAATGAAAAAGTAATAGATAAATCTGCAAGCGCATACATCGGAATTATTTTAAAGGACAAATGCTGAATCTAATGAGAAATTTCAACCAATCAGAAATTGTATTTGACCAACTGTACTAAACACCTCCTAAAGCATCAAAAGCAAATCTTCCACAGTCATGTCTTTCATATTTGCCCAAATTCAACTCTAGATTGAATGTAATCATTATAAAGTATTCTAAAGTTGCTTTTGTTTTATTTTGACAAAGGATGTACAAACTACAAACACTGAATGATCTTGTGGTAATGGAAATTTATTACCACTTCAGTCACATTACTAGGCATCTGTTGCTTTTAAGATAACAAGCAGAGAAAGCTAAAAAAAGGTTCAACTATGTGCCTTATATAACAATTGCACCATGAGATACAGATTTAATCCGGAAGGAAAAAAAACAGAAGAAGAAATCAACAATAAGTTCCCAATCTAGTTTTATAATACTCGATCTAAGACGCAACACATGCAGTGGAGACGTTGAAACACATCCCAATATCCATTGTGATTATCCACACTGTAGATATCAAAATAGATTTGAAACTTAATTGACCGCTGTTTTGAGAATATATGAAATCCTGATGGATGTTTTGAAGGAAATAAGTCTTCAGGCCGAGGGAGTTTCAAGATTCAATATTACCATAATTGAAAACAAAAAAAAACTAAAATGGTGATATAGGTTTTACAAGTGAGGAATGCTGTAAGAGTGACTGTTCAAGCATCATCACCAGCAATTAAGATGCCAACCTAGTTGTAAATGTCTAGTCCACCCCTGACGTCACAGCACAAATAGCATCATTTCATAACTTACTTCTTTACCTTTCCTAGACTGCCTTTATTTTTTCCTGTCCATTTTTCCTGAGGTGTACCCTGGCATTCATCCTAGAGTGGCGCTATGATAAGAAACCAATTTATTAATTTCACATATTTGAAGCTTTCATGATAAACTCCTAAAAAACTGAATCAAGCCCCTTTCATGGGAAGTCCTAAAAAAATTCGGTCATGGATTTTCCAGAACAAAATCATGTATTAAGAACATAAGGTTATTAACAAAAAATGATGGAAAATATAAAACAGAAAGTAGCCCATACTTCTTTCCCATTCCCGATGAGAGAAGTTGCTGTACTGGGCTGAGGATGTACCCCTTGGCTGTTGTATAAAGAAGGGTCAACTCCCTGCAAAATTCATAAGGGAACCAACACGAGAGAGAGAGAGAGGGTTAGTCAACAATCACAGCCGCAAGGAAAATGCAGGAGAACTTTTGAGAGAGAAAATTCTATAAAAACAAAGAAGAATAAGTATAGCGGAACTAGCCTTGTCCTTGTATTTCAATAGACTTGAAGTCGTATGGTTTTCTGTGGTGGAGAACCTCTGATTTCCAATATCCTGAACATAATTTTTTATCTCTACCTTTGATAAAGGTGATGACCGGTGCTGTTTGACATAAATCACATCTTTACCCCCAATAGTAACTGATACTATAACATGTGTCCCAAAGTTCTCAATAAAACTGTTCCAGGAGAGAGAAAAGAAGCAAAGTCAGAACACCAATGAGAGAAAATTTAAAACTCTAGTGAACTTGCCGATAAATAACTGGGAGATTCTTACCTTGCTAAGGCTGATGGGTCCCACGATGCTGGGACAGCCCGTATGACATTTTCTTGCAATACTAATTGGGACTTTTCAAGTTGAACCTTAGCAAGTGGAATGAAAAAACCATCCAAACAAAGGGTCTTTGTTGCAGCAGCATCAATATCCTTACAGCTAGTGAAATTAAATGCAGCATTGAAGCAACCCACAGGGACATTCTCTGATAGATTAGCCTTTTTATTAAAGTACTCCACCATCTGCGGTCAATGATCAGGATAAGTAATTAAAACAACTAGCAGAAGGTATAAACATTATCCTTAAGGTATGATAGCCCTCGTGAGTTCACCTGATAACCATTTATTAGCCATATTAATGAATTAGAAATTAATGTCCTCAAACTTCAAAGGTACCCACTACCCAAACTGTATCAAATTATTAACATATTATTGTACAAAAATATGTGCAATTACTTCAATAATATTCTTAAATGCCATGGAATATTGTTTGAATAAAATTTTGTAGAAACTTGTAAGGTTCAAAGTTCTTTTTCCTGAGTATCATGTACCAATTATTTTCCTTGAGAGCTTCTGGATTGCTATATTTTACCTGTGGGATTCTGCATTTGCTTTGTTTATAATAAAAACTGATTTCAAATTTGTCTGCTTCTTTCTATTACTCATTTTGATTCTAGTTAAATCTTTTTAGTGCCTTTCATTGGTATTTATATTATTCTAGATAACTATGATTAGTCTTATATAGTGTTAAATACTAGGTCTGTCCCATTTTGAAGTTACCAGGGTTTTTTTCTGGTGTATCTCAGCACAAATTTTGTACATGCGGAAGCATACATGCACATTACATTTTCAACGTATAAGTACACTGAAACTACAATGCGTACATCTGTTATTGGCAAATCTTAAAATCTGTGCAGTAATACACTAGAAAATCCTAGTACTTGAACATGGAGAGAGAGCGTAACTTGAGACAAGTAAAGAGGAAGATCCAAAACTTTGGACTCTGATGACACCGTGTTTTAATTAAAAAGAAATTTTATCCAAACTCTTAATACCAACACCTCATTAACACATCAATGTCAAAAGACATGTTTTCATTTACTGAGAAGTAGCAACTGCAATAAATTTGGATCCTGCGATATTAGTAAATACATGCTAATTTTGGTTATAAGTATCTATTTTACCTTCTAAGATACAATGTCCAACTACGTAAAAATCTAAACCCAGGAATTTTGCATTATACAACTCGCATTGGAAATGTTTATATTCAAAATTCTCAAAACAATCAAAGGCAGGTGGAAAAGCTTTAAACAATATAATATATACATATCTTTCCATAAGACTACAAAACGAATATATTTGATATTCCTATGCTCATATTAATTACAAAATCAAGGAGTCAAAGCATGACACAATGGCTGCAATAGTCCATGAGAAGTCAAGTATAAGGTTGTGTGACCCAAACAAGCGAGCTACGCTTACCTCACACTAGTTATATCAATTCATGATTTGTATCTAAACTTCACAAGCTTGAGATAATTGGGAAGCTGCAATGGAACTTGTTTACTATATTTCATTAATTTCAACACTGAAACTCAAAAAAACAAAAATCAGTTTGAAATTAGAAGTTGCAACAAGAAATTTAGGAGCCTATCGAGCTGTCTTTGCCATTGTTTAGCCCTCACTTTGCAAGCAAGAAGCTTGAAACATCAGAACGCAAAAATATGGTAGACTAAATAAGCTAGATGTTACTTTGCTCCCTTTGTAGAAACTCAAGGTTTACACAAAAACTATGAAAAGCCATAGTAAACAATGATGTCCTAGTTAACATACAAATGCACACAATCAACTTAAGGCTATATATTAATTTTATTTTTTGATTGTTACTTGAGGCCAATATTAAAAATAGAAAAAGAAAAAAGAACAGTGGAAGTAAAAATGCATTATTTCATTTATCTACTAGAATGATTTCCATTTTTGAACTAGCATAAAACATAAACATCCAACAAGCCTATAAGTTGATAAACATAATTGAGTAAAGAAAATTAAAGAATTACAAGAGCATACCTCAAAATAATTGCAAACACCAGAACCATCACGGCCAATCGTCTCCTGATAGTTCTGCACATCTTTTGAAACATTGGGCACAAGAAGACCGTCATACAAGAACAGATCCCTGGTATGCTCTTCATCAATTTCCACAATCCTCGACCCTGCCACTCCCTTGCAATACAGCAACCTGGTGTCAAAATTTACATCAAATCCCCTACCTAGGGCCTGAACTGAATTCGTGGCCGTATGCAAAGCTGCTGCATTTTCCGCCATTTCATCACCTCCACAAAGTTTATTGAAACCCACCAATCCAAATTTGGTTTCAAAGAATACCCAATATTGTATATAATAAGCAAAGTCAAAAACCCAATCTGTTAGGGTTGAGAACCAGAATTTACCTCAAAAACTATATATATATAAAAAAAAAAATCGTTGCTTTAATAGAGTAGAAAAAAATTAGCTTCTATAAACCAGTGAGGAACATATTTTAACAATAGATCACAAATCTACTAATATCCCTCCCCAATTTGTTGACTCGTAGGGTTGACTTATAGATAATACCAATACAGATTGATAAATATCCAATGTCCCCCTTCACTGTATATCCACCGGATCTTAATGATTCTTGAATCATCCGAATGGATTCCAAAGCCCCTTCCCTGCTACTCTTTCTCTCTTCTCTAATAAAACTCACGTACACGCACTACCTTCTAAATCTCTTTCTCTCTCTCTCCAAACTCCAATGGAGTAATATACTACTTTCTCTCTCTAGAATCTTACTCCTACTACTACAAAGTCTATATTCGACGGTGCTTTGTCCAAAGAAAACGTTTGACTCTTCGGTCTTCTTTCGTTAATTACTTTATTTTTCTTCTTTCTGACTGCCAAAATGTATCGGTATGATTTCAAGAGGTGTATGTGGTTAATGACTTAATGCTCCCTCCCTCCGTCCCCAAAATAGTCTCAAAATGAAAATTTAAGCACATAATTTATTTTTAAAATAATAAATTTTCAATTTAATTATAATGAGAAATTTAAAAAAATTATGTTATTTATGTATTACTACTACTAATAAAAAAATATTTTAATAAACGAAATTTTTTATTTTTAATGAAATTCAGAAATAGAATTGGAATATTACGAGTTTTGTTGCGTATATATTTCAACCGTCTTCATTTCAAAGGGTATCAGAGAACTGAAATGAGAATTTCTGTTGATTGATGTGAACATTATTGACTTGGTAATTTAATTTCCGTGAAGGGAGTTCAATGGGATACATTACGTACAAGCATCATAGAATAGTTGACTAAACATGTAAATTCATCAACCATCACTAATTAATTACTACTAATAATTAATCCAGTAGTATCTGGTATATATATATATATATATAGAGAGAGAGAGAGAGAGAGATCATATCTAATCTAATGCAACGCAACAACAATTAATCAATTATGAGAGATTCTTAGTTATAGCTTTGAGAAATCTTATGAGTCACAATCCCGGCACGTGAGACCTACTAACGACTGGCGATAGCGGTATGTATAAGTCTTACCAAAATTATTGTTGGTGAGAGACTGTTTTTAATTTTTACCTATTCTATACATGCACCTAAGCAATAGTTTTTTTTTGTTTTTGCTACGAGTATGTGTAGTTCGTAGGTAATAAATTAATAAGGTTATCAAATGTTGGTTATTTTTAAGAAAGAAATGAGTTATTTTTGCATCATACTACTATGCAAGAGAGTTGAACTAGACGTTAGAATGGAGGATGGGGCCTGGGGGAGGATATGGGAATGAACACTGACGCGTGAGAGGTGCTTCCCAAAATGATGAGTTCCTCTGGACGTGTGACGGTGAAGATTATGTATTGTCCTGTCCATCACCTTAGCCAGCCTATTTTAAGTATCGAGACAAGCGAAGCATGGGCATAAATGTGCCTTTTCATATATATCATGAAGTCAATGGACCAATACAATGCATGAATCATTATATCAATTAGATTTAGGTAGTTATTGGGTCAGGATCACACATACGCAACCATATTATTTATCAATCAGGATCTAAAACTTCTCCACAAGCTAATGGGATCAACATAAACACAAAACAGACTAGAAGCGCCTATTGTGGGGACTGGAGAGAGTTACAGACGACCTATGCCTTAATCAAACGTTTCTGAGATACCCCCACCATCTTACTTAATTGCCAGTCAGCCTTGCAACTCTATCTGTTGACTACGGGTAAGTACTGTAGCCAATCGACATATTTGCGAGCTCTTTAGTCTGAGCATACAATTCCTCCAATTTTCAAACAACTGCAATTCAAGGCTACAATATATCACACCATAATAGGAAACACTCTAGATAGCTAATAAACCATAAATTGCAGCCAACTCAACAGCACAAAAATTGACCGACTTGAACAAATGCTTCACTAGGAAAGACGGTAAACTTCCTTGTTTTAATGTATTTTCAGGACAAGACAACACTGATATGAACAAGACCAGAATCACGTGCCTCCTTTACAACAAGGTCAACTAGAAAGTATCACTATATCCTATTTATTTGCCAAATGAGCTTCTCCACTAGCATGGTTTCTATTTAGTAATTGCATTCTTCGCCGATCATCATTAATTCAGGTTTTCAATCATAAGCTCGTTTAAAATATATCCCCCTATTGCAGCCTTCTTTTCTTATAACAAAAAAGAAACTCGTCAAAATTACCCGCTCATTTGTGAGCTCCTATTCTTCTTTGCAGCAAAAAGTTGGCGAAGGAAAGCGAATCTCCCTCTGCTGCGTGCAGACAACACATTTATGGTGTCATTACTTGTAGTCTCCGCTGCCTCAGCAGTGTCAGGTTCCAATAATGACGGCGAGCGCGGCGGGAGAGTGAAGAGGAACTCATTGAGCATGCGAATAATCTGGCTGAAGCTAGGTCGCATATTAGGATCCTCCACCCAGCATGACTGAACAATGAATGCCAGATCAGGGGAAATGTCCTCTGGAAGACTGGGCCTCTCTTGCTGCATTCTCAGGTGACAAATGCGAAATTAGTAGCAGTAATAAGATGCTGAACAAATTTTGAAAAGAAAAGAAAAACAATGCTGGTCATCTATTCTTCAAAGAAAAATTATTCAAAGGATGGTCCTCCAATTACATATGGATCAGAACCAATAGCCCAATGTTTTTTCAAGCCATAATTACTAACAGTTTTCCTTGAAAAAGGTTCAAAAAAATATATAATTCAAGATAATATTTAAAGGCAACTAATGCATATAGTTTCTGAGTTGCAGCACATCTTATGGTGATTTATCAAGTCGTATTGCCATGTAGACATTAGATCACCTCATATCAACAAGCAGCAAGGAAAAAAACAAAATCCAATGCAGGCTGCAAATTGATCAAGGGGTCTAGCGTTAGTAGACATTGCTTATATAGCTGTTTTTCACATTTATTACTCCGATGACACATTTCAGAGATACATACACCTAATTAGAAGAAATATCATAGAAGGTTTCTTTGCCACCTTAAATGCAGCAGCATATGCAGCTTGCAAGTTGGACATGCCTTCAAATGGCATGCGGTTAGTCAGTAGCTCCCATAAGACAATACCAAAGCTGTAGACATCAACCTTGTTATTGTAATGCTTCTTCTCCCCCTGACGCAATGTCACAGTGCTATACAACTGCAAAGTTACATACATTGTTGGTGAATATATATGACAAGAAAACGTGCACATCATGAGCACAATTAAGGGCACTTCTAATGCTGGATGAGTGGATGATAACAAAGTAAATACAACAAACAGCAGCACATAATCACAGCAAAAAGAATTCAACTAAAGTTGATAAGAGTTTAGAATTGCTAACAGCCAAGTAACAGATTGTGTTATTGCTGGATGATACGTAGAATCAACAGCATTAAGACTCAGTTATTTGCAACCATTACTGCATAAATGCTAAAACTCTCTCTTCTATCAATTTAAAATCATGTAAGAGTGAGGACACATTATGGGAAGAGGTCCCTACAGAAAAGCACCTATCATTCATATAGTGGGCCTCCAGAATACCAAAATCCCTACCTATCAGCTTGTGGTGGCAGCATCCAATGTTCTAAAAGGCGCTAGGCGGGAGGCGGGTGGCCGCGGAGCCTAGCACCTAGGGGGCCTAGGCTGAATTTTTTATTTTAAGCCAATTTTAATTTTTTTTCTTACATTTATCCAAACAAAACAATAATATAAAACAAAACAATCTATAATAAAGATAATAAAGACATTTGCTTAAAATTCAAACACATCCATATTGCTAATGTCAAAGTTCAAACACAAACATGCAATTGTTCAAAGTTCAAACGTATTTTTAACGTATTAGTTTTATTTATAAACAAGATTACTAATAAATAATAAAATTTAAAATTTCAATAATTTAATTCAATATTAAAACTTAAGAAACTAAACATAAATTTAAGAATTATATTGAATTAAACTAAATATTACAAATGTATCATCATTTATATAATTTGAAGTTGGTTCAAGTTCAAAAAATTACAACTATAATAAAATTATCCATTTTGACTTGATATTGTTCACTTCTTGTTGTGATTTGATATGCTACAACCTGTATTATGAATATGGTATTGATGGTAAATCATTAAAAAAAATATCAAAATCTGATTTGGGTAGTTATTAAAATAAAAAAAATCTCTCCGCATAAAACCTGCCTAGGCCCCACCTAATTTCCTGAAGAAATTTTTTTGTCGCCTTGGGCCTAGGCGAGGCGTCGGGGGGGCCTAGCGCCTAGGCGAGGATTTTTAGAACAGTAGCAGCATCATGGTTGTCCTGTGAGTTTTGAACATATTAAGATTCTCTTTTGTGACTGGTGGGGGAGGAGGAGAATGACATCTATGCACCTTTATGCTCAGTCTACTAAATAAGGCCAAGTAACTTGGTCCATCAGGAATGCTCAAAAGTAGATATAATTGAAATCAGTCAAAAAGCATACTGTGAGCTGCTTCCATGAATTCACAGATTACAATACCCAACTGAAAATGTATGATGATATACTAACCAACTTCACACTTTGATCCAACCACCTGTAATTATGTTTCCAGGTGATATACATGCTACCATAAAATTCAAGAGAGGTAGCTGACATATGAAGTATAACTATTCAGAAGTAAAGCATACTCAGGAAACTGATGGATACATATAGTTGTTTTACGCTATGCTAAAAAGCACAAAAAAGTAAGAAGCTAATGCTAAAATGAAAATTAGGAATATAGATGACAATGCAATCATACCAAGAAAATCGTTGAATATAACAATATACTAGTCTACCCACTTTTTTGCATTTATTTTCATAATTTTATGTCAATTATGTGTACTGATATATTTTAGGAGAGAGTGAATGTAGCTAGAAGGATTTATGGGTAGTTACTAGTTAGTAGAGTAAGGCTATATCCTCTCTTTTTTCTTGAAGAGCGAGAAGGGCTATATCTATGCTCACTAGTAATGGATACGGGTGTTTCTTATTTATTACAAATCAACTTAAAACTCAATGTGTATATATAAATGATCAAGATCTGCTCTCAACCTACAGATAGAATGAAGATGAATGCTCTTAAGCTTGCTCTTCTCTAGTTACTACTTGGAGTTAGCTTCAAATAGACCTTTGGACTACAAATTTGTGCACACACTCCCAATCCTAGAAGTATGGTGGTCATAAAATGCAATAACAAACTGAATGATGAGGATTTAATTTTCACTGCTTAGCTAATAAAAAAATAGCTTTCAGATATAGATGAAGATGCTCGAATTGCAGATACAAGATATGGCACAAACCTCCGGTGCCATCCAACGGTATGTCCCAGTTTCTGCGGTCATCATCTCTGTCACGGTTTCTTCCCTTGCAAGACCAAAATCTGCAAGCTTTACAGATTTCTGATTGGCCGTAAGCAACAAATTATCTGCATCAAGTTTTCATATATTGAAGAGGATAGAAAGAATATATATTGAATTACAAACTTTATGAGGCAATCTGATATAGTGGTTCACATACTCAGTTGTCTCAATCAAATTTAATCAAATGCATTGAAGAACAGAACTACAACAAAATAAATAATAAAGAAAACTTATACAATTTAAAATCTAGTTTAAGAAGGGGGAGGGGGAATGTAAAGTTCTGTTCTACAGAATTTTGTAATTGTATCGCAATAGACAGAATAAGAAGAAGAAAACAAAAAGAATACAAATGACCAAAGTAGCTGTATGCTACCTGGTTTTAGATCTCTGTGTATAATCCCATTGGCATGTAGACAATCTAGGGCTCGAGCAATGTCTATAGAAAAACTTATAGCTGTATGAAGGTCTAATTGATTTGGACGAATACTAACTAAATACTTCCGCAGTGACATCCCCGGTAAGAGCTCTGTAACTATCACCATCAAAGGATCCTTACAAGCTCCAATAAACTGCAAAGACGATAAAGCAATTATGCTCAATGCAATGCAGACAAAAACGAGAAAAAGAAAAGCATAAATAGAAGAAAATGGAATATGGGTGCAACTTGCAAGGATGGAATGGGCTGTGCAGCAACAGATGCAAATGAATCTCAAAGTCAAAGACCTAAGTCAATAACAATGTACGAATGTGCACTAAACTAAGGCACTTACATAAACAAGGTTGTATATTGAGTTTTACAACTAAGTGAAATTAAAATTTCAACAAAAACACTCACCTTCACAAGATTCTCATGTTTTACTCTTGACATCATATTAACTTCCCGAGCGAAACGACTTTCAAGCGCATCTTTTTCTTCAGAATTGCTACCACGGTTGAGAACTTTGATGGCAACGATTTGATTTCCATACCTGAGAATATGATTTTAAGACGCCTACTTAATTAGGGCATAATTTGCCATAGGCACCTCAATTTGACACTCTAGTTTATTTGCTGACACAGGAATATAAGTATGTGACTAAGAGAGAAAACCAAAACTCTGGGATGCACAATTGCAGAACTTTCAATCTCATTCACGAATAATTTCAGCTACTTAACATGTCTCTTTCACAGAACAAAATAATTACAGAATCTAGGGTTGCAAATATTAACTTGAGTCCATACGCCGGAGACAACAGTATTTCCATGTTATCTGTAACTTGCATATATGAATATTTTATAAAACAAATTTTTGGCTTTCTTTCTTTTTCTTTCTTTTTAATTTGGGGGAAAATGTTAGAAGATACTGTAGAAACAACAATGTACAATCTGCATAAGAAATAATTAGTTGATTGCCTCTGGAACAAGCTTATGAGTAGTATATGCACACCTTCCTTCATAAACTTTTCCATGAGCTCCCTCGCCAATTTTTGATCCTATAAACAACAATTTCGGGTCAACCAGCACTCTGTCATCAATAACTGAATCCGAGGCAGTGATCGATCCATTTTGCGAGACGGATTTGGAGTTACCCTCGACCAACTTCCTCGAGTTGAATTTTTCATACTCCTCCTCTTCTCCTGCTCCTCCTCCTCCTCCTCCTCCTCCTCCTCCTCCTTTGTTCTTCTCACTGCAACTCATGTTCCCACTTCAAATTAAACCCGAATGCCTCATTTTTTTTTCAACCTAACCTCTCCGTGCTTAGAATATTTACAAGATAACCATATTTCCCGATTCGATATAGGTCAACAACATTACTTGCAATTCAGTACTAACTTCTCAAATAAGCAAACAGAAATTCTCAATTGGTGCAAGTACTTCATATCGAAAAATTACCATGTAATAATAGAAGCCAAGCAAACGCCTTTTTTTCACTGTACTGTATGACACGCACACAACAAAGACAAAAAATTTCTTACCAAAAAGAGTAGGAGTAGGAGTAGGAATTTGGAGTAAGTTGAGTGAGAGCTAAAACATGAAAGAAAGAACGAAAATTAAAACTTGAAGTTGAAGCCTCGTTTACCGTGCAGATGAAAAAGTGATAACCCTAAAACGAAGAAAAGATAGAAAAGGGCACAAGGAAAACTTACAGTTGCAGCTAGTGTGTGTGCGTGTGTGTGTGTGTGTGATTATGTTATTTATGGGTGTGTAATAGATATTATGGGAAAAGGGAAAACAGGAAAAAATAAGAAAAGGGTAAAGTGTAGCGGTGGTTTTAATTAAGATGGTAAGCTTAGTGGTTGAAGCTCAGTCGGTCTCTATGACTATCTTCTTCTTATCTATAAAGAAACAAACCCTAATGACTCTCTATTTGTCTGAGTCTTTGTCACGGGTGGCGTTCCGGTGAAGATATTCCGACCGAGCGAGCGAGTATGAATCCGTTTCGGTGTGGGTGCGTTTTAAAAAGTGGGAAAAGGGAATAAATAAATAAAATAGTAAAAGAAGGTGGTAAAGTAGTTAATAGAAAATAGGGACTAATGGGAGAGGAACACGTGGAGAGCACATAGGAAATGGTGTAGGCTTCAAAGTCCACAGCATTAGCATCACCGATTTGGACGTTCTTGGTGCAGGATGCGTCCTTCGACTATGGACAAAGACAAACTAATAGTAATCCTCCTCTTCTTCCTCTTCTCGGCTTTAGACTAGACGTGGCTCAGCCTCAGCCTCAGCTTCGGCTTCGCCTTCCCCTTTGACGTGTCCCTCCTAATTTGCCCCTCCTAATTTGCCCTCGTGCTCAAAATTAAATAAATGTCCCCCCGTGCAACCTTCCATACGTTGCCAAAACCAAATAATTAATATATATATATAGGATATCCATCCATTACGTGACCGGTTGTTGGGAAAGTACTTCATTTTAGTAGAATTAATTCTGACCTTTAATGAACATAAAAAAAAAATTATAATAATGGCCGCTAAAATTGTAGCGAATGGTAAAATGGGTTCTTTCAACAATGAATGTTAATGGATGGAATCCCATATATATATATATATATATATATATATATATATATATATATACCATATAAACGTGGTAAAAAAAATCTAATTTTATAACATATCATGATCCTCCGTTTGAAGATCGAGCAGTTTTCAATAATGGAACAGTCGGACGATGTCATTTTCAATAATGAAACTTAAAGGTCTTGTCCGCACTTTAATACTACGAACGTTAGGTCCCTTATATATAAGACGAGATAGAACTGCAAACAGAAGACATCCTGGATACGCACAAAGAGTTCGACTTAAAGCTTAAGAATTTTCTGTTTCTTCTAACATATTCTTGTTGTCCGCACTTTTATGTTTTGATATTCATTTTTTGAATTTTACTCCACTATGATTTATTATGGAGTATTTTTGAACTTGGATAAACTGATGTACGAATCCCTAATCTTTGTCATTTTATCTCACTAGATTCGTTTTCTGTAAGATATTTTTCATCATTCTCAGTCCTAAATTATGATATAACTAAATATATTTGGCCTGTAGTGCAAAGATGAATGATTACACGATGAATATCTTTGGCCTGTAATGCAAAGATGAACATGTGTTGAGATGAACATGACTAACTGGTGATACAAATGAATATCTTTGGCCTATAGTACAAAAATGAATATTTGGTTCAAGATGTATATTGATTGATATTACACGGATAAAATATTGATGATGGATTTTTAAATCATAGAAGATAGTAGATTTCATTCTCTACTTAACTCTTCTAATGAATTGTTATTTTCGCTGCGAATATTGATCTAAAACTTGTTATCCATTATATTTTATCTGAATTATTGAAGGCTAACGATAATTTGTTCTATATTATCTTAGTCATAATATTATTTACTGAGCTAGTTGAGCTCGCCCTTTTCCTTTTTGTTTCATTTTTCTTCTTAGGAGACGAGAATATAGCGGGAACTAGTCGGGGTGTAGAGTGATGGGTCCAGACAGTTGTTTTAGCAGTCCTCGCTATTTTATAAAATAGTGTAATAATAATTATAATGAGGGCTCCTTTTGAGTTTAAATATTGTCTATTAAACAATATTTGTATTTAAACTCACAGTATATGTTGTCGTATTTTGCACGACAATTATAATAATGAAGTTGTAGTTGTTTTTTATACCATGTATTTGACGACTCAGAATGAGTGATGTATACCTATTTTGGGGGCGTCACAGTTGGTATCAGAGTTTAGGGATATGGTATCTGGCAGAGATCGGGGAATAGAACTAGGAGGGGAGAGACGAGTTGTAAGACCCCGAATTTTATGAAATAAAAGTATTCAATTTTTCTTATAATTATAATTCAGTAAATGGTTAAATTGATAAAAAGTTAAAGTTAAGGGTGATATATAAAATTTTTTTCAAAAATACACAAGTGGTTATAAAAATATTCATTGTTGTTGGGAGAATATTAGTTTGGTCGTGGAATATTCTTTACGTACGGAATATTAAATATAACCTGGTAGCAACCATTTGTGGGCCCCATATGAAATAAGCGTCGGATGAAAAAAATGATAAATTAAAGTTTTTATAAATAATGGCATAATTATTCTGATTAATCTTGTTGGAATACGGTTGGTAAAGTAAAAATGTCTGGCGTTGTTGCTTGAAGATGCAGCGGTATTACCTGATATTTTTGAATTATTGATTCTTACGTGAAGGCACTACTCGATAATTATTACGATAATTACTGCTTCGATATTTTATTTTTGATTCAATAATTACTGCGTTGATATTTTATATTATTCTTGTTTTAATAATTGTCATTTGCATGATTTTCCATTATCAAATCAATAATTCATATTATTTGAATAATATTATTAGATAGCATTATTGGCGATGTCAGAAAGTTACATACAAGGAGATGTTTGGTCACCTAATTGTGCGTCGATGAGGAGAAATTCTTATTGGAAAGCCCTCTTCACAGGAACTACACAGTTGTCATTATTGTGATTCTGTAATATTATTTGTGAATAATTAGTTATTGATTTATATGATAAGAAAAATATTCATTTTATGTGGATATAGATGGAGAAAATTTTTAAAGTGACAATTGTTGAAAATCGATATTTTATCTTTTATGATAAAATAATATTTTATTATATTATTATAATATAATAATGATGATATTTTTACAATGAATGGGGATATATGAGTATATGAGGAGGAAGAGTATTTTTGTTGAAAAAGTTGTTTAAAACATGTTAAACATGTTTGTGGGCCCATTTCTTGACTGAAATTTGATTATAGCATTTAAAATCGCCTTGGTTATGGATTTCGATTCGACTTCATTTGGAATTTGAGAAAATTTTCTTCTGCAAAGTTGTAGAGAATTGAATTTCCTATAAAAAATTGTAAGATTCGAATTTTCTGATAAAAGGGCTATTTATTATGAATTATTGAAGTTCCAGATTAATTAATTATTATTATTTGGGATTTTAAATAAATTAATTGAGAAAAACGTTTTTTTGATGGTTTTGGTTGTTGGAATGTGCTGAAATCAGTTGTCAAGAGGTTGGCGTGAAAATTTCATAATAATAATAATATTTTATTAAATTTTCTGCTTTGGTGTTTTAAGCATTTTCCTATAAATAGGGTGCTTAGGTTATAATTGAAAATCACACCAGAAACTAAAGATTTCTCTCTCTTTCTCTCTCTATTATATCGAGCTTATTTTATGAGTATTTTAGTACTTGAGTATTGCTTTATCTGGTCTGAGTTCTTTTAGCACTATATCCAGGTATTCCAAATCAAAGTCTTATTCTTTCTGAGGTAAGGGAGTTTATTTTCTTCTAAAATGATATTATTTCTTCAATATCATTATGCAAGAATGTTGGTTGGAATTTTTTATCAAATTTGGAACTTTTTTATGTCGGGGTTACTATTCATGAGTTAATATTCATGACTTACTATTCACGAGTTACTATTCACGAGTTACTATTCACGAATTACTATTTATGAGTACTATTCATGAAACGTGATGATGTTTTTTTATGAAATTTCTATCTTTTGGTGTAGGAGTTACTATTCACGTATACGGCACTATTCACGAATACGACACTATTCACCGAAAAATGAAACTTCTTCTTTTTGTCTAAAATATCTATTCTGGATACTATCTTTGATTGGATCTATGTTTTGATCATTCTTGAATTTTACCTCACTCTGGTTATTTATGAAGTATTTTGAATGGGAATTGTTTAAAGTACGAATCCTTAATATTTGTTCTTTTGCTTCACTGGATTCGTTTTCTTTAAAATATTTTTCATCATCCTCACTCTTAAATGATGATATAACGGAATATCTTTGGCCCGTAGTGCAAAGATGAACAGGTGTTTAGATGAACATGACCAATTAATCAAGAATATCTTTGGCACCGTGGTTCAAAGATGACTTGTTGATGAATATTTTTGGCTTTGTAGGTGCAAAGATGACTTGTTGATGTATATCTTTGGCCAGTAGTGCAAAAAATGAATTTATTAGTAGGATTATGAACATGAATCGTGATTTGGTATAACCATAATCTTTGATGTTTCGGTGATGAAAATTATCTTTATCCTAGATGAGGAAAGGAATTTAGAACACCAATTACGATTATGAGTTATACATGTGATTGTAGACAGGAATTTTTGATTGATGTTACAAGGATAAAACATTGTTGATGGACTTTTAACATGGAGAAGATAATAGATTTTATGGTCTATTTGACTCTTCTAATGGATTGCTTCGTTCATTTACTGCAACTATGGTTGAAAAGTTTTATCATCTACCATATATTCTAAATCTACGATTTATTCTTTGTTGAAGGCTATTGATAATTTATTTATTTTTAGTCATGATATTCTTTCTTGAAATAGTTGTGCTCACCCTTTTTGCTTCACAATTCCTTTCGGATAATAAAAGTGTAGGCGGTCGGCGGGGAATAACAAGGGAATAGAATCGGTGGTCTATAGATGTTGAGGGTGAGGTGAATTTAACTTGGAAGAGTGTTTTGCCACTATCATACAAGATATCTAATGATATCTGACCTCGTGTCATCATAAAACGAGGTTGTGCTCATCCACTTTGAGTATATCTACCAACCTTATCTATATGATCTTGGAGTCTATTTGAAATATAACTCTCAATTAGAGACAGGTGGAGATAATGATATGTCAAGAGAAGACTACGCCATTGGGAAGAATATGATAGTAATCTTCTCGTTTTTTCTTTGGGGTCTATTAGAATTGACCAGGATAATTACGTGGCCATATGATATTTATAATAACCTGAGCGCATGGCCTCCCATTATGCGAAGGTTTCCTTGAGCACTTCCCAAAGATTCTAATTTCTAAAACAGCTTTTGACTATACCTTTATGTAAGGTGTCATTGTGACGTCTTCTGGTTGGTATATATTTGTATCCAAACTCACAACATATGTGTTGTTGTATTTTGCACGACAATTGTTGTAATAAAGTTTTAGTTATTTTCCATACTATGTATTTGGCGACTCAGAATGGGTTGGATGGAATGGACCTATTTTGGGGACGTTACACGAGTAAATCCTTCGCTAGTATATCCTACCTAAGCTTATTTGTGTTTAATTGGTCGATCAGAATATAGGGATAATATGTGAAATGTCAATTTCTTTAATTAACCCTTGTTTTATGGTAGTATTTGAGAATGACAGCTAAAAATTTTAACAATGGAGTGACTGAGACTATGGAGATACTTTTAATCACCAACCAGGATAATGTGATGTCAGGCGAAAAAGAAATTAGAGATATCCATGTGGTGAGTGAAAAATTCATAGTTGCACCCGAGTTAGTCGCAGAGGTAGCAGCTGAGAGTGAGGAAGAAGAGGAACCTGAGGAGGATTTATTATGAGAACTTTATGATCAAAATGTAGAATTACAAAATTGTATTCATTAGTTAGTTAGAAGAGCGAGTCAAGAAGAGCGGCGGTGATGAGTGGAGCAAAAGGATGCAACAATTCAAGCTTGTGTTACTCGATATGTGATGCTTGAACAGAAGCACTCTTTGGCAGAGTATAAGATGATAAAGCTGGAATTTGAGAATTTAAATGTCGATGATCACCGAAAGAAGAAAAACAACCGAACAGTGAGAATGAATGATGCATGGGTAAAAAGTCGCATTTAACGCGTAGTTGATATTAATGGAAAGAAAGTCCGATCCAAGAAGGCTAAAATAGATAATATGTATTTTTATTTTGGGAATGATGAATTGGGAGAACCCAACATCGAGTTTTGAATTACCCTGTACATTGCGGTCAACCCCAATTCGATATGGATCAAAAATTAATTATTCAGATCATGAAAAAAGAGTACGACGAAACAGTTGAGGGTGGAATATGTCCTATAGCGAAGTCAATTCTAGCGGTAACGATGACACCAAAGGTTGTCCCAGCTGACAAGTCAAAATCGGTGGTTCAAGTGAGAGTGATTTTCGTAACCTCCTAAAAAGTGAGGAACCGAACGAAGTTATCACGGGTAAGTTAATCATAAACTCTTGCGAAGTCTATACCTTATTCGATATCGGTTCTACACACTCTTTTATTTCACGTAATTGTGCTCAACGTTTGAATTTGACCCTAGAGAAATTAGACTTTGACTTATCGGTTGAAACTCCGTTATAAAAAACCTTCGTTACCTCCACTGTTTATAAATCTTGTTTGATTTAAATCGGTAACCTCACATTACCTGTCGATCTTATCTCTTTGAAAATACTTGCATTTGATGTGAATTTAGGGATTGATTGGTTAACTACTCATCATGCAAAAATTGATTATTTTCATAATATTGTTAGCTTTCATATTCCTAACCAACCTATTATGCGAATTCAAGCAACCAAACCACTAAAGTCAATCACTGTCATATCAAGCCATAAAGCTATTCATTTATTGAAAAACGGATGTCAAGCTTTCTTAGCTCATACCACAGATTTAAACAAAAATACGTCAGATTTGAATGATATTTTCTGTTGTTAATAAATTTCCTGACGTATTCCCCGAAGAACTTTCTAGCCTACCACCAGAACGTGAAATCAAATTTTGTATCGACCTTGAACCCGGTACAAAACTGTTGTGACGCACCCAAAATAGGTATACATCACCCATTCTGAGTTGTCAATACATGGTACAGAAACAACTACAACTTTTATTATTACAACAATAAAACTGTGAGTTTGAATACAAATATTATCTTCTAGACAATATTTATACTCAAATAAATCCTCATCACATTTATTGATACATTATTTTACAAAAATGGTGAGGACTACTAAACAACTCTCTCTAGAACCTTCATTCCAAACCCAGACTACGTACTTCGCTATATTCTCGCCTCCACGAGAAGAAAAATGGAACAAAAAGGAAAAGGTGAGCTCAACTAGCTCGATAAAAGAATATTATGACTAAGATAATATACAACAAATTATCGTTAGTCTTCAACAGGGAAAAATCTAATAGAATACAATAGACAACAAATTTTAAATCAATATTCGCAGTGAAATAATAATTCATTAGAAGAGTTAAGTAGAGAATGCAAACTACTATCTTACATGTATGAATTTAAAAGTTCATCGTCTATCTATTTTCCCTCGTAACATCAATCAATATATATCCGGAATCAAATATTCATCTTTGCACTACAGGCCAAAGATATTCATCGATTAATCATGTTCATCTAAACACTGCTCATCTTTGCACTACTGGGCCAAAGATATTCTTCAGAAATCATTCATCTTTGCTACCTACGGGCCAAAGATATTCCATAATATCATCATTTAAGATGAAGATGATGAAAAATATTTTTAAAAAACGAATCCAAAGGAAACAAAATGACAAGGATTAAGGATTAAGGATTAGTACTTTTGTTTTATCCACGTCAAAAATACCTCAAAAATAATCACGGTGGTGTAAAATTCAAGAATGATCAAAACATGGATACAATCAAAGCTAGTATCCGAAATAGATATTTTGGACAAAAAGAAGAAATTTCATTTTCTATTGAATAGTGCTTAAATATTCGTGAATAATCTTCAGTATCGTGAATAAAGTCTTAGTATACATAAATAGTAACTCAGACACCAAAAGATAGAAATTTCACAAAAACATCTTCACGCTTCAATGAAGAGTACTCAGAATAATAACTCTCGTGAATAGTAACCCCTTACATGGAAAAGTTCCAAATTTGATAAAAAGTTTCAACCAATATTTCAAAGATAATGATATTGAAGAAATAATATCATTTGAGAAGAAAATAACATCCCTTACCTCGAAAGATTAAGTCTTACAATTGGAATCTGAGGTTATAGTCTTTGAAGGGAACTTGCACCGTCTAACAATACTCAAAGTATACTCAAAATACTCACAAGAATACGCTCGATAATATAGAGAGAGAAAATTTCAGTTTCTGGTGTGATTTTCAATTCTAACCTAAGCACCCTATTTATAGGAAAATCTTTAGAACACAAAAAGCGAAAAAATTTAATAAAATATTAATATATATTATAAATTTCCTACGCCAACCTTCCAAGAACTGAATTCAACTCATTCAACACACATGTGTAACACACATAATAATGAAAAAAACGCGTTTTGTTATTTAAAATATTTTAAACTTCCAAAATCAATTATTTGAACTTGAACTTCAATAATTCATAATAAATAGCCCTTTTATCGGAAAATTCAAATCTCGTGAGTTTTTATAGGAAATTCAATTCTCTACAACTTTACGGAAGAAATTTTTCCGAATTCCAAATGTAAATTGACCATCCACAAACGGGTGATTTTACTGTTTATAATCAAATTTCAAATCGATAAATGGGGTCCAATTTACATGTTTAACATGTTTTAAATATTTATTGCAACAAAATACTCTTCCTCCTCGATACTCATATATCCCACATTCGTTGTAAAAATATCACCATTATTATATTATTAAAATATAATAATATATTTAAATGAATTATTTTATCGAGAAAAAGATAAAATTTCAATTTTCAACAATTTTCACATTAAAATTTTCTCCATCTATATCCACATAAAATCAATATTTTTCTCATCATATGAATCAATAATTAATTATTCACAAATAATATTACGTAATCACAATATTGACAACCAGCGGCCTTCACCCAGGAAGAGGGCTTTCAATAAGAATTTCTCCTTCTTGGCCGCAATTAGGTGACCAAACCTCTCCTTAGACAGTAACTTTTAGACATTGCCAATAATGTTATCTAATAATATTATTCAGATAATATGTATTATTAGCTTCGATAATGAAAAATACCGTGTGTAATGACAATTATTGAACAACAACAATATAAAATATCAACGCAAAGAATTATTGAATCAATAAAATAAAATCTTGAGCGAAGAATTATCGTAACCATTATTGAGTAGTGCCTTCTTACGTAAGAATCAATAATTGGTGCAATACTGCAAATGCTTCTTGTGTTTTAACCACCGAGTATTTTAACGAAGATAATTAGTAATAACTACGCCTGTTATTTTTAAATAACTTATATTTGTCGTTTTCTTCATCCAATCGCTTTCAGTTATGGGGCCCATACATGGTCATACTGTCAGGCATTTAATATTCCCAAAGCGGTAATATTCCACGACCAAACGAATATTCCCAAACAACAATGAATATTTTATAACCACTTGCTTATTTTTTGAAATATTTGCATATCTTACCCCTAACTATCCACATTAATCAAATCAACCCTTACTATTTCAAAATAATAAATAGAAAATTAAATTTCATTAATAATAAGTCGGGGTCTTACAACCTCCCTCCTTATGAAATTTAGTCCTCGAAATTGACGTCACGATACACAGTGTTTGAAAAGGTGAGGATACCTCGCTTTCATTTCCGTTTCAATTCCCGGTCATTTCCTCTATAAAGCATGATTCCTCCACAAAACTTTAACTTGTGGTATGACCTTTTCGCGTGGGACATGCTCCTTCCTATCCAAATCTTGACAAGTACCTCCTCATCACGTTAAGTCTTGACTATCTCCTCCGGGTTCTAACTCTATAACGTGATTCGGTCTGTCACATATTTACTGAAATGCGGATATATGAAACACATTATGAACACGAGACATACTCGAGGTAACGCAAGTCTATAGGCTACATTTCCTACTCGGTCAAGAATTTGAAATGGACCAATAAATCGTGGATTGAGCTTTCCTCTCTTCCCAAATCTTGTAACTCCCTTCCATGGAGCAACTTGCAACAATACATGATCCCCTACACTAAATTCTACGTCCTTTCGATGAAGATCCGCATAACTCTTTTTGTCGATCTTGTCTTGGTTTGTATACGTTGTCGAATCATTTGGATCTTTTCGGTGAGTCATACGTCTTAACTTTCGGGTCCCAACAATGTTGCTTCACCCACCTCATCCCAACATATTGGAGAGCGACACTTTCGTCCATATAATGCTTCAAATGGAGCCACACCTATACTTGCTCGATAACTGTTGTTGTGGGAGAATTCCACCAATGGTAAATACTTATCCCAACCGCCTTGAAGTCTAGGACACGAGTCTTAATAGATCTTCAAGAGTTTGAATAGTCCTCTCGATTGTCCGTCCGGTTTGGGGATGGTATGCGAACTAAATCGCAAATCCGTGCCCCATAGCTTTTTGCAAGCTAACCCAAAATCTTGAAGTGAATCTTGGGTCACGATCCGAAACTATGGATCTTGGCATGCCATGCAACCTCAAAATCTCATTCACGTCACATACTAAAGAAGGCGTTCAAGGAATAAGTCTCCGTGTCGGCAAGAAATGAGCGGACTTGGTTAATCTATCAACAATAACCCAAATAGCATTGATGCCTTGAGAAACCGTAGGAAGACCCGTAACGAAATCCATGGTAATGTGTTCCCACTTCCATTTCGAATCTCAAGTGGTTGCAACGGACCCTTAGGTACTAGATGCTCGCCTTTACGTTAAGGCAAGTTAAACACATCAAGATAAACTTTGCAATCTCTTTCTTCATATTGTTCCACCAAAATGTATGTCGAAGATCACGATACATTTTAGTACTTCGAGGATGGATTGCAAATGGTGTATTGTGTGCCTCCATCATAATCTTGTACTTCAAATCGAGTCGTTAGGGACACAAAGTCCGGAGTGGACTCAAGTATTCCTTCTTCATCAATTCTCGCTTAGGAATAGCTCCTTCTTGTACTTTCTTCTTCTTCATACGCATCGACTCGGGTTGGTGGCTTGAGCAACCTTAACTTTTTCTATTAAAGTTGGCTCTGTCGTATACTTGATATCATCGCACTCATTCCCCGCATATGATCTTCTACTCAATGCGTCGGCTACCACGTTAACTTTACGGGATGGTATTGAATAGTGTGGTCGTAGTCTTTCAATAGTTCGAGCCAACGTCATTGCCGTATGTTGAGTTCTTTTTTGAGTGAAGAAATATTTAAGGCTTTTTATGGTGCGAATATATCTCCACTTTCTCCCCATATAGATAGTGCCTCCATATCTTTAAGCAGCAACGATCGCCGCTAACTCTAGATCATGAGTAGGATAATTCCTCTCATACTCTTTAAGTTGTCGCGAGGCATAAAGGCTATGACTTTCCCACGTTGCATGAGAACACATCCTAACCTTTTGCTCAAGCATCATTGTAGATAACAAATCCATCCGAACCGGATGGTATTGTTAGAACAGTGCCAAAATAAGTCTCCTCTTAAGCTCTTGGAAACTCTTCTCGCATTCTTCGCTCCAAAGCGAATTTTGTATCCTTAGAGTTAGGCGAAGTTAATGGAGTAGAGATTCGAAAACCCTTCCACGAATCTCGATAATAACCAAATAGACCCGAGCTACGTGCTTGATCCACCGACTTTGGTTGCTCCCAACTTTGTATTGCTTCAATCTTGGCGGGATCAACAGATACTCCATGTTTTGACACCATGCGTGCCCAAGAAATGCTACTTCCTCGAGCCGTAACTCGCATTTCTTCAATTTGGCATATAGTTTGTTTTCACGAAGCCTTTGGAGTACCGAATTTCAAATAGTGCTCATGATCTTCACGACTTTTGGAATATATGAGGATGTCATCAATAAAGACAACAACAAACCCGATCCAAATATTCCTTGAATACTCGGTTCATCATATCCATGAAAGCCAGCAGGAGCATTAGTTAGTCCGAAAGACATGACTAAGAATTCATAATGCCCATATCGAGTTCGAAGGCGGGTCTTTGGAATATCCTCGATTATAATCTTGGTGATGATATCCGAGCGAAGATCGATTTTTGAAAAGAATTGTGCCCTTACAATTGGTCAAATAAGTCATCAATACGAGGTGAGATACCTATTCTTGATGGTGACATGGTTCAATTCCTATAGTCGATATAAAAGTCGCATACTCCGTCTTTCTTCTTTACGAATAAAACAGGAGCACCCTAAGGAGATGTACTAGGGCGAATGAAACCGATGTCCAACAATTCACGTAGTTGGACCTTTAACTCTGAAGTTCAATAGGAGCCATTCGATATGGGGTTTTAGAAATGGGCTTTGTACGGGTTCAAGATCAATAAAGAATTCTACTTCACGTTACGGGGTGAGACGGAAGTTCTTGAAATCGTCGGAAAGTCAATAACAACAGGGAGTATTATTCAAATTTGGCGTGTCTTTATTCAAATCCATAACATGGGCTAAGAAATCTTGACATCCGTTTTTAATAAACGAATAGCTTTATGATTAGATATGAGCGGTGATTGATTTTAATGGTTTAGTTGCTTGAATTAAATACAACAGTTGGTTAGGAATATGAAAACTAACAACCTTACGAAAACAATCAATTTTGGCATGATGAGTAGTTAACCAATCAATCCCTAAAATCACATCAAAATCAAGTATCTTTAAAGAGATAAGGTCAATGAGTAAGGTGATGGTGCCAACTTGAATCAAAAAGATTTATAAGCAAAGGATGTGATGAAAGTTTCTCTAACGGAGTTTCCACAGATAGGTCAAAGTCTAATTTCTCCCGGAGTCAAGTTTAAGCGTTGAGCACATGCAGGAGAGATAAATGAATGGGTAACACCTTAGGTGTCAAGTAAGGTATAAACTTCGTAAGAATTTATAAATAGCTTACCGTGATCACCTCGTTTGGGTTCCTCGCATTTTGACCGATCCACAACAAACGCTCTTCCCGGAATCGTTGACTTTGACTTTTTTGGGATCGATCTTTTGAGTCCCCGCCCCATTCTGCACAAGTACAATCTCGAAGCGATATGTCCTTCCTTTCCACAATTATAGCATACCTTGAATCTGTTGTGGGCGGTTTGGTGATATGTCCCTCTTTTCAGCATTTGTAAGCATACGACCGGTGGTCGTTCTCTCCCATAGAACCGATTCTTTACACCTTTGCTCGTCTTCACATGGTCGTTGTTAAATCTCCTCTTTTAAAATCTCCTCCTGACTCGCTTCTTCTATTTTCATGGCCATGATTACCACCGAGTGGTTACCATTTTTGTCCGTCTGTTTCTTTCTCGTCGGGTTATCATTATTCATGACTTCTATCTACGGTACGATCCACGGTTATGGTCCTCGATTGACCATACTCGTTATCTCGCTCTAATAATTGAGCCACATTCACAACATCCGAATAGAGAGAAAGTTTATTAGAAATGAGATATTGTCGTATCTTGGGTTTCAAACCTCTCGAAACATCTGCGTCATACGTTCCTCATTCTCCATCAAATGAGGTGCAAACTGGATAACTCTGCAAACTTTGCCTCGTCTTCGAGACACCGTCATGTTGTTTTGTTCTAATCGATGAACTCCACTTCCTTACGTATAGCGAACACTTTCGTGGAAAGTATTTGTCATTAAATAATTCTGAAACGTCTCCCAAGACATCTTTGAGTGCGGCCGGATGGAGTGCGCTTCACGACTCCCACCAATGATACGCCTCGCCACGGAACATAAAGGTGGCGAATGGAACCTTCTGTTCCTCCGCGCATCCCAAGACATCGAATATCTTGGTAATTTGCTTGACCCATGTTTCCGCCATGATCGGATTTGGCTTTCCTTAAAATTCGGTGGTCCCAACTCTTTGAATCGCTTGGGTGTGACAACCCGTGAATTGCTATCATTTCCTCCTCAGTATTTTGAACACGAGTCTCCTCGTCTCGATTTTTTGCGTGAATCTGCAAAAAGCTTCTAAACATCCCTCGTTCATCATCTGCTTTCGATGGTGTTGTTCACGGGAGGAACATTGCCACTTGTTACACGTTCTCCTCGTTGGTGAGTACAGCGTCTCCTCGGTCTCATTTCCATTATTAATATTCTCAATCGACATTCTCAAATCATCATCGTAAAACAAGGGATAATTAAGGAAATCAATATATCATATAATATCCCTATATATTGACCAACTAACAAATAAGCTTAGGTAGGACACCTTTAGCGAAGGATTTACTCGTCTCTCCCCTCCTGAGTTCTATTCCCGATCTCCGCCAGGAGATCATATCCCTAAGCTCGATACCAACCTGTGGCGCCCCAAAATAGGTATACATCACCCATTCTCGAGTTGTCGATACATGGTACGAAACAACTACAACTTTTATTATTACAACAATAAAAGCTGTGAGTTTGGATACAAATATTATCTTCTAGACAATATCTATACTCAAATAAATCCTCATCACATTTATTGATACATTATTTTACAAAAATGGTGAGGACTACTAAACAACTCTCTCTAGAACCTTCATTCCAAACCCAGGACTGTACTTTCATTATATTCTCGCCTCCCGAGAAGAAAAAAATGGAACAAAAAGGAAAAAGGTGAGCTCAACTAGCTCGATAAAGAATATTATGACTAAGATAATATACAACAAATTATCGTTAGTCTTCAACAGGAAAAATCTAATAGAATACAATAGACAACAAATTTTAAATCAATATTCGCAATATGAAATAATAATTCATTAGAAGAGTTAAGTAGAGAATGCAAACTATTATCTTACATGTATGAATTTAAAAGTTCATCGCTCATCTTTTATCCTCAGTAACATCAATCAATATATATCTGGAATCAAATATTCATCTTTGCACTACTGAGCCAAAGATATTCATCGATTTAATCATGTTCATCTAAACACTGTTCATCTTTGCACTACAGGCCAAAGATATTCTTCTTCAAATCATTCATCTTTGCACTACGGGCCAAAGATATTCCATAATATCATCATTTAAGGCGAAGATGATGAAAAATATTTTTAAAGAAAGCGAATCCATGAAACAAAATGACAAGGATTAAGGATTAAGGATTCGTACTTTGTTTTATCCACGTCCAAAAATACCTCAAAAATAATCACAGGTGGTGTAAAATTCAAGAATGATCAAAACATGGATACAATCAAAGCTAGTATCCGAATAGATATTTTGACAAAAAGAAGAAATTTCATTTTTCTATGAATAGTCTTTATTAAGTGAATAGATGTGTATCGTGAATAGTCTTGAGTATACATAAATAGTAACTCAAACACCAAAAGATAGAAATTTCACAAAAAACATCTTCACGCTTAATGAATAGTACTAAATGAATAGTAACTCGTGAATAGTAACTCATGAATAGTAACTCGTGAATAGTAACTCATGAATAAGTAACCCCAGGCATGGAAAAGTTCCAAATTTGATAAAAAGTTTCAACCAATATTTCAAAGATAATGATATTGAAGAAATAATATCATTTGAGAAGAAAATAACATCCCTTACCTCGAAAGATTAGTACTTAAATTTGGAATCTGGGTATAGTCTTTGAAGGAACTTGCACCGTCTAACAATACTCAAAGTATACTCAAAATACTCACAAGAATACGCTCGATAATATAGAGAGAAAATTTCGTTTACCGTGTGATTTTCAATTCTAACCTAAGCACCCTATTTATAGGAAAATCTTAGAACACCAAAGCGAAAATTTAATAAAATATTAATATATATTATAAATTTCCTACGCCAACCTTCCAAGAACTGAATTCAACTCATTCAACACACATGTGTAACACACCATAATGAAAAAAACATTTTTGTTATTTAAAATATTTTAAACTTCCAAAAATCAATTATTTCGGAGCTTCGGAACTTCAATAATTCATAATAAATAGCCGTTTTATCAGAAAATTCAAATTTCGCGAGTTTTTATAGGAAATTCAATTCTCTACAACTTTACAGAAGAAAGTTTTTCCGAATTCCAAACAGAAATTGACCAAAATCCACAAACAGAAGCGATTTTACAAATTATAATCAAATTTCGGTCGATAAATGGGGTCCAATTGACATGTTTAACATGTTTTAAACATTTATTGCAACAAAAATACTCTTCCTCCTCAGTATACTCATATATCCCACATTCGTTATAAAAATATCATCATTATTATATTATTAAAATATAATAATATATTTAAATGAATTATTTTATCGAGAAAAAGATAAAATTTCAATTTTCAATAATTTTCACATTAAAAATTTTCTCCATCTATATCTACATAAAATCAATATTTTTCTCATCATATGAATCAATAATTAATTATTCACAAATAATATTACGAATCATCATAATATTGACAAACCGGCGGTTCCGGAAAGAGGGGCTTTCGATAAGAATTTCTCCTTCTTCGGGCGCCGCAATTAGGTGACCAAACCTCTCCTTAGACAGAACTTTCTAGACATTGCCAATAATGTTATCTAATAATATTATTCAGATAATATGAATTATTGCTTCGATAATGAAAAATATTGTGTAATGACAATTATTGAAACAACAACAATATAAAATATCAACGCAGCAATTATTGAATCAATAAAATAAAATACTGAACAGTAATTACTGTAACCATTATTGAGTAGTGCCTTCTTACGTAAGAATCAATAATTGGTGCAATACCGTGTGCTACTGTGTTTTAACCACCGAGTATTTTAACAATGATTAATTGTAATAACTACTGTAGATTATTTTTAAACAACTTATATTTGTCGTTTTCTTCATCCAATCGCTTTCGTTATGGGGCCCACACATTTAGCTATTTCAATTGCCGTCGTGAATATTCCCTAAGCAGCATCTGAATATTCCACGACCAAACGAATATTCCCCGACAACAATTAATATTTTATAACCACTTGCTTATTTTGAAATATTTGCTTATCTTACTCCTAACTATCCACATTAATCAAATCAACCCTTACTATTTCAAAATAATAAATAGAGAAAATTAAATTTCATTAATAATAAGCCGGGGTCTTACAACTGTGACACCCCCAAAATAGGTATTCATCACCCATTCTGAGTCGCCAAATTCATGGTACTGAATACAAATATAAACTTATATATACAACAAGAGCTGTGAGTTTTAATACAAATATTGTCTTTTAGACAGTATTCAAACTCAAAATAAGTCTTCAATACATTTATTATCACACTATTTCACAGAATAGTGAGAACTACTAATGCAAATATCTGGGTCGTCACTCCGTTCCCCGACTAGTTCCAGCTATATTCTCATTTCTGAAGAGAACAATGAAAGCAAAGGTGAGCTCAACTAGCCCAAAGAAGAAATATTATGACTAAGATAATGCGTAATAAATTATCGTTAGCCTTCAACAAAGGTTAAAGCGATAAAATACAATAACCATCAAGTTTAATTGCGGTGAACAAGCGATCCATTAGAAGAGTCGAATAGAGTATAAAACCTACTATCTTCTAAGATTTAAAAGATTTTTCATCACTTTTATCATTTGAGACTCGACAATAAATAATCCACATCATCGAATCATCCCTACACTACTACCATGATATTCATTAGTATCCTGAACCACAAATTAACCATGCACTACGGGCCATGGATATTCGTGTTTTCATCAATGGTCATAATCATGCCAACAACTGTCCATCAATGCACTACGGACCAATGAGGACTTTTATCACATTATTTGTAATATTACGGTCATGATTATATCGAATAATCCCTGGTCATAATCATATCAAGTCCATCTATGGACTACGTCCACAGATGACTTTCAACATAATATAAGCATGATGATGATGACAATGATATAAGAATTCAAAAAGAAAACAAAGGATAAATTTTTAAAGATTTATAATTTAATTTATCCATAATTCAATAATGTCCAAATTGTCAACATGATACTACTTTGTGGAGTAAAATTCAAAAATAATATTGTATCAAAAATGATTTGGACCGAAAAGAAATCAATTTTTGTCATGAATAGTACCCCAGGTAAATACTAACCGAGTGAATAGTACCCCGTGAATAGTAACTTCGGGAATAGTAACCCCGTGAAAAGTACCCCGACATGAAAAAGTAAACTTATCAAGAATGCTTAGAATAATATTTTCATGAAAAGATACTGGATGAAGCGCAAATATCAAGGATATTCTACTAATTTCATGGAGTATAGAAGCCAAAACTTAAACAAAATGAGTATAGAATTCGAAATCTGAAACGAAATAATATTACTTACATACTACAGAGTATGGAAGAAAATATTATTTCAAGCGAATATTGAACAAAAATAACATCTGTTACCTTGAAAAGAAGAGTATTCCGACTGGTAGGGCGGAGATATTCTTGAAGAAAACTTTCACTGTTTTCTACGCTCAAAGCTTTCTTAAACTCTAAAGAAATACGCTCAAGATTATAGAAGAAGAATTCTCTGATTCTGGTGTGATTTTTAAATCTAACTAAACATCCTATTTATAGGTGAATGGAAAGGATACTATTCGAAAATTTTAATCACGGGTGAACAATACTTTCTCTTTTTTTTTCTAACAGACGAAACATGAACTGGAAGGTCACAGATTAATTGGCAGACCTCAGATTTCAAGATTCCTTGCAATCTATATCTATATATATATATATATATATATATATATATATATAATCCCACTCACATGTTATATGCTCCCTCCGTCCCATAATTATAGGCTGATTTTCCATTTTGAAATGTCCCAATATATAGGCTACTTACTATTTATAAAATTTAGTTGGTTCATTGTTTTACTTTTATGCCTTTATTATAAATATTCAACCATTACTCTTTTTTTAAAGAAACAACATTCAATGTCATTATTTTTAGCACCACATTTAAAGTTGTTGTATTCTATTTGGTTAAAGTTCGATTGTTATGGACTTTAATGGTCAGTACACGTCAATCAATGAAGTTGAGAGTTCCAGTATGATAAGTAAGGAATAATTAACTTATTCATTAATTTCATATTAAGGGGTATATGTAGAAAATTTATGTTAAAAATTACCACTTAAACTGATTTTCTTAAACTATGTGCCAAAAGAAATCAGCCTATAACTATGGGACGGAGGGAGTATTTATTATAATCATATATACATCAATTATGTAATCATCCACCCATATTACACAACTTCCCTCCCGACAATGCAAATTCTCCCCTCCCCCACACAAGACATATTATGATTTGATGTTTTAATGTATATGCTAATGATTATTTGTAAGGTCCTTAAGTGAATATATGTACAAGGACTTAGTGATAAATCAAAATTATTAGGTTGATCTAAGCTTTCAACGTGTACCATTCTGATAAAGAATGTATAGATAGAAAGATCAAAACTGTTAGGTTGATCTAAAGATGTAATAGATTAGTCTTGAAGAAATCGTAGTGCATCAATCTGATCAACATTCACGAGAGTCAAGCGTAAAACGTAGAGCCTGAAGATCGTAGTGTGCCTGCCTTGAAAGGGACTCTTCGGAAATCGTAGAGTGGTCCCAACGTTTGCCGAGCTAACTCCACGATCGCAGTATGTTGAAGGAAACATGAAGTTTACAAGTCAACAATCGTAGTGTGCTCTCGGGAACGTAGAGTCAACAACACGAGCAAGTGAAGATCGTAGTGTGCAAGGGTTTAAGGGAAATCGTAGTGCTCTCGACTGATAGCATCGTAGTGTGCAAAGATGTCAAAGACGCTACGATCTGAATCATAGAACACCACGATCTAAATCGTAGAGCATCATCTGTCTCATGTCAGAAAACATCGAGCCTCATGATCTATGTTTTCAACAAGTGAGGAATAGATCCCAGATGTTACAGTTCTCATCAGTCCCAGAATATATGAAATATCCTTAGTATGCAACAAAGAAGCGTATTGAAGAAGCTAAGGATAGTACCATAGGTAAGAGGGACAAAACACCTTTTCAGGTGGTAGGTGAGAAAGCGACTGCGATGGCGATGGGCGAGAATGCGAATCTGAAGATGTGCAGAAATGTCTCCATCACAGTACAGAAAGTTTAGATGCATTTAATGCCATAACGGATGGATCAAACGTATAGTTTTCAACATCACATATATATAGATCAGACAGATGAGAGAGCAAAAAGCAAGCATTAAACAAACAACGTGAACATCTCTCTCAAGCTCAACTCTACGATCTGAGATATTGCAAAGCTTACTTAGCTACTCAGTTCTTTAGAACAAGTGCTTACACAGCGACTGAGTAGCAACCATCAAGAACTCAACAACTATCAATCAACTGAAGAAGAGTACCAAGTCTGCTGGACTTGAAGAGTTAAATAGTGAATCAGTAAGAAAGCCAAGTCTGCTTTGGACTTGCAGAGTTCAAGAGTGAACTAGAGAAGTTCCTAGACTATTGGTCTAGAAGGAATCTGTGTGATTCAGAAGATTGTAAAAGACATCCTTAGTGGATATCCTACTCGTTGAGTAGAAGAGTGGACTAGGAGCTTTGAGTGCTTTGAACCACTTAAAAACAACTATGTCGTTTACATTCATGCTATATCTGCTATATCTGCCTTACTTGCTCATAACTCCATTGCTTGGTAAAAAAGATTAAAACAAATACTAATTCTGCTAAGTTTTAATCATTATCTAAGAACTAGTTTAAAAGAGAAAAGATTTTTAAATATCTATTCAACCCCCCCCCCCTTCTAGATAACTTGTGCCTACTAGGAACTAAAATGTACCATTCTAATAAAGAATGTATAGATAGAAAGATCAAAACTGTTAGGTTGATCTAAAGATGTAATAGATTAGTCTTGAAGAAATCGTAGTGCATCAATCTGATCAACATTGCAGGAGTCAAGGCAGAAAATGTAGAGCCTGAAGATCGTAGTGTGCCTGCCTTGAAAGGGACTCTTCGGAAATCGTTGAGTGGTCACAAGCCTGAAGAAGTTTGGGAAGCACTGCTGATTATGCACGAAAGAACTGAAGAAGTCAGAGAGAACAAGCAGTCTCTTCTGACACAGCAATATGAAATGTTCGCTCATGTGTAGGGAGAAAACGTGACTGCAACCTATGAAGGATTCAACGTTACGCTTAACTCATGCGGCGTGTGGGAAGATCTATCCTAACAAGGATCTAACCATAAAGTTCATGAGAACCCTACCGAAAGCGGTGGGATGCAAAGACCACAAAGAATAAGAGAATCAAAGAATCTTAATGAGATGACAGTTCAACAACTGTATGGAAATCTCCCGACCTACGAACTGGAGCTGACCCAATGCGCCGAAACCTTATCAGAAGGAAGAAGAAAGGATAAGGGTGTTGCTCTCAAGGCAAATGAAGGTGTATCAAAAGTCATAACTGAGATTGACTCTGATAATGATGAAGACGACGAAGATGACTTTGCTATGCTGGTAAAGAGACTAAGAAAGTTCATGCGACAAGGAAGAACCGGCAAGCCAAAGAAAGTCAGCAACTACGTCAGCCAGGAATAAATGAATGATTTATGCTACAACTGCAAGAAACCTGGTCATTTCATTGCCAACTGCAACAAGCCTATCAAAGAAGAACTAAAGAAGAAATCTCATACAAAGAAAGAATACAAAGGAACCAAGAGGCCTCAAAAAAGAGACAAAGGCCTGGTTGCCGGAGGATCGTGGAGTGATTCGGATAATGACTCAAATGAAGACTCCGGAGATGAGGAAGAACCACATATGGCCAACCTGTGCTTAATGGCCAAACATGCAAAGGTCAAACAAAGCTTAAACATATATGATGTAAGTATCGATGAGGTATTTGATTTTAATTCTCCTGATGTAGATATAAGTTACTTAAGAACTGCTTTGCATGGCATAACCACTGACCTACATCAATACATGAAGTGGTTCAGAATTCACTTCTTCAAGAGAGAAGAAGAAAGTTCAAGAAGAGCTTGTAATGACCCTTCAAGTACTAATCTTCTCTCAAGCTTGGTCGAGAATGAAACTTTAAAATGCATAAACACACATCACGCATGAAAGAGTCTAAGCTAACCTCTAAAATTGAGGATCTAGAGAAGACAATCTCTGTATGGAACAAATCCTCATCATCCATGGACTGCCTGCTCTCTAGTCAAAGAAGCACATTCGACAGAACAGGCTTAGGTTTTGGGGAATCCATCTCAGAGCTAAGTGTGGAAAAGACAATGGAAACTAGCACTAGTAATGTCTCAAGTTTTAGTAGAGGCATTGCTTTTGTGAAATCCTCACAGTTGGAAGAACCAGTTCAACCTTGTTCTACTGTTTCTAGTTATACTCAGAGAAGTAAAGGATCTCACGCTGGTCTAGGTTTCATAGAGGAGAAGAGTAACCCAACCTCTACTTACCAACCTCGAAGAATTGTAGAGTCGGAGAGTCAAGCAAAACCAACTCTACGAATCAACTGGGAAAGTACAGTAGAGGTAAGGCACACTCATCACCATTAATGAAACCTAAGGACACGTGGAAGAAAGAGAATCAGTTTAACAGAAGGTTAACTAAGGAACCACACAAGTCCAAGTGGAAGATGAATCACCACACACGCACAGACATGCATTATAATAAATGTTTCATATGCAATAAATATGGTCATAGGGCTACAAAGTGTTATTATAATTCCATGCATGTGAGACCCAAGATTAGACAAATTTGGGTCCCCAAAGGCACTAACAAAGAAGGACCCATGCAAATATGGGTACCAAAATGAAGGTTCAAATGTTTTGACAGGAAAAGAGCTCCACGACCTCAACATGGTATCTGGACAGTGGATGCTCAAGGCATATGACAGGGAACAAAGCTCTACTATCCAACTATGTAGAAAAGGAGGGTCCCTCAGTCATCTTTGGAGATAACGGCTCGGGCAAGACAAGAGAATATGGCTCTGTTGGCAATGGTGCAATATCTTTCAGCAAAGTAGGTTATGTGGAAGGACTCCAACATAACCTACTAAGCATCAGCCAACTCTGCGACAAGGGTCACCAAGTAACATTTCTCAACAATCAATGTCAAGTCAGAGATTTGAAGACATCTACCATAAAGCTGACCGAAACAAGAGAAGGAAATGTCTACACAGTAGATCTTGGTCAACTAAGCTTTGATGAAACAATATGTTTTCTGGCAAAAGTATCCGAGAAAATGAGCTGGCTATGGCATAGAAGGCTGTCTCACTTAAACTTCAAAAGCATGTCCAAACTGGCATCAAAAGACCTCGTAGCTGGTCTACCCAAATTCAACTCTGTGAAAGAAAGGCCATGCAATGCTGCGCCGACTTGGAAAGCAAACCGAAGCTCATTCAAGAAAGCGAACCGCTAACTCCATTGACAAGCCCCTACAGTTGCTCCACATAGATCTCTTTGGGCCAATCCGAACAACTAGTCTTGGAGGCAAAAGATACTCTCTAGTCATAGTCGACGACTTCACCAGATTCATACGGGTATTTTTCTTAACCTCAAAGGATGAGACAAGTCAAATTAATCAAGATGTTCGGACCGGTGATGAGCGAGAAAGGAGAAAATCAAGGCAATAAGGAGTGATCATGGAAGAGAATTCGATTTCTCGAGATATAGACAAATTACGCTTTCAAACAATGGCATCTGTCATAACTTCCGACTCCCACGAACTCCTCAACAAAATGGAGTTCTTTGAAAGAAAGAATGTAACCTTGATAGAGGTTTGGAAGGACTCTCTAACAGCAATAAATACTGCTGAATACTTCTCACAGTAAGTCGACAACACGCACTTCACATACTGAATGGATCATTAATTCACTCTCTACGATCGAGAAGGCATGTAAGGCCCGAATTTTATGAAATAAAAGTATTCAATTTTTCTTATAATTACTATTCAAGTAAATGGTTAAATTGATAAAAGTTAAATTTAAGGGTGATATATATAATTTTTCAAAATAAGCAAGTGGTTATAAAATACTCATTATTGTTTGGAGAATATTACGTTTGGTCGTTGAGTATTCTTTACGTAGGGAATATTAAATGCAATGCAGTAGCGACCATTTAGGCCCCATGTGAGAATAATTTATGAAGAAAAGCGACAAAAAGGGAGTTTTATAAATAACAACGTAATTATTACCGATTAACATCATTGGAATACCGTTGGGTAAAGTAAAATGTCTGCGTTGTTGTTGCACGCGATAGAACACTTCAGATTACATGCAGTATTTTGAATTATTGATTCTTACGTAAAGAAAGCACTACTCTATAATTGTTCACAGATAATTCTTTATTCAATATTATATTTTATTGATTCAATAATTGTTGCGTTGATATTTTATATTACTATTGTTTCAAATTGTCATTATTACACAAGATTTTCCATTATCGAGACAATAATTCATATTATTTGAATAATATTATTGGATAACATTATTGGCAATATCTAGAAAGTTCTATCTAAGGAGAGGTTTGGTCACCTAATTGCGCGCCAGTAAGGAGAGATCCTTATTGGAAAACCCCCTCTTTCCTGGGAACTGCTTGGTTGTCAATATTGTGATTATTTAATATTATTTGTGAATAATTAATTATTGATTTTTATGATGAGGAAAATATTTATTTTATGTGGACATAGATGGAGAAAATTTTTAATGTGACAATTGTTGAAAATTAATATTTTATCTTTTTCGATAAAATAATTTATTTAAATATATTATTTTAATAATATATTAACGGTGATATTTTATAATGAATCAGGGGATATATGAGTATATGAAGAGGAAGAGTATTTTTGTGGTAATAAATGTTTAACACATATTTTGTGTGTTGGTGGACAATTATTGGCCAGAAATTTGATTATAGCACAATAAAATCACCCGTTTGTGGATTACGGTCAAATTTTGTTTGGAATTTGGAAAAACTTTCTTACGCAAAGTTGTAGAGAATTGAATTTCCTATAAAAACTCGCAAGATTCGAATTGTTTGATAAAAGGGCTATTTATTATGAATTATTGAAGTTACGAAGTTCAAAATAATTGATTTTTGAAAGTTTTAATTATTTTTATTTACAAAACGTGTTTTTTTCGTTTTTTTTTTCCTCATTTAACATGTGATAGGGGCTGAGTTCAGATGGTAAAGCATGCGTGTGAAGTTTTGGAAAAATATAATAATATTTAATAAATTTTCTACTTTGGTGTTCTACGATTTTCCTATAAATAGGGTCTTGGGTTAGAATTGAAAATCACACTTGGCTGAAGTTTTCTCTCTCTATATTATCGGCGTATTCTTGTGAGTATTTTGAGTATACTTTGAGTGTTGCTATACTCTGCAAGCAAGTTAGATTTCGTTATTCTAATTAAATCTTCTTTCTTTTGAGGTAAGGGATAGTAAGGGATTTTAAGGGTTATTATGTTTTTAGTTTCGAAATTTTTTTGAACCTTCAAAAATTCTGGAAAAATTTGAAATGATATTTTGATGAGTTTTGTAGAGTGTGTCCAAAAATGGCGATTTTTGTATGTATAGATTAGGAGTTATGGATTTTATGATAAAAAACTATTTTAAAAGTAACTATTTATAACTCCTTGTGATTAACTCCAAAATTGATAAAATTTTTATTGGGAGTACATCTATATAATATCAGTATACCGTGTAAATTTCAGAATATTTGGATAAAAGTATAATTTATGATAAATGTTTAAATATTAAATTGGTTTTGGCCATATGAAAATAGTAAATGAATTTTTAAAATTTTGAGAAAAATATATGTTCAATATGGGACTATGTTATGCTAAATCCCAGAAAAGAAATATTTTTGGAACTGATTTGGTATTTTTCATGAAAATATTCTAGTTATGAGTAAATGAATTAAATATGTTATGTGAAGTAAGAAAAATTGAAAAATATGATTTTATGGCTTGAGAATCATATATATGAGGTATATCTGATTTTTGATGATGGTTTTGGTTATTGGTGATGAAATCTTATGAGTTTGGCATTTTATGATGATTAAATGAATTAATTAGTAAAGTGTAAACAATTTAATTAAATTGTTTATAAGTTTTAGAAATGATTAAAATATTATTGTAATATTAATAATATTAGATTATGAGATTTCTAAGTGATTTATAACATTTGGATTAAGGTGTTATAAATATGGATATGAATTTTATTATGAAACTTTATCTTTTTTGTATTTAGGTTACTTACGCACTTTATCTTGTGGCCCCCCAAAATTAGGTATACATCACCCATCTTGGGTAGTCGGATACATGGTACGTAATTTAAATACAACTTACTAATATAAGCATGTAGTGTGCAATACGACATAAAAGCGTGAGTTTGAATACAAATAATGTCTACTAGATATTATACAAACTCAAAAGGAGTCCTCATTACAATTATTATCACACTATTTCACGAATAGTGAGGACTACTAATGCTATCCTCTGGACCATTACTCCGTTCCCAGACTCGTCTCAAATATATGTTCTCATTTCACAAGAGAATAAAGGTGAAAGAAAAGGGTGAGCTCAACTAGCCCAATGAGAAATATTATGACTAAGATAATGCGTAATAAATTATCAATAGCCTTCAACATTGTTAAACCGATAAAATATAATAAACATCAAGTTTAATCTGCGGTTTAACAAGCAATCCATTAAAAGAGTCAAGTAGAAAATAAAATCTACTATCTTTTATGATTTAAAAGGTTTTTCATCAATTGTTATAAATTTGAGACTCGACTTTAATAAATAATCCACATCATCGAATCACCCCCGCACTACTGACGCCAAGGATATTCTTTAGTATCACGACCACAATTATTCACGCACTCACGGGCCAAGAATAGTTGTGTATTCATTAATGGTCATGATCATGCCAACAACTCGTCCATCAATGCACTACTACCCATTTGAGGACTTTTACCACATCATTTGTAACATTACGATCATGATTACAAAATAATCCTCAGTCATAATCATACCAAGTCCATCCATGCTCTACAGAAGCACATATGACTTTAAAAAAAACATGAGGATGATGATGAATGATGATATAAGAATTCAATAAAACAAGTTCAAGAATTAAGTTATTCAGAACTAATAACATCCAAACTCGACAACAATCTTGCTTTGTAGAGTAAAATTCAAGAATGATCGGAAGAATATTTTCATGAAAAGATATCTTTGGATGAAACGCAAATATCGAGGATATTCTACTAATTTCATGGAGTATAGAAGTCAAAGTTTTAACTAACCGGGTATAATAAAGAATGGAATAACAAAAGAAATCACCATGCATGCGATAGGCCTCAAGACAGCAAAGTTATTCAACAGAATAATAAATAACGGAACCAATGTCGTGAAATTCACAATCGGCAGTGATGTTCCAACAGAATAATAAAGATGGAACCCGCATCCGTAAAACACATGATAGGATATTCCAACAGAATGATAAAAAGCGGAACCCGTGTCCGTAAAACACACGAGACGAGGATGTTCCAACAGAATAATAAAAGGCGGAACCGAGTCCTTGTAAAACACACGCATGAGGATGTTCCAATGAATAATAGAAGAATGGAATAAAAGAAGAAGATCACCAAGTATAGGGGATTCACAGATCTGAGTTATTCCAATGTAATAAATAAGAATGGAATAACAAAAGAAGTTCTCTTCATGAATACAAAAGAATAACACCCTTACGGGTACAACAAATAATATTCCCTACCTTAGAAGAACCGAATATTGGCAAAGTGAAGTAGCGAATACTTTTCTTCTTTCTCTATAGTTTCTCTCTAGTTTCAAAGAATTAAATAAGAAAATAATGAAGAATGAGCTTCTATTTATAGGAAAATAGAATGCATAGTAATTAATCCATGAACGGTCCAGTTGATTTACTTTAATCGACGGTCCATATTTAAAGCAAAATCTTTTAAATAAAATATAATATATTCTATTTATATAAAAACATTTTACTATGCAAACACTATGCAACACTATGCAAAAAAACTATGTAATAAAATATAATATATTTTATTTATAGAATAACTTTAATAAAGTATTACATTTTATATAAAAAGATGTTTACATTTTATTACGTTAATAATACGAATAAAACAAAAGCGTCATTATCGCTATAATAATTCATATTATTTAATCGACAATAATGGAATCAAACCGAGTGACTTCTCACATAAACATCAATAATCAATCACCGGTGCTTTCTTATGCAACCACACGTATTCGTACTTTTTACTACCGAGTAGTTCAACAAAGATCAACCAGTAAAACTTCCGCCGTTATTTTAATAAAATATTTTTGTCGTTTTCTCAATCCGACAATAATTACATTAGGTCCACCAATGATTGAGTAGTTGTCTGAATATTCCCTCGCTAAATGAATATTCCCCACCAATCCAATCGAATATAATATAACCACTTGCATATTTTGCAAAATTTATAAATATTACCCACAACTATAACATTATATCAAATTATTCCATAATATTCAAAAAATAATATTTATAGAAAATTCATCTTTATTTATAAAAGCCGGGGTCTTACAACCTCCTTCTTATGAAATTTCGCCTCTCGAAATTAGGGTACGTTACTGGTATGTCGAAGAGGTAAGGATACCTTGATTTCATTTCAAATTCTAACTCCCAAGTCATTTCCTCAACATCTTGGTTCCTCCACAAAACTTTGACTTGAGGTATAACCTTGAGGCGTAGAATATGTTCCTTCTTATCCAAAATTTGAACAGAACCTCTTCATACGTCAAATCTTCCGTTATTTCGTCCGGTTCTAACTCAATAATATGGTTCGGGTCTTTCACATATTTACGTAACATGGATATGTGAAAATGTTATGAACACGAGACATATTTGGCAGAAAGCGAGTCTATAGGCCACAGCCCTACTCGATCGAGGATTAAAATGGACCGATGAATCGAGGATTAAGTTTTCTCTCTTTCCAAATCTTGTAACTCCTTTCCATGGAGCAACTCTTAACAACACATGATCTCCTATATCGAATTCCACGTCCTTTCGATGAAGATCACCTTAACTCTTTTATCGATTTTGTGAGGTTTTTATACGTTGTCGGATCGTTTGAATCTTTTCCAGTAGTCATACGTACTCAACTCCGGTCCCAACAACGTTGTTTCACCCACCTCATTCCAAAGATAATCGAGAACGACACTTTCTTCCATACAACGCTTGAATGGAGCCATGCCAATACTTGCTTGATAACTATTGTTGTTGTAGGAAAACTCCACCAATGGTAAGAACTTGTCCCAACTCCCCTTGAAATCAAGGACACGAGTCTTAATAGATCTTCAAGAGTTTGAATAGTCCTCTCCGATTGTCCGTCTCCGATGGAGGATGATATGCCGAGCTAAATCGTAAGTCCGTGCCCATAGCTTTTTGCAAACTAACCCAAAATCGTGAAGTGAATCTTGGGTCTCGATCGAAACTATGGATACTGCATACCATGCGATCTTACAATCTCGTTTATATACATACTGAGCAAGACGTTCAAGTGTATAAGTTTCTCGATGTCGGTAAGAAATGAGCGGACTTGGTCAATCTATCAACAATGACCCAAATCGCATCAATGCCTTGAGAAACCTTAGGAAGACCGTAGAACGAAATCCATGGTAATGTGCTCCCACTTCCATTCTGGAATTTCAAGTGGTTGCAATGGACCTTTTGGTACTTGATGCTCCGCTTTAACTCGTTGACAAGTTAGACACCTTGAGATAAACAACGCTTATCTCTCTCTTCATATTGCTCCACCAAAATGTATAGCCGAATATCATGATACATTTTGGTACTCCTGTGATGGATTGCAAAATGGTGTGTTGTGCGCCTCCATCATGATATTATACTTTAAATCGTGGTCGTTAGGAACACAAAGTCCGGAGTTGACTCAAGTATTCCTTCTTCATCGATTCTTGCTTAGGATAGCACCTTCTCTTGCACTTTCTTCCTCATACTTATCGACTCCGTGTCCGTAGCTTGAGCGACTTTAACTTTATCGATTAAAGTCGGTTCTACTCAGATATTCGCTTATCATCACATGCGTCCTCGAGTCTTTAACTCTATCTCCATCCTTTGCAAGTCACACAAAATGGGCCTTTAGCGTTGACAATAACGCACTCGTATTTGCATATGATCTTTTACTCAACGCGTCACCACCACGCTTAGCTTTTCCGAGATGGTATTGGATGGTATGATCATAATCTTTCAATAGTTCAAGCCAACGTCGTTGTCGCATGTTGAGTTCCTTTTGAGTGAAGAAATATTTGAGGCTTTTATGATCCATAAAGATTTCCACTTCTCTCCATACAAGTAATGCCTCCAAATTTTAAGTGCAAAAACAATAAATGCTAACTCTGCACCATGAGTAGGATAATTCCTCTCATATTCTTTGAGTTGTCATGAGGCAAAGCTATAACTTTTCCATGTTGCATGAGAACACATCCCAACCCTTTGCTCAAGCATCATCATGAGATGACAAATCCTCTCGAGCCGGATGGTATTGTAAGAACAGTCTTGAAATAAGTCTCTCTCGAAGTTCTTGAAAACTCTTCTCACATTCTTCGCTCCAACCGAACTTTGTATTTTTTCGAGTCAGCTGAGTCAATGGAGTAGCGATTCGAGAAAATCCTTCCACGAATCTCCGATAATAACCAGCTAAACCGAGAAAGCTACGTACTTCGGTCACTGATTTAGGTTGTTCCCAGCTTTGAATAGCTTCAATCTTTGTTGGGTCAACAGATATTCCATGACTTGATACCACGTGCCCAAGGAATGCTACTTCTTCAAGCCAGAACTCGCATTTCTTCAACTTGGCATAAAGCTTATATTCACGAAGCTTTTGGAGTGTCAGCCTCAAGTGTTGCTTATGATCTTCACGGCTTTTGGAATAAATAAGGATGTCATCAATAAAGACGACCACAAAGTGATCTAAATATTCCTTGAATACTTTGCTCATCATATCCATGAAGGCGGCGGGAGCATTAGTCAATCCAAAGGACATGACTAGGAATTCATAATGCCTGTCTCGAGGAGTTCGAAAGCCGCCTTGGAATGTCGCCATTCTAATCTTCAATTGGTGATATCCTAACGAAGATCAATCTTTGAAAAGAATTTGGCTCCTTGCAATCGGGTCAAACAGTCATCAATACGTGTAATGAATACCTATTTTTGATGGTGACATGATTCAACTCCCGATAATCAATACAAAGTCGCATACTCCCATCTTTCTTCTTCACGAATAGAACAGAGCACCCCAAGGAGAAGTACTAGACTAATAAAGCCAATGTCTAACAATTCCTGCGATTGGGTCTTTAACTCCTCGAAGTTCAATAGAGCCATTCGATATGGGGCTTTGAAATAGGTTTTGTACCGGTTCAAGGTCAATACAAAATTCAATTTCACGCCTGGGGTAG
Organism: Panax quinquefolius; assembly: GCA_020205615.1. Taxonomy (NCBI): domain Eukaryota; kingdom Viridiplantae; phylum Streptophyta; class Magnoliopsida; order Apiales; family Araliaceae; genus Panax; species Panax quinquefolius. The sequence goes on from CM035167.1 coordinate 148,137,041, forward strand.
GCGGGAAGTTCTTCTGAGAATACGTCGGAAATTTATTAACAATAGAAATATCGCTCAAAAAATCGAAGTATTTTTGTTTAAATCATGACATGAGCTAAGAAAGCTTGACATCCGCTTTTCAATAAACGAATAGCTTTTATGGCTTGAGATGACCGTGATTGATTTTAATGGTTTGGTAGTTTGAATTCGCATAATAGGTTGATTAGGAATATGAAAGCTAACAACCTTACGAAAACAATCAATTTTTGCATGATAAGTAGTTAACCAATCAATCCCTAGAATCACGTCAAATGCAAGTATTTTTAATGAAATAAGATTGACAGGTAATGTGAAGGTACCGATTTGAACCAAACAAGACTTATAAACAGTGGATGTAATGAAGGTTTCTCCCAACGGAGTTTCCACAGATAAGTCAAAGTCTAATTTCTCCGGAGTCAAATTTAATCGATGAGCACAAGTAGGAGAAATAAAAGAATGGGTAGAACCGGTATCAAATAAAGTATAGACTTCATTAGAGTTTATGATAAGCTTACCCGTGATGACCTCATTCAGGTTCCTTGCTCTCTGGGAGGTCACAACAAACGCCTCCCTCAGACTACCGGCTTGACTTTTCCGGGACTGCCTTTTGGTGCCTCCATCCTAGTTGAATTTGTCTTCATGAACGACAAAATTGAGCTAAGTGACCTTCTCTTCCACAATTATAACATGCTTTGAATGACGGCATGGCGCACGCGTTGGATGATGTGTCCTTCTTCTCCGCATTTGAAGCATATGATAGGTGGTCTTTCTCCTTCCTTAACAACGGGTCTTTGGTCTTGACGTCTTTCCATCATTGTTGAATCTCCATTTCTTGAAATGTCCATTCTTATTGTTTTGGCCTGATTACCACCGAAGTGGTTACCGATCCGCCCGTTGATTCCCTCCACGCTTGTTGTCACCGCTTGATGACTACTCTCACCGGTAATATAATTTTTCTTGTTGCTTCTCTTTTTTAGTTGCGTTGACTCGTTATCGCGCTCCACTAATCTAAGCCCTATTTACAACATCTCAATACAAACACGGTTTATGAGAAATAAGATGTTGACGCGTCTCTGACTTCAAACCTCTTAAAAACATTCGCGCCATTCTCTCTTCATTATCCACCAAGGGGACGAAAACCGTGATAACTCCGCAAATTTTGCCTCGTATTGCGACACGGTCCTGGCCATTGTTTTGTTCCAACTTGATAAACTCCACCTCCTTCATGTGGCGAATACTTTCGGAAAGTATTTGTCGTTGAATGCCTCTCTGGAACTTCTCCCAAGATATCTTCAAGATCAAAGAAAGTTGAGTACGCGCTTCTACCGATTCCCACCAAGTCTCTTTCTCCGCATGAACATAAAGGCGTGAAGGGAACCTTTTGCTCCTCGAGCATCCCAAGACATCAAATATCTTGGTAATCTGCTTTATCCATGCTTCCGCCTGAAGTGGTTTTGCTCTCCCTTAAACTCCGGTGGTCCCAAATTCCTTGAATTGTTTAATGCGGTGGCACTTGAGATTTTTTCGTGTTTCCACCTACGTTTTGGGACAGAGTCGCTTCTACTCGTTGTTGCATAAATTGCATAAAGCCTCGAACATTTGATCATTCATCATTTGGTTGAGTGTTATTGTTTGCATGAGGATTGTCGCCTTCTGATGCACATTATCCTCGATTATTGATATGTGGTGAATCAACGATCGCATCAGGCTCCATTGCTATTCTCAACATTCTCAAATGTCATTTTCAGATCTCGCCACAAAACAAAAGATTAATTGACATGTAACAATTATCTTTACATTTTGACCGACCAATAAAATAGCACATAAACTTAGGTAGGTCATACTAACCAAGCGAAGGTATTCCCGCCTCTCCCTCCTAGTACTATTCTCACATCTTAGCCAGGGATCATATCCCTAAGCTCTGATACCAAATGTGACGCCCCCAAAATTAGGTATACATCACCCATCTTGGGTAGTCAGATACATGGTACAGAATTTAAATACAACTTACTAATATAATCGTAGGTATGCAATACGACATAAACCGTGAGTTTGAATACAAATAATGTCTACTAGATATTATACAAACTCAAAAGGAGTCCTCATTACAATTATTATCACACTATTTCACGAATAGTGAGGACTACTAATGCTATCCTCCGGACCATTACTCCGCTTCCCCGACTCATCCCAAATATGTTTCTCATTTCAAGAGAACAAAGTGAAAGAAAGGGTGAGCTCAACTAGCCCAAAAGAAGAAATATTATGACTAAGATAATGCGTAATAAATTATCAATAGCCTTCAACAACGTTAAACCGATAAAATATAATAAACATCAAGTTTAACTGCAAGTGAACAAACAATCCATTAAAAGAGTCAAGTAGAAAATAAAATCTACTATCTTTTATGATTTAAAAGGTTTTTCATCATCATTATAGCCGAGACTCGACTTTAATAAATAATCCACATCATCGAATCACCCCACACTACTACCAAGGATATTCTTTAGTATCACGACCACAATTATTCTCGCACTCACGGGCGAAGAATAGTTGTGTATTCATTAATGGTCATGATCATGCCAACAATCGTCCCATCAATGCACTACGGCCATCGAGGACTTTTACCACATCATTTGTAACATTACGGGCCATGATTACACCGAATAATCCTCAGTCATAATCATACCAAGTCCATCCATGCTTCTACGTGCCACATATGACTTTAAAAAAAACATGAGGATGATGACAATGATATAAGAATTCAATAAAACAAGTTCAAGAATTAAGTTATTCAGAACTAATAACATCCAAATCACAACATGATCTTGCTTTGTAGAGTAAAATTCAAGAATGATCGGAAGAATATTTCCATGAAAAGATCTTTGGATGAAACGCAAATATCAAGGATATTCTACTAATTTCATGGAGTATAAAAATCAAAGTTTTAACCAACCGGGTATAATAAAGAATGGAATAACAAAAGAAATCACCATGCATGCGATAGATCAGACAGCAAAAGTTATTCCAACAGAATAATAAATAACGGAACCAGTCGTGTGAAATTCACACCAAGCGGGATGTTCCAACAGTAATAATAAAGATGGAACTGGATCCGTAAAACACACAGATAGGATATTCCAACAGAATGATAAAAAATCTAACCAGTCCGGTGTAAAACACACAGATGTGGATGTTCCAATGTAATAATAGAAGAATGGAATAAAAGAAGAAGATCACCAAATATAGGGGATTCACAGCGTATACAAAAGTTATTCCAATGAATAAATAAGAATGGAATAACAAAAGAAGTTCTCTTCATGAATACAAAAGAATAACACCCCTTAAGGTACAACAAAATAATATTCCCTACCTTAGAAGAACCGAATATCGGCAAAGTGAAGTAGCGAATACTTTTCTTCTTTCTCTATAGTTTCTCTCTCAGAGTTTCAAAGAATTCGTAAGAAAATAATGAAGGAATGAGCTTCTATTTATAGGAAAATTGAATGCATAGTAATTAATCTATGAACGGTCCAGATTGATTTACTTTAATCTGACGGTCCATATTTAAAGAAAAATCTTTTAAATAAAATATAATATATTCTATTTATATAAAAACATTTTACTATGCAAATACTATGCAACACTATGCAAAACACTACGCAAAACACTACGCATAATAAAATATAATATATTTTATTTATAGAATAACTTTAATAAAGTATTACATTTTATATAAAAAGATGTTTCGCTTTTATTACGTTAATAATACGAATAAAACAAAACGCCATTATCGCTATAATAATTCATATTATTTAATCGATAATAATGGAATCAAACCGAAATGACTTCTCACATAAGCATCAATAATCAATACCGGTGTCTTCTATGCAACCACACGACATCGTACTTTTATTAATGAGTAGTTCAACAAAGATCAATTCGTAAAACTTTCGTAGTTATTTTAATAAAATATTTTTGTCGTTTTCTCAATCCGATGATAATTACATTATGGGGTCCACCAATGATTGAGTAGTTATACGAATATATTCCCGCTAAAATGTAATATTCCCCACCAATCGAATATAATATAACAACTTGCATATTTTGCAAAATTTATAAATATTACCCACAACTATAACATTATATCAAATTATTCCATAATATTCAAAAATAATATTTATAGAAAATTCATCTTTATTTATAAAAGCTGGGGTCTTACATATACGGTACTATGTACGAATACGAGGTACTATTCACGATAAATTGGTTTCTTCTCTGACCAAATTATCGTTGATTTATGAATCTTACTCTTGAAATTAAAACCATGTTTTGATTATATTGTTTTTATATAACATTCTTATAACCCTAATGATAATATTTCTCTTTGACTTGAGTGTAAAGATGGGTAGATTATTGGTATGATCGTGACTATAGGTTCTCTTTGCCGATGGTGCAAAAGTTGAATTGTTGATTGGTATGATCATGACCATTGAATTTACAATTGAATATTTTTAGCTTAAGTGCAAGGTGAATTGATCAACATGGTTATAATTATTGTTATATAACTTCCAAATGATTATGTATTTCTTTGATATATGAATATCTTTGGCTCGTTGTGCAAAGATGACTTGTTGATGAATATCTTAGCTTTGTAGTGCAAAGATGAATTATTGATGAATATCTTTTGCTCAGTAATGCAAAAGATGACTGTTGTTGAATAACTTTAGCTTTGTAGTGCAAAAGATGAATTATTGATGAATATCTTTGGCTCGTAATGCAAAAATGACTTTGTTGTTGAATATCTTTGCTTTGTGAGTGTAAAGATGAATCGTTGATGAATATCTTTGGCCCGTGGTGCAAAGATGAATTTATTAGTATGATTATGAGCGAGAACTGTGATTTGGTATAACCATGATATTTGATGTTTCGAGTAAAGACAATGATGAAAATTATCTTCGTCATGGATGAGAAGAGGAATTTAGAATCACAATTATGATTATGAGTTATTCATATGATTGTGGAAAGGAACTGTTGATTGATGTTACAGGGATAAAATATTGTTGGTGGACTTTTAACGTGGAGAAAGACAATAGACTTTATAGTCTATTTGACTCTTTAATGGATTGCTTCGTTCCGCTGCAACTATGGTTGAAAAGTTTTATCATCTACCATATGTTCTAAATCTCTGATTTATTATTGATGAAGACTATTGATAATTTATGTATCTTTAGTTATAATATTCTTTACTGAGCTAGTTGTGCTCACCCTTTTGTTTCACAATTCCTTTTAGGTAATAAAAGTGTAACTGGGTTAAGCGGGGATAACAAGGGAATAGAACGGTGGTCTATAGTTGTTGAGGTTCTCCCTAAAGAGTATGGAAATAATTTTATTGAGGACTTTAGTGTGTTGTATTTTATACATCATTTAATAGTTATTTTTGGTGAATTAAATAGGGTGAGGCGAACCCAACTTTGGAAAGGTGTTTTGTCACTATCATACAAGATGTCTAATGACATACAAACTCGTGTTATCATAAGACATGGTTGTGCTCATCCACTTGCTGAGTATATTTACAAGCACTACCTATATAATCTTGGTGTTTGTTTGGAGTATAATACCCAATTAGAGACAAAGTGGAGATAATGATATGTCAAGAGAAGACTCACCATTGGGAAGAATATGATAGTAATCTTCTCGTTTTTCTTTGGGGGTCTATTAGATCAACCAAGGATAATTACGTGGCCATATGATATCTACCATAACCTAAAAGCATGGCCTCCCATGTATGCGAAGGTTTCTCTTGAGCACTTCCCAAAGATTATAATTTCTAAAACAGCTTTTGACTATACCTTTACGTAAGGTGTCATTGTGACGTACTTACTGATTGGTATATATTTGTATCCAAACTCACAAATATGTGTTGTTGTATTTTTTGCACGACAATTGTTGTAATAAAGTTGTAGTTGTTTTTCGTACCATATATTTGGCGACTCGAATGGGTTGGATGGAATGGACCTATTTTGGGGCATTACATTTGGTATCGAGCTATAAGTAAAGAGCCTCGAGCCTCTCATTGGTGACTTCTGTTGATGGGGATGCACCGCTTTACTCTCCGTAGGGGACGCTGCTCATGCAGAAGAACCGATAGTACCAATGTGAGGTCTTTGTCCACTAGTTGGGACATGAAGTTACATTTGGTATCGAGCTTAGGGATATGATCTCTCAAGTGAGATCGGGATTAGAAATAGGAGGAGAGATGAGTAAATCCTTCGCTAGTGTGTCCTACCTAAGCTTATTTGTTGGTCACCATAATATCGGGATATTATGTGATATATTAATTTGTTAAATTAACCCTTGTTTTTGAAGTCGTATTCTAGAATGATATCTCAAATACGGGAGATGAACAATGGAGAAATCATGATGACAGGGGAGATAGAATCAAATGAAAGCAAGGTATTCTCAACTCTTTGAAATACTGGTGCACGTAAATTTCTGGGGACGAAAATTTCATAAGGAGTGGAGATTGTAAGGCCCCTCAATTTTATGAAATAAAAGTATTCAATTTTTCTTATAATTACTATTCAAAGAAATGGTTAAATTGATAAAAGTTAAAGTTAAGGGTGATATATATAATTTTTTCAAAATAAGCAAAAGGGTTATAAAATACTCATTATTGTTTGGGAATATTCGTTTGGTCGTGGAATATTCTTTCCGTTCGGAATATTCGTATTTACGGCAAATGACCATTTAGGGCCCCATAACGTAATAATCACGAATGAAGAAAACGACAAAAAGGGAGTTTTATAAATAATAAACAGTAATTATTACTGAATTAACATCATTGGAATACCCGTGGGTAAAGTAAAGTAATACGCTCTGGCGTTGTTGCGAGTAGAACAGATTGCATTGCATTATTTTTGAATTATGGATTCTTACTTAAGAAAGCACTACTCAATAATTGTTACACGAATTACTTTGTTCAATATTATATTTTATTGATTCAATAATTATCGCGTTGATATTTTATATTATCATTGTTTCAAGAATTGTCATTACACAATTTTTCTATTATCGAGCAATAATTCATATTATCTGAATAATATTATTGGATAACATTATTGGCAATGTCTAGAAAGTTCTGTCTAAGGAGAGGTTTGGTCACCTAATTGCGCGCCAGTAAGGAGAGATCCTTATTGGAAAGCCCCCTCTTTCCTGGGAACTACCTGGTTGTCAATATTGTGATTATGTAATATTATTTGTGAATAATTAATTATTGATTTTTATGATGAGAAAAATATTTATTTTATGTGGTCATAGATGGAGAAAATTTTTAATGTGACAATTGTTGAAAATTAATATTTTGTCTTTTTCTGATAAAATAATTTATTTAAATATATTATTTTAATAATATATTAACGGTGATATTTTTATAATCAATGTGGGATATATGAGTACATGAGGAGGAAGAGTATTTTTGTGGTAATAAATGTTTAACACATATTTTGTGTGTTGGTGGACACAATTATTGACCGAAATTTGATTATAGCCTGTAAAATCACCCGTTTGTGGATTCTGGTCAATTTTTTTTTTGAATTTGGAAAACCTTTCTTCTACAAAGTTGTAGAGAATTGAATTTCCTATAAAAACACGCGAGATTCAAATTTTCTGATAAAAGGGCTATTTATTATGAATTATTGAAGTTCTGAAGTTCCGAAATAATTGATTTTTGAAAGTTTTAATTATTTTTATTTACAAAAACGTGTTTTTCATTTTGTTTTCCTCATTTAACATGTGATAGGGGCTGAGTTCAGATGGTAAAACATGCGTATGAAGTTTTGAAAAAAATATAATAATATTTAATAAATTTTCTACTTTGGTGTTCTACGCATTTTCCTATAAATAGGGTGTTTAGGTTAGAATTGAAAATCACACCAGAAACTGAAGTTTTCTTTCTCTATATTATCGAGCATATTCTTGTGAGTATTTTGAGTATACTTTGAGTGTTGCTATACGGTGCAAGTTCGTTCAGCGTTATTCTAATTAGAAGTACTGCTCTTTTGAGGTAAGGGATAGTAAGGGATTTTAAGGGTTATTATATTTTTAGTTTCAAAATTTTTCTGAACCTTCAAAATTTCTGGAAAAATTTGAAATGATATTTTGATGAGTTTTGTAGAGTGTGTCCAAAAATGGCGATTTTTGGATGTATAGATTATGAGTTATGGATTTTATGAGAAAAGACTATTTTAAAAGTAACTATTTATAACTCCTTGTGATTAACTCCAAAATTGATAAAATTTTTTATTGGGAGTACATCTATATAATATCGTTATACCGTGTAAATTTCAAATTTTCGGATAAAAGTATAATTTATGATAAATGTTTAAATATTCTATTGGTTTTGGCCATATGAAAAACAGTAAATGAATTTTTAAAATTTTGAGAAAATTATATGTTCAATATGGGACTATGTTATGCTAAATCCCAGAAAAGAAATATTTTTGGAACTGATTTGATATTTTTTATGAAAATATTCTAGTTATGAGTAAATGAATTAAATATGTTATGTGAAGTAAGAAAATTGGAAAATATGATTTTATGGCTTGAGAATCATATATGAGGTATATGCAGATTTTTAATGAGGGTTTTGGTTATTGATGATGAAATCTTATGAGTTTGGCATTTTATGATGATTAAATGCATTAATTAGTAAAGTGTAAACAATTTAATTAAATTGTTTATAAGTTTTAGAAATGATTAAAATATTATTGTAATATTAATAATATTAGATTATGAGATTTCTAAGTGATTTATAACATTTGGATTAAGGTGTTATAAATATGGATATGAATTTTATTATGAAACTTTATCTTTTCGTGTCGAGTTACTACGCACGCATATCTGATCTACTATGTATTTAATACGAAGTACTATTCACGACAAATTAGTTTCTTTTAAACCAAATTATCGTTGATTTATGAATCTTACTCTTGAAATTAAAACCATGTTTTGATTATATTGTTTTTATATAACATTCTTATAACCCCAATGATAATATTTCTCTTTTGACTTGAGTGTAAAGATGGGTAGATTATTGGTATGATCGTGACTATAGGTTCTCTTTTGGCGATGGTGCAAAAGTTGAATTGTTGAATTGGTATGATCATGACCATTGAATTTACAATTGAATATTTTTAGCTTAAGTGCAAAGGTGAATTGATCAACACGGTTATAATTATTGTTATATAACTTCAAATGATTATGTATTTCTTTGATATATGAATATCTTTGGCTCGTTGTGCAAAGATGACTTGTTGATGAATATCTTAGCTTTGAAAGTGCAAAGATGAATTATTGATGAATATCTTTTGCTCGTAAATGCAAAGATGACCCGTTGTTGAATATCTTTGCTTTGTAGTGCAAAGATGAATTATTGATGAATATCTTTGGCTCGTAATGCAAAGATGACTGTTGTTGAATATCTTTAATTTGTAGTGTAAAGATGAATCTGTTGATGAATATCTTTGGCCCGTGGTGCAAAGATGAATTTATTAGTATGATTATGAACGAGAACTGTGATTTGGTATAACCATGATATTTTGATGTTTCGTAAAAGGCGGTGATGAAAATTATCTTCATCCCGGATGAGAAGAGAATTTAGAATCACAATTATGATTATGAGTTATTCATATGATTGTGGAAAGGAACTGTTGATTGATGTTACAGTGGATAAAATATTGTTGGTGGACTTTTAACGTGGAGAAGACAATAGACTTTATAGTCTATTTGACTCTTTAATGGATTGCTTCGTTCACCGCAACTATGGTTGAAAAGTTTTATCATCTACCATATGTTCTAAATCTCTGATTTATTATTGATGAAGACTATTGATAATTTATGTATCTTTAGTTATAATATTCTTTACTGAGCTAGTTGTGCTCACCCTTTTGTTTCACAATTCCTTTCAGGTAATAAAAGTGTAGGCTGGGTTGAAAGGGGGATAACAAGGAATAGAATCGGTGGTCTATAGTTGTTGAGGTTCTCCTAAAGAGTATGTAAATAATTTTATTGAGGACTTTAGTGTGTTGTATTTTATACATCATTTAATAGTTATTTTTGGTGAATTAAATAGGGTGAGTGAACCCAACTTTGGAAGGGTGTTTTGTCACTATCATACAAGATGTCTAATGACATACAAACTTCGTGTTATCATAAGACATGGTTGTGCTCATCCACTCATTGAGTATATTTACAAGCACTACCTATATAATCTTGGTGTTTGTTTGGAGTATAATACCCAATTAGAGACAGTGGAGATAATGATATGTCAAGAGAAGACTCACCATTGGGAAGAATATGATAGTAATCTTCTCATTTTTCTTTGGGGTCTATTGGGTTAACCAAGGATAATTACGGGCCATATGATATCTACCATAACCTAAAAGCATGGCCTCCCATGTACGAAGGTTTCCTTGAGCACTACCCAAAGATTCTAATTTCTAAAACAGTTTTTGACTATACCTTTATGTAAGGTGTCATTGTGACGTGCTACAGTTAGTATATATTTGTATCCAAACTCACAGCATATGTGTTGTTGTATTTTGCACGATAGTTGTTGTAATAAAGTTGTAGTTGTTGTAATAAAGTTGTAGTTGTTGTAGTTGTTATTTTGCATATGTGTTGTTGTATTCCTAACGTTTGCCGAGCCAACTCCACGGTCGCAGTATACTGAAGGAAACATGAAGTTTACAAGTCAACGATCGTAGTGTGCTCTCGGGAACATAGAGTCAACAACAAGAGCAAGTGAAGATCGTAGTGTGCAAGGGTTTTAGGGAAATCGTAGTGCTCTCGACTGATAGCATCGTAGTGTGCAAAGATGTCAAAGACACTACGATCTGAATCATAGAACACCATGATCCAAATCGTAGAGCATCATCTGTCAAATGTCAGAAGACGTCGAGCCTCAATGATCTGTGATTTCAACATGTGAGAAATTGATCTTAGACGCTGCAGTACTCATCAGCCCCGAAAAAATCGAACATTGTGTAATTTCTTTTAATAATGAATAAAATAATATTATTTATTATTATTGTGTATTGAGAAGATGAATGTTGTTCTATAACCTAGAAACGTCGGAACGTCGTAGTATTTTAACTACGTGGATGAATTAAAGTGTTTGAATTTCCAAAACGAAAATAAATGTTTTCCGAGAAAGTTTACGAAAATCACTATTCATCGTTTATCGCTCGGGAATTATTTTTGAACTTACGAGAAATACGTAACATTAAAATATCGAGGCGAGATGAATTATGTAATAATAATCTAAGTATAGAAAACGCAATAAATCGCATGCGGACTTAATTTGGGATTATAGGTATTAAAACCTAATGGAAGAATTGAGGTAATTTGTATAAGGTGTAAACTTATGTGGGATTAATTATCAAGCTCAAGTAATTGGTTAATAAAGCCCAACTTGATTAATGCAAGCCCAACAAGGAAATAAGCTATTATTATTAGCAAGCCCAAAGGATAAGTTAATTGAATTAGTATTGAGCCTAAACTATGATCCATTAGCTAATAATGATCTATGGGTAGACTTGATGGGCAAGGATTTTGTGTGATGCCCAAGAACTTTATGTAGCTAGCAAGAAGAGTTGAAGGTTAAGTAAAGAATAGTAAGGAGGTGGAAATGAGGAGGTGGGAGGTTTAATGTCTAAAATGCCCTCACTTTGCCAAGCCTATAAATACCAAGCTCATTTCTTGTGTTGGTTGATCATTTTCATCCAACTTTTCTCTCAAACATAAAGCTACTTATTGGTTAGGGAGAATAAGTCACTTAAGCACTTATAAGCCACTTCAACCATTGATAGTTTTCCAAAGCAAAAAGAAGTGTTCAAGGGTAAGACTCCTCTCTTATATCTTCATCTCTTCTATAATTGGATTGATAGAGAAGGGGGAGGGTTGGATGATAGCATGTAATAAGTTACTAAAGAATGAACTTAAGCCGAATAAGTTGAAAGAAAAAGCAACTTGAACATTAATAAGTTGCTAGAACCATGAAGAACCTATCTTATGATGTTTAGTATGTGGAATATAGCATGAGAATTTTGATTGAAGGACTTAAGTTAATAATAAGTCATGAACATGGAGATTTCTAACTCTTAAGCTAAATAAGTTAATAACTTATGAAAATAAGTCAAGACCTACTTTGATTATAAGTTGGAGTAGAAAATAACTTGTAATGATCTTATGTTGATTAAAATCCATTAAGAACGCTTAATAATGAAGAGTTGCCGGAATTCGCACGATTGGATGATTACCGTCGAATTCGTGAAATTCTCGGAATGGAACTCGTATTTTTTATTCGAAGTCGGAAATGTTTGTTTTCAATGGAAACAAGTCATTTTAGTCATTATAGAGTTGCGGACTCGAAAATGAACGGATTCCGACTTAAAACGAAGAAATGAGCGTTGAACGTTTACGAACGTTTATCGTTTTCGTTAAAAATGAACCAATAGGTGAATTTTTAGCAAATGAAGTCAAATAGATAAAATTCTTGAATAATCATGTAGATTACGTAATTTGTGAACCGTAGGCTTTTGAACGAGCCAATTCGGACTTATAACGAAGAAGTTATGTGTCCGGGAAGTTCACAAAATTTTAAAACTGAAATTGTTTTCTGGTGCTCAGAGTTGGCGCCGCGGCGCCAACCCTAGGCAAAATGACCAGCGGTACCGCAGTAACAAATGGCTCGAGCACACATCAGAAGAGTTCGTCAGCAGTAGCGACCAAGAATATGAGACTCATGCCATGCGCGCCACCGTCCGGATTTTTGAGGAGTAAGAAGCGTATGCCATGCAGTATGACACCAAGTCAATGGTAAGCCGTAACTGCCAAAATTTCAAGACCAAGACAATAGTAAAGATTTATATATAGAACATGGTTAATAATTAATAACCAATTGGACAAGGATTATAATGAAACATTGTTAAGACATATTAAGCCTTAAGTATGAACACTTAGGGTTTAGTTAACTCAATTGCAAATGAATGAAAGAATGATCTTACGGAAAGCCAAAAACGATAATAACAAATCTAATATGTAATTAGATTGAGAAGTAGGGTAAGATTCTTTAGGAACCATATATGATCATTCATGACCTAATGTTCTATGTTATGCTATCATTTAATGTAGAGACCTTAAAGACGTACAATGCACGTGTTATAATTTGTAGCAGACGCTAAAGGCAAGTACTCTAACCCTTATTCCAGTTCGATCTGGGCAAGTCTTTGTGATTCATGTATTCTTCACATGAGTTAGTATTTGAGGAATGTCAAAGCCAATCCTTTCGGCTAGACATATGTTATGTTATTCTATCAAGTGTTGATAAGGATTTACCGAACTAATATTGTTGTGGTTTTCAAAGGTGTAAACTTATGTGGGATTAATTATCAAGCTCAAGTAATTGGTTAATAAAGCTCAACTGGATTAATGCAAGCTGTGACGCCCCCAAAATTAGGTATACGTCACCCATCTTGGGTCGCCACTTACATGGTATATAAATTCAAATACAACTTACTAATATAACTGTCGTGTAAAATACGACATAAACTGTGAGTTTGAATACAAATATTGTCTACTAGATATTATACAAACTCAAAAGGAGTCCTCATTACAACTATTATCACACTATTTCATAGAATAGTGAGGACTACTAATGCTATCCTCCGGACCATTACTCCGCTCCCAGACTCGTCCCATTTATGTTCTCATTTCAAGAGAATAAAGGTGAAAGAAAAGGGTGAGCTCAACTAGCCCAATGAAATATTATGACTAAGATAATGCGAAATAAATTATCATTAGCCTTCAACGATGTTAAACGATAAAATATAATAGACAACCAGTTTAATCTGCAGCTGAATATCGAATCCATTAAAAAAGTCAAGTAGAAAATAAAGTCTACTATCTTTTAGGTTTTAAAAGGTTTTCATAAATTTTATCACTAAGACTCAGGTTTAATGAATAAACCACAATATCTAATCATCCCTCGCACCACGGTCCAAGGATTTTCATCAAATTATCAATGGTCATGACTATACCGAATCACCCCAGGTCATAATCATACCAAAAACTATCCATCAACGCATTACAGCCCACCGGGACTTTTATCACATCATTTATAACAAGCCATGATTATACCGAATGATCCTCGGTCATAATCATACTAAGTTCATCTATGCACGTAAGCCAAAGATAACATATTATAACATGAGGATGATGACAATGACATAATAATTCAATAAAACAAGTTCAAGAATTATTTTATTCAGGAATTAGTAAAGTCCAAATTGTCAACAAGATACTGTTTTGTAGAGTAAAATTCAAGAATGATCAGAAGAATATTTCCATGAAAAGATACTGGATGAAACACAAATATCAAGAATATTCTACTAATTTCATGGAGTATAGAAGTCAAAGTTTCTAGATCATCTCAAATGGTTTTTCTCATAATGGACACCTCATGATACGTAATAATTGATTGATGTATCTGAAAAGAAAAATCGTACCTTGTTGGACATGGTGCGGTCCATAATGATTTTACCGACATTCCAATATCCTTCTAGGGTCATGTCCTAGAAATGGTCAGTATCTACGAAAATGGTAACCTCAAAATCCTATTTGAAGACTCCATAAAAGTTATGGACAGGGAGGATTCCTAATCTTAAGTATGTTAAGATAAGGGGTTGTCCAACTTATGTGAAAAAGGTTTCAAAAGGATAAGCTTGGGACAAGATTTGACAAGTGTCGATTTGTGGGACATCCTAAAGTAAGTCTAGGGTATATGTTCTATAATCCTACTTAGCAAAAGGTGTTTGTTGCAAAACACGCTGCCTTCTAAGATAAAGGTGTTTATCATTAAAAAGGGCTAGTGGGAGGATAATAGATCTTGAAAAGTTCAAGAACCACAAAACACTATAAGTCAAATAAGAGGAACACGTAGATAGACCTATTATTGTACCAAATCGAATCGTAAATCTGGAATAGTCTGAAGATACCTAGGAGGTATGGATTCATCATAGATGATGATGATGAGGTACGCATCATAGAAGATGATGATCCGATTACATACGATGAGTTAAGAGTTATGAACACTTTCGGAGAAATTGATTGAAGCAATATTCTCAAAATGGAACATTCGTTTTGATGAAACAAATCAAAAGAGTTTGATTTTATCAAAATAAGAATGAACCTAGTGTGTAAAAAAGGGTCAATTGGGGCATTGTGACATTCCTAGTACTACATGTTGATATACTACGGATAAGGAATGATATACCAATGCTACAATCAAGAAAAGATAAAGTTGTCTAAACATTCCTCCATGAATGATTTGGAAGAGTATCTTAATTGGGGATATAAATCTATATAGATAGATTTAAGAGGATGCTCGACTTAACCCAAGGAACGATATTCATTTGATGCTAAAGTTGTTTAGCATGGCAAACTCAAGAGATGTCTCATGTCGATGAGCTATGGAGTGTATCTCTTTAATAGTCCCCATAGACTCCAAAGAAGAGAGATCGCGTGAGTTACAATCATGTATGCAATGAAATGTACGAGACCTGATGTTGATCACCATATTGCAGGAAGATCAACGTAGAGGCGGTGAAAAACATCTTAAAGTGCTTAACCCAAGAGCACTAAGGATGTAATCATATTCATGGTGGGTCTAAATTAAAACTAAAGGGCTTAACAGACTCAAGTTTTTCGAGACGGACGAAGATTTACGAGAAAATCCACTTTAAGGTAAAGTGTTACCTTGAACTGGTGCAAAGAAATTGAAAGGTTCCAAACAACAAAAGAGTTCTTTGGTTTAGTGATAAAGACAAAGTAAATAGCTAAAAAATGAAGTCGCAAGTTGATTGTTTGGATTAAAAGTTTATTACGAACTAGGAATAGTTCCTAAGTCTCATCTTGGATCTAAACATGTGTTGTGGCACTTTCATTTGATTATTAGAATCATTGAAGATGAGAAATCACTATAGAGATAGTGGACTCTCATGAACAACATTACATATCCATTAACTAAAGCTTATCCAACAAAGCGGGATAATCGTCACTTAGAGAAAGAAGAGTATAAGATACCATGACGATTGGCTTTAGTGCAGTGCAAGTGGGAGATTGAAAGTAGTATGCACACAAGCCAATCATGTTTGATGATAAAGCATATACTTTGTAATAATCTTATTCATTTATTAATAAAAAGTATTAATTTATTAAAGGCTTTTAATTATCTACATGATCTTTGTTTTATAATATGTGATAAACCCATAGTTTTAAGCAATGCTTTTAGAATAATGATGATGATCATTCTAATGAGATCTAAATTCTTTGAAAGCTTAAAACTAAAATAGTTCCCAATCGTTGGATTACTAAATTGGGGATTAGTGAATCCGGGATAGATTGGTACATCGTTGCTTGCTCATTGGATGAGGATGATTGATCTCATGATCATTTGTGTGGAGACACTAAAGCAAGTATGTAGGTGCTTATTAGAGAATAAGTTCAACGAGCGTGGCTCGCTAAGGAATACCTAATGGAGTTTTATTTGCTGTCAATAGGAATTCTGTAGTGATAGTAGTACTGAAGTGATCCTTGGACTTGAGATCAATATAGTATCTTGTGTATGATGAGTTATACTTTGACTTATTCCTTAAGACCCTTAGGTATATCAAAGGGTATGCTTGGGTATAATAAGTTGTACATGGAGATAATGTATGATCAATAAAGAATCTACCACTTCTAATAAAAGAAGAGAATGTCCTATGTGATTCGATAAATGACAACCCAATGAGTCCTTGGCGGCGCGTAATGAAATTAGAAAGGAGTTTCTAATTTGCATTATTTGGAGTTAATGAATTTAAGAATCGAAATACATATAATTAAATAAAATAAGACTTGACAAAGAATTCCATGTCTTATATTTAATTGGGACATTGTATGGTGGAAGGATTGAATTGTATTTGTAACTATTTACTCAAAGGTTCTTTTATGATTAATGTTGAAATCTATATTATCCGGAAAGTCGTTGATCGCTTGGAGGAGCTTATCCCTATTGTAGAATAAATATTATTTAAATAAATTAATTGTTTAATTTATTTATTTAAATAAGATTAGAATTGTTCTAATTGATTTATTCACAACCTAGGTTTAATATGGAGAACCTAAAGGGTCACACCATAAAAGGAAGAATAATTATTTAAGAAGTTAATGGCATAATCGTAATAATATAGTTAAGTATATTTAATTTAATCTATGGTGATAGAATAAATTAAATAGCTTAATATTTATTATTTAATATTTTAGAAATATTAAATATAAATTAATAAGAGAGTCTTATTAATATTATTACAATTATTATTATTTTAATTTCTAAAAGAGTTTAGGAATTAATTTAATATAAGTATTCTCATTTATTCCTAATAGGATTAGGAAGGAAAATTAGTTAAAAGAGTTTAATTAATTATCCCTAATAAGATTAGGGAGCTTAATTAATTAAAAGAATTAATTAATTAAAACCCAATTCCTTAATTGTTAAGGTGGGTTGCCCACATCTATAAATAAGAGGAGTCTTATTATGGGTGGGATGGGTTGTTGATTTTTTCAAATCGTTATTCCAATTGTTGGGAGAGTACACCTTTCTATAGAGATAGAAAAACTAGGGTTTAGCCAACCACCCTACTTCTTGAATTTTCTTCTTCGGTGGATCACCTCTGAGGCCAAACATTTGGGTGGCTAACGTTGATCAAAAGAAGGAACCAAACCCGGTGGATTCAAGATTGAACGCGAAAGGATTTGGAGGTGAACTTGTACACGAGGAAGCTCGATCTTCAAGGTATGATTTTATTCTTTATCTTTTCGTTTAATTAATAATTGTGCATAAAGGATGATCCGGGTTTTATGGTTTGTAAATATTTTTTAAACTCTGATTTTTACACGCTTCCGCAATATATTATGCAATTTGATTGCGTTATGAATATTACAAACCTAACACTTTTAGTACCGAGTAGTTCAACAGTATCCATGGTAAAACTTCCGCCGTTATTTCAATAAAATATTTTTGTCGTTTTCTCATTCCGAATAATAATTACATTGTGGGGTCCACCAATAATTGAGTAGTTGTCACGAATATTCCTCGCTAAACCGAATATTCCCCACCAATCGAATATAATATAACTACTTGCATACTTTGCAAAATTTATAAATACTACCCACAACTATAATATTATCTCAAATTCACACCATAATATTAAAAATTATTTCACAAAATTTAAATCTTTATTGATAAAATTTGGGGTCTCACAATCTCCCCTCCTTATGGAATTTCGCCCATTGAAATTAGGTTACGTGCCGATATGATAAAGAGGTGAGGATACCTTGAATACCTTTATCGTTAAAAATATTAAATTCATCTTCGCAATCCGCCAAAGATATTCATTAACAATTCATCTTTTGCACTTCTGGTGCTAAAGATATACAACTCAGAAAACCAATAATCTTTGAGACGCAGACTTAATAGTATCACAACCACGAATTATCCATGCACTTCTTGCCAAGGATATTCGTGTTTTCAATCTGATCATGATTATACCGAATAATCCGTGGTCATAATCATACCAAGTCTATCAATGCACTACTACCAAAGATGACTTTTACCACATCCATGAATTAATATTTCATTCTTTGAGACTCAAATTTCAATAATTAATCCATATCATCGAATCATCCCCGCACTACGGGCCAATGATATTCATTAAGATCACGACCACGAATTATCCATGCACTACTACCAAAGATAATCGTGTATTCATTAAGATCACGACCACAAATTATCCATGCACTACTACCAAAGATAATCGTGTATTCATTAGTATCACGACCACAAATTATCCATGCACTACTACCAAAGATAATCATGTATTCATTAGTATCACGACCACAAATTATCCATGCACTATGGCGAAAGATAATCGTGTATTCAATTACGGTTATGATTATCTTAAACAATCCTCGTCATAATCATACCAACTCCATCTATGCACTACAGCCACGAGATGACTTTCAACATAATATAAGCATGAGGATAATGATATAAAGAATCAATCAAATGAGATAAAGGATAAATATTAAACATTTATAATATAATTTATCCGAGGATTCAAGAATATCCCCATGTTATCAATCACTTAATAATCTCATAATCTAATATCATTAATATTATAACAATATTTTAATCACTTCTTAAATTTATAAACAATTTATCTCAATTGTTTACGATTTACCATATAATGCATTTAATCATTCAAAATGCCATACTCATAAGATATCATCACCAATTATCAAATCCTCATCAAAAAAAAAAATATGCATATACTCTATATATGATTCTCTAGCCATAAAATCATATTTTCAACTTTGTTACTTCCCATAACATATTTAACTCATATGTTCGTAACTAAATTATTTTCATGAAAAATACCAAATTAGTCCCAAAAATATTTCTTTTCTAGGATTTAGCATAATATAGTCCCATAATGAAAATATATTTTTCTCGGAATTTTTAAAAATTCATTTACTATTTTTCAAAAATTAATTTCTAATTAATTCATTTACTTGATGGGCAAGGATTTTGTGTGATGCCCAAGAACTTTATGTAGCTAGCAAGAAGAGTTGAAGCCTCACTTTGCCAAGCCTATATGTGAGACCCCAGATTTTATAAATAAAGATTTAAATTTCTCGAAATATTTTTTTTGAATATTAAGGTGTGGATTTGAGATAATGTTATAGTTGGGGGTAGTATTTGAAAATTTTGCAAAGTATGCAAGTTGTTATATAATATTCAATTGGTTTGGGAATATTCTTTTTGTCGGAATATTAAATGCGACGACACAATCATTAATGGACCCATTAATGTAAGAAGAAGCTGTCGTGGTTAGAAAACAGCAAAATATTTTATGAAAATAATCTACGGAGGTTTTACTGGTTGATCTTCGTTGAACTACCCTAGTAGTAAAAGTACAATTATTACGCGTGGTTCTTTAATAACACACGGTATTGATTATTGATGCTTACGTAAGAAGTCACTCGGTTATCTTTGCATTATTGCTAAAGTAATTCTTTGCATCATATCTCTCATATTATTGATTCAATTATTGTCACAGTATCATATGCATAATATGTTATTTTATTAAATCAATAATTGAGACGACAAAGTTATTCACATTATTAAATTGCAATATTTATAATGTCTAGAAGTTCATCGAGGAGAGGTTTGGTCACCTAATTGGCGCCCGATAGGGAGAAATCCTTATTGAAAGCCCTCTTTCCGGGAATGACCCGGTTGTTAAATATTGTGAGTTATGATATTAATGATGGATAAGTTCGTGTTGATTAAAGATGAATTTGATAGTCCCATTGTGTTGAAATTATTTGTGTTAAACATTTATTTCGATGGTAATTGATGTCTGGAAGTTATATTGTTCAATCGGTTATTCGAAGGCGGTTTTGTCGAATTACTATTCACGAGTTACTATTCACGGGTTACTATTCACCGAAATTACTATTCACTCTAGTATTGTTCACTCGAGTATTTGGGATACTTTTTGTGTAGAAATTACTATTCATGAGTTACTATTCACGAGTTACTATTCACCAAAATTACTATTCACTCTAGTATTGTTTACTCGAGTATTTGGGAAACTTTTTATGTCGGAATTACTATTCACGAGTTACTATTCACGGGTTACTATTCACCGAAATTACTATTCACTCTAGTATTGTTCACTCGAGTATTTGGGACACTTTTTGTCGTAGTTACTATTCATGAGTTCTTATTCACGAGTTACTTATTCATGATTTACTATTCACGAGCTATTATTATTCATGTGCTAATTTTTCAAAGTTGGATGAAATTATAATAGTAAAATAAATAAGGATCGTTGATTTAAGATTTTAATAGTAACTTGTCCTTCTAGATTACGAAGTTACCCTTCACAAATAGTAGTTGTCTATTCGATATTACCAAGAGTCATTTTGACCCTTCATTAAAACCAAGAGCCACTTTCGGTTTTCTATAAATAGAAGCTCATTCTTCTTCATTTCTCACCAATTCACCAAAGCTTTAGAGCCATTATTATAGAGAGAAATTATAGAGAAGAAGGTATAGAGAGAAAATCTATAGAGAGAAAGAAGAAGAGAAGTGCAACTTCCTACTACTCCTATATCCGGTTCTTTTCAAAGGTAGGTGTAAGACCCGACTTATTATTAATGAAATTTAATTTTCTCTATTTATTATTTTGAAATAGTAAGGGTTGATTTGATTAATGTGGATAGTTAGGGTAAGATATACGCAAATATTTCAAAATAAGCAAGTGGTTATAAAATATTCATTGTTGTTAGGGAATATTCGTTTGGTCGTGGAATATTCATACTGTCGTGAATATTCGTGCGACGAGTACAAGACCGTGTAATGGGCCCCATAACGAAAAAGCGATTGGATGAAGAAAATGACAAATATAAGTTGTTTAAAAATAACAGGCGTAGTTATTATCAAGTTAATCTTGTTAAAATACTCGGTGGTTAAAACACACGAAGATACAGCAGTATTGCACCAATTATTGATTCTTACGTGAAGGTACTACTCAATAATGGTTACGATAATTATTGCTCGATATTTTATTTTATTGATTCAATAATTGTCGCGTTAATATTTTATATTGTTGTTGTTTCATAATTGTCATTACACAATATTTTTCATTATCGAAGCAATAATTCATATTATCCGAATAATATTATTAGATAACATTATTGGCAATGTCTAGAAAGTTACATCAAGGAGAGGTTTGGTCACCTAATTACGCGCAAAGAAGGAGAAATTCTTATTGAAAGCCCCTCTTTCCTGGAACCACTGGTTGTCGATATTGTGATTCTCATAATATTATTTGTGAATAATTAATTATTGATTCATATGATGAGAAAATATTGATTTTATGTGGATATAGATGGAGAAAATTTTTAATGTGAAAATTGTTAAAAATTAAAATTTTATCTTTTCTCGATAAAATAATTCATTTAAATATATTATTATATTTTAATAATATAATAATGGTGATATTTTTACAACGAATGTGGGATATATGAGTATACGAGGAGGAAGAGTATTTTTGTTGCAATAAATGTTTAAAACATGTTAAACATGCCGGTGGACCCCATTTATTATTTGAAATTTGATTATAACACATAAAATCGAATTGTTTGTGGATTTCGGTCAATTTTTGTTTGGAATTCAGAAAACCTTTCTTCTGCAAAGTTGTAGAAATTGAATTTCCTATAAAAACTCATGAGATTTGAATTTTCTGATAAAAGGGCTATTTATTATGAATTATTGAAGTTCCGAAGCTCAGAAATAATTGATTTTTGGAAGTTTAAAATTTTTAAATAACAAAACGTTTTTTCATTATAGTGTGTTACACATGTGTGTTGAATGAGCTGAATTCAGTTCTTGGAAGGTTGGCATAGGAAATTTATAATATATATTAATATTTTATTAAATTTTCTGCTTGGTGTTCTAAGCATTTTCCTATAAATAGGGTGCTTGGGTTAGAATTGAAAATCACACGAAGCTCAAATTTTCTCTCTCTATATTATCGGCGTATTCTTGTGAGTATTTTGAGTATACTTTGAGTATTGTTAGACGGTGCAAGTTCCTTCAAAGACTATATACAGTATTCCATTTAGAAGTACTAATCTTTCGAGGTAAGGGATGTTATTTTCTTCTCAATGATATTATTTCTTCAATATCATTATCTTTGAAATATTGGTTGAAACTTTTTATCAAATTTGGAACTTTTTCATGTCGGGGTTACTATTCATGAGTTCTTATTCACGAGTTACTATTCATGAGTTACTATTCACGAGTTACTATTCACGAGTACTATTATTCATGAAGCGTGAAGATATTTTTTGTGAAATTTCTATCTTTTGGTGTGAGAGTTACTATTCATGTATACGACACTATTCACGTATCTGATCTTATTCACGAATACTGACTATTCAATTTAAAAATGAAATTTCTTCTTTTTGTCCAAAATATCTATTCGGATACTAGCTTTGATTGTATCCATGTTTTGATCATTCTTGAATTTTACACCACCGTGATTATTTTTGAGGTATTTTTTGGGCGTGGATAAAACAAAGTACGAATCCTTAATCCTTAATCCTTGTCATTTTGTTTCAATTTGGATTCGTTTTTTAAAAATATTTTTCATCATCTTGATCTTAAATGATGATATTATGGAATATCTTTCACTTTGTAGTGCAAAGATGAATGATTTCTGAAGAATATCTTTGGCTCAGTAGTGCAAAGATGAGCAGTGTTTAGATGAACATGACCAATGATGAATATCTTTGGCTGTAGTGTGCAAAGATGAATATTTGATTCCAGATATATATTGATTGATATTACGGGGATAAAAGATGAGCGATGAACTTTTAAATTCATACATAGAAGATAGTAGTTTGCATTCTCTACTTAACTCTTCTAATGAATTATTATTTCATTATGAATATTGATTTAAAATTTGTTGTCTATTGTATTCTATTAGATTTTTCCTCGTTGAAGACTAACGATAATTTGTTGTATATTATCTTAGTCATAATATTCTTTACCGAGCTAGTTGAGCTCACCCTTTTCCTTTTTGTTCCATTTTTCTTCTCGGGAGGCGAGAATATAGCGAGTACGAGTCAGGGTTTGGAATGAAGGTTCTAGAGAGAGTTGTTTAGTAGTCCTCACCATTTTGTAAAATAATGTATCAATAAATGTGATGAGGATTTATTTGAGTATAGATATTGTCTGAAGATAATATTTGTATTCAAACTCACGCTTTATTGTTGTAATAATAAAAGTTGTAGTTGTTTACGTACCATGTATTGACAACTCGTAATGGGTGATGTATACCTATTTTGGGGGCGTCACGATGGGGATATTATTTGTTGTACCTGTAAGGGGTGTTATTCTTTCTTATTCATGAAGAGAACTTCATTATTCCATTCTTTATTATTACATTGGAATAACTTTGATATCTGTGACATACCCTATACTTGTTGAAATCCTCTGTTATTCCATTCTTTATTATTACATTGGAATAACTCAGATACGCCAGCATACCCTATACATAATCTGTATCGTGGGTTTACCCTATACTTGGTGACATTCTTCTATTATTCATTTGGAACATCCTCATGCATGTGTTTTACACCGGACTGGTTCCGCCTCTTTATTATTATTTTGTTGGAACATCACATGCATGTGTTTTACACGGACTGGTTCCGCTTTATCATTCTGTTGGAATAACTTTGTATCTATGACATACCTATACATAATCAGATCGTGGTTTTACCCTATACTTGGTGACATTCTTCTATTATTACATTGGAACATCACATGCATGTTTTTACACCGGGACTGGTTCCGTCTTTATTATTATTCATTTGGAACATCCTGTCTGTGTGTTTTACACCGACTGGATCCGCCTTTTATCATTCTCATTGGAGTATCCTATCTCATGTGTTTTACAGGATCCGGTTCCATCTTTATTATTCTGTTGGAACATCACAGCCGGTGTGAATTTCACCGACACGGTTCTGTTATTATTATTCATTGGAATAACTCGTATGCATCGCGAAATCTGCATGCATGGTAATTTCCTTTGTTATTCCATTCTTTATTATACCCAGTTGGTTAAAACTTTGACTTCTATACTCCATGAAATTAGTAGAATATTCTTGATATCTGCGTTTCATCTAGTATCTTTTCATGGAAATATTCTTCTGATCATTCTTGAATTTTACTCTACAAAGTAGTATCATGTTGACAATTTGGACGTTAATAGTTCCTGAATAAATTAATTCGTGAACTTGTTTTATTGAATTATTATGTCATTGTCATCATCCTCATGTTATATTATGTTATCTTTGGCTTACGTGCATAGATGAACTTAGTATGATTATGACGAGGATCATTCAAAGATAATCATGGCTTGTTATAAATGATGTGATAAAAGTCCTCGTTGGCACAGAATGCAAATGATGGATAGTTTTTGGTATGATTATGACCGGGGTGATTCTAAAGATAGTCATGACCTTTGATAATTTGATGAAAATCCTTGACCGTGGTAATACGAGGATGATTAGATATTGTGGTTTATTCATTAAACTAAGTCTTAGTGATAAAAATTTATGAAAACCTTTTAAAACCTAAAAGATAGTAGACTTTATTTTCTACTCGACTCTTTTAATGGATTACGTATTCATTGCAGCAGCTTAAACCGGTTTATCATTGTATTTTATCGGTTTAACATTGTTGAAGACTAATGATAATTTATTCTCGCATTATCTTAGTTATAATATTTCTTCTTCGGGCTAGTTGAGCTCACCCTTTCTTTCACCGTTTCTCTTCGTGAAATGAGAATATAAATTTGGGGACGAGTCGGGAAAAGAGTGATGGTCCCAAGATAGCATTAGTAGTCCTCACTATTACATTAAATAGTGTGATAATAAATGTAATGAGGACTCCTTGAGTATGGATATTGTCTAAATGACAATATTCCTATTAGAACTCTCGGTTTATGTATTGTCGTATGTTATACCTGACGGATGTATAATTAAGTTTGTATTTGAATTTATGTACCATGTAAGTGGCGACCCAAGATGGGTGACGATATACCTAATTTTGGGGGCGCCACGCGGTTTGGTATCGAGCTTAGGATATGATCCCAGCTAAGATGCGAGATAAGAACTAGGAGGGGAGAGACGGGGAATTCTTTTGCTAGTATGACCTACCTAAAGTTATTTGGTATTTAATTGGTCGGTCAAAGTATAGGGATAATATGTGATATGTTAATTAACCCTTGTTTTGTGACAGTGTTTGAGAATGGCATCTGAAAATGCTGAGATAAGCAATGAAGCACATGAGAGTGTTGATTCAGCTCAAACAAAAGGTAACGACCAATAATACGATAATAATCATTATGGTGTGGCAACGGCAATCGAAACAATGATAACCATCGTGGGGAAATTATCATGCCAATAATGGTAACCACTTGGTGGTAATCATGGCAAAGATAATAAAGTAGAAATGGCAAGAAGAGAAGGTCATTTAGCCCAATTTTGTTGTGCACCAAAGTCAAGTCTAGTGGGATGGTGGCACCAAAGGTGGATATATGGACAAAACAAAGTCGTTGGTTTTAGGAAGTGCATTTTCATGACTTCTCAAAAAGCGAGTAAACCGAACGAAGTTAGCACGGGTTAGTTAATTATAAATCAATTGAAGTCTATACCTTATAAGATACCTGGGATTCTACCCATTATTTTATCTCTCTTTTGCTGCTTCAACGTTTAAATTTGACTTTGGAGAAGTTAGACTTTGACTTATTGGTTGAAACTTCACGTTAGTAGAGCCTTCGTTCTGCTAAGATGGACTTGGTATGATTATGACCGAGGATTATTTGGTATAATCATGACCATAATTGAAAACACGAATATCCTTGGCGAGAAAGTGCATGGATAATTCGTGGTTGTGATACTATTAAAATTTGAGTCTCGATTATTATTGGTTTTCTGAGTTATATATCTTTGGCTGTAGTGCAAAGATGAATTGTTAATGAATATCTTTGGCCGGATTGCAAAGATGAATTTAATATTTTTAAAAGATAAAGGTATTCAAGGTATCCTCACCTCTTTATCATACCAGGTACGTACCCTAATTTCGAGGGAGAAATTCCATAAGGAGGGGAGATTGTGAGACCCCAGATTTTATAAATAAAGATTTAAATTTCTCGAAATATTTTTTTTTGAATATTAAGGTGTGGATTTGAGATAATGTTATAGTTGGGGTAGTATTTGAAAATTTTGCAAAGTATGCAAGTTGTTATATAATATTCGATTGGTCGGGGAATATTCTTTTTGTCGGGGAATATTAAATGCAGCGACACAATCATTGGTGGACCCAGAACAGAAGAACTGTCGTAGTTAGAAAACGACAAAAATATTTTATGAAAATAACGACGGAGGTTTTACTGGTTGATCTTCATTGAACTACACCTAGTAAAAAATGCGATGTCTGGCGTGGTTGCGTAGTAGTAGCACCGGTATTGATTATTGATGCTTTACGTAAGAAGTCACTTTCGGTTATCTTGCATTATTGCTAAAATAATTGCTGCATCATATCTCTCATATTATTGATTCAATTATTGTCACAGTATCATGTGCATAATATGTAATAAGTTACTAAAGAATGAACTTAAGCCGAATAAGTTGAAAGAAAAAGCAACTTGAACATTAATAAGTTGGTAGAACCATGAAGAACCTATCTTATGATGTTTAGTATGTGGAATATAGCATGAGAATTTTGATTGAAGGACTTAAGTTAATAATAAGTCATGAACATGGAGATTTCTAACTCTTAAGCTAAATAAGTTAATAACTTATGAGAATAAGTCAAGACCTACTTTGATTATAAGTTGGAGTAGCAAATAACTTGTAATGATCTTATGTTGATTAAAATCCATTAAGAACGCTTAATAATGAAGAGTTGCCGGAATTCGCACGATTGGACGATTACCGTCGAATTCATGAAATTCTCAGAATGGAACTTGTATTTTGTATTCGAAGTAAGAAATGTTGGTTTTCAATAGAAATAAGTCATTTTAGTCAATATAGAGTTGCGGACTCGAAAATGATCGGATTCCGACTTAAAACGAAGAAACGAGCGTTGAACGTTCACGAACGTTTATCGTTTTCGTTAAAAATGAACCAATAGGTGAATTTTCAGCAAACGAAGTCAAATAGATAAAATTCTTGAATAATCATGTAGATTACATAATTTGTGAACCGTAGGATTTTGAACGAGCCAATTCGGACTTATAACGAAGAAGTTATGCGTCCGGGAAGTTCACAAAATTTCAAAATCAAATTGTTTTACGGTGCACGAGTTGGCGTCATGGCGCCAACCCTAAACAAAAAATGACCCATGGCCATGGAAGCGATAAATCGAAACCACTGCAAGAGTTCATCGTGTGACCGATAAGAACAGAGAGACTTCATGGCACATGGCTACCGAGTCCGGATTTTGAGGAGTAAGTGGCGACAAGCAGCATTGCAAGACAAGTCTGATAATAAATTGCAATACCAAATTTCAAGACCAAGACAATAGTAAAGATTTATATATAGAACATGGTTAATAATTAATAACCAATTGGACAAGGATTATAATGAAACATTGTTAAGACATATTAAGCCTTAAGTATGAACACTTAGGGTTTAGTTAACTCAATTGCAAATGAATGAAAGAATGATCTTACGGAAAGCCGAAAACGATAATAACAAATCTAATATGTAATTTGATTGAGAAGTAGGGTAAGATTCTTTAGGAACCATGTATGATCATTCATGACCTAATGTTCTATGTTATGCTTTATCATTTAATGTAGAGACCTTAAAGGCGTCTGATACACGTGTTATAATTTGTAGCAGATAGCTAAAGGCAAGTACTCTAACCCTTGTTCCGATTCGATCTGGGCAAGTCTTTGTGATTCATGTATTCTTCACATGAGTTAGTATTTGAGGAATGTCAAAGCTAATCCTTTCGGCTAGACATATGCTATGTTATTCTATCAAGTGTTGATAAGGATTTATCGAACTAATATTGTTGTGGTTTTCAAAGGTAGATTATGTATGCTCAAATTATTTTTCGTCAAACGACAAGCACGTGAGGTTGCCACAACTTAAACGTATATACGTTTAATGAATGTAGTGTTGATCAACATAGAGTACTATGAGCTGATCACTCGAAAGTGCTCGTAATAGCTATAATTTTACTTACGGACTTAGTCTTAAAAGGGTTATCCTTTTCAAAAAGAATTTATGAATGCTCATATACTTGAGTCATAATTATTATTCCCTTAAGTATGGTTGTGTAAAAGCGTTTTGAAGAAAAAGAAGTGCTATTTTGATTTATCGATAGTACTTAAGTAACTATTGTTCGATTATTAAAGATATATGAGTTCTATGTTTCAAGCATGTTATTTATTAGAATTGTAGTACTTCTTTGAGCTAGTCATGCTCATTCTTGCTTGAACCATATGAACACAACTAAGATCGGCGCACGAAGTCTCGAGCGAGGATAAAAGCGCAAGAAGATGAACCCGTAGCATAACTATGTAATAATATGGGAAGACTATTTGTAATATATTGATATTATGATGAAGACAATGTATTGATTGTAAAGAACACAGGGTATGTAAATATTCTTTTGATATATATATATAAGACATATCCGATTCTTTTGAGGCTTTTCAATTGAATGTTTATGTGAGCTGTAGCTGCAGTAGCACCATCATCGGGTTGGAAGATACCCAGTTTGGGGCGTCACGGGTTGGTATCAAAGCAATAGGTTATAAAACTTCGAGGGAAAATAAAACCTTAAGTCATAACCTTAAGAAAAGTCAAAGAATAAAAGATGGAAATTAACCTTATAAAAATGAATCATATATGTTATGTGTTTTATTATACTGACGTTTACTAATCAACTCTTTTGTTATTATAGATGTCAGGTGAAAATAGAAATGTACAGGTAGTCAGCGAAGGGTCGGTAAACCAGATTGAAATACAACCGAACCCCATAACAACAGATCCGGAGATAGTTGTGGTGGAGTCCGGAGACTCCGAAAGCTTAGACCTCATGTCTGTATTTGACGGCATGATAGAAAAAGAAGTTGAAGCGGTGTCCTTTAACCCGATGTAATAGCAGTGAGAGATAACCGGAGAGTCGATGATGTCACTGTTCATGTTAGTAATAGATAGGAACGTACACTATTGTCAGGAGGTCAAGGAGCTGAAGGCGGAGCTCCAAGCTGTTATAGAGGAAAAGACGGACGTGGAGTCCATGTGGGAATAAGAACATGACGAGAGAGTTTTGGCTAAGGACAAAGTCCATGAGCTAAAATAAGAGGTCTTTGAGCTTAGGAGTGAGCTAAAGACCAAGAAACAAAAGATAGGGAGAATGTCTTATATTCATAGGAGTTCTCATGAGGATTTCCGATTCTGCAAGTATTTGGGTGTCCGGTGAAGTCGAGCGAGCGTGACATACTATCAGTAGTGATATTATTGTCGGTCTTGCCAAGGCAGATTTCGAGAATGCCTTAAGGCAGATATGATCGAGTAAGTTGTTAAAGTATTTAAGTATGTACATATTTGTGTATTTAGTAGTGACGTAAAGCCCTTTTTGTATATAATTAAGGGTAGTCTTTTGTAAATCCCAATTTTAGAAAGCGATAGCGGAAAGTAATGTATCCGACTTAGGTTTGTTTTATATATAGATGTAGTATTATACTACGATGAATTAATATAAGTTTCCATTTTGAAAAATGTTGAGTAATGAATGTTTAAGTTATTGTTTAAATATGGAATAATAACTAAGCGACGAAATGCATCATAACTAAATAAGTGGTTATTATATGACAAAATGCATGCTTGAAGAGTACCCGTGCCCAGTGCGAACATCAATCAACCGGAGGAGGTCCGGTTAACCCCATCAAAATTTTGAACCTTTTAACATGACCTTTAACCAAACCGAGGCTAATATCCCCTGTGAATCACGTGTGTAGTCTGAGCTACTACATTTAAGGACTTTAAAGAGTGTGGGTCATTGGAGTTCAAAGGAACTACGACCCTATCGAAGCCCAAACGTGGGTTAGGGTGATTGAGAAGACATTTGTAATAGCAAATGTCGACGAGACCCAAAAGGTTGCCTTTGCAACCTATATGATGAAGGGAGAGGCCAACTTTTGGTGGGAGGCCAATCGGTGAGGGCGGAATAGATCTTATAACGTGGGTGAGGTTCGAGGAAATATTCTACGAGAACTACTTTCCCACAAGCATGCGAGGAAGGATGGAGATCGATTTTAGATTTAAAACAAGGGGACATGCGGTTCCCAGATATCATGAGTTTAATGAATCGGCAGGTTCGCTCCACATCAGTGGATCTTGAGGTGAAGAAAGCGCGACGGTTCGACGGGGCTTGAAACCACGGCTCTATAACAGTATATCGGTATTCAAAAGTACTTCTTTTGGAATCGTTTTAGAAAGGCAATAATTGCGAAGGTGGTAGTGAGAAGCGTTGAGCGATACCACAAAGAAAAGAAAAATAAAGGGAAAGGTTGGCGGGAGAGTCAAGATTGAGGGAGCCAGTGGAAGTGGCGAGGGTCAGAAGAGGAAGGCATTTAGCTCTGGGAATACCGAAGTGAAGCAAGGAGACTCGAAGAGAAGAATGGAGGCCTGAAAGATCTGTGGGAAGACGCATTTAAAAGTCATCTCGAGGGAAGGCCCGTTTCTTCTGGCTGTGGACAAGAGGGGCATATTGCGCCTAATTTTCCTAGTCAAAAGAAGAACCATGGATGCTTTGTGTGTGGATCAACTGACCACATGGCAAAAAAGCCGCCTGAAAGAAGGGACGAGAGCGGAACAGGGGCACTAATAAGCGATAAGTTAGCTATTGGGGGTCAAAGACAGACCCGGAGTAAGTAGATGGGTCATACCTTTAACATGATGATCAAAGATACGGTTTGCATCGGGAGGCGTCGTCGCGTATATTATTCCGATCAGCGATATAAATGCGTGCGTCTTTGTTTTTTATTCGGGTGCTACTTGTTCGTTTATAGCATGCGATTTTGCTAGACGATTAGGATTACTTCCTGAAAAGTTGCCTATACCTTTAAATATTAAGGTAGCAAACGAAGAGATTATTCCTGTTGAAAATGTTCACAAGAGTTGTTGTGTAGATATTCGGGGTTGTAAATTATCAGTAGATTTATTACCAATAAAGTTAGAAGAATTCGATGTAATTCTCGGAATGGATTGATTGGTAAACCATGGGGCAATTATAGATTGTCAAAAGAAATGTGTGAACGTTAAGACATTAGAACAACCTCGGGTAGTATTTTATGGGAATAGATCGCCGGGACGTTCGTGTTGTTTAACCATGACACAAACTAGGAAATTATTGAGGAAGGGGTGTGTAGGCTATTTGTGTCATGTGGTTGATACCCAGAGAGTGGGAGCGACCATGGAACAAATATCTATAGTGAGTGAATTCGTGGATGTATTTCCAAGTGAGTTCTTGGGTCTTCCATGGGATAGGGAGACCGAGTTCATAATAGATATTGTGCGAGGCGGCACCGGTTTAGAACACCGTATTATATGGCATCGATGGAGATAAAGGAGTTGATGAATACAATTTGCAAGAAGCTGTTGGACGGAAAGTACATTCAACCGAGTGTTTATAGTAGAAGCACCGGTCTTTGTTTGTTAAAAAAAAAGAAGGACGGATCGCTAAGACTTTGTATCGACGACTACAGAGAGTTGAACAAGTTAATGATAAAGAATAAGTATCCATTGCCGGGATCGATGATCTCTTTGATCGATTGAAAGGGCTAAATATTTTTCTAAAATAGATTTGCGAGACGGTATCATCATCAAATTTGAAGGTTAGGGATGAAGATGTGCGAAAGACGACATTCGAACTCGTTATGGTCATTATGAGTTTACGGTGATGTCATTTGGGTTGACTAATGCACTGCTTTTGCTTTTATGGACATGATGAACAGGGTGTTCAAACAATATTTGGACAAGTTAAATCGTGTGGTGTTTATTGATGATATTCTAGTCTACTCTAAGGCGCCGGAAGATTATCTTGAACACCTAAGAATAGTGTTGGAAACATTAAGAAAGGAGAAGTTATATCGAAGTTCACTAAGTGTGAATTTTGGTTAAAGAGGGTTCAGTTTTTAGGTCGTGTTATTGACCATGAGGGGATTTCAGTAGATCCAGCGAAGGTGGAAGCCGTGATGAATTGGGAACAACCGAAAATGCCGACTGAGGTGCGGAGTTTCTTAGGGTTAGCGGGTTACTATCGGAGGTTCATTCGGGACTTTTCAAAGATAGCTACTCCACTGACTAACTTGACAAGGAAGACGGTGAAATGCGTATGGGTGAGAAATCTGAAGATAGCTTTCAAGAACTGAAGAAGAAGTTGAGTGAAGCGCTTTTTTGTCATTACCCGATGACACAGAAATTTCGTGGTTTATAGCGATGCTTCGCATAAAGGACTAGGTTGCGTGCTCATGCGGCATGGCAAGAGTCATTAACGTGTCGTCTGGCGATTGAAAGATTATGAGAAAGTTTACCTACTCATGATGCGGAATTGGCCATGATGGTGTTTACCACAAAGATATGGCGACATTATCTTTATGGGGAAAAGTGTGAGATATACTGGGACCACAAAAGTCTAAAATATATCTTCACACGAAGGAGTTGAATATGAGGCGGAGGAGATAGGCTTGGTTGATAAAGGATTACGATTGTGAAATCTGTATCACCCGGGAAAAAACGATGTAGTTCTTGAAGCGCTTTAAGTAGGAAGGGTCGGGAAAAGTTGTCTTTGTTAACGGCTCAAACTGAGTTAATAACAGAGATGGCTAGAATGGAGTTGGAAGTGAAGCTGTCAAGTGAAGCGGGACAAATGTTGTTTGCGACGAAGATGCAATCTACCATCGTAGAGAGAGTTAAGGAGGTGCAACTCAAAACTGATGAGTGTAATCGGATGAGAGAAGCGGTGATCAATGAAAAAGATATTAAAATGCAGATCTTGATAACGAGGGATTATTAAGATTTGAGGAAGAATTTGGGTTCGAATGAAATGGAATTAAAGGAGCAAGTTTTACAAGAGGCTCATAGTTCAAGGTTTTAATTCATCTGGTAGTACTAAGATGTATCAAGATCTTGACGAGTTTACGGTGGTAGAACATGAAGAGAGAGATTGCTTGAAATGCGTTAGTAGGTGCTTGACTTGTCATAGGGTTAAGGCCGAACATCAACGACCAAGTGGCTTGTTACAGTCATTAGAAATTCCGGAGTGGAAGTGGGAGAATATCACGATGGATTTTGTGGTTGGACCTCCGAATACGCAGAAGGGGTATGATCACGATTTGGGTAATAGTGGACCGATTGACAAAAGTCGGCTCACTTTTTGCCAATTAGGGTTAAGTATAACTTAGACCGATTAGCTAAACTTTATATTAAGAAATAATCTCTAGACATGGAGTGCGATGTCGATAGTGTCGGATCGTGATCCACGATTCGCGTCGAAACTTTTGGAGAAGTCTACAAGAAGCGATTTGGGAACGCGATTGAAGGCTGAGTACATCGTATCATCCATGAGGCGGATGGAGCGGAGGCGAGAGACAATTCGAGCGTTAGAAGATATGCTAAGATCTGCGTCGTGGATTTGAAAGGTAGTTGGGATGATTATCTACCATTAGTGGAGTTTAAATATAATAATAGTTATCATGCAAGCATAGGTATCTTGCCATCTGAAGCTTTGTATGGGAGAAATCTGAACGCCATGTGTATTGGGATGAGGTAGGAGAACGCGGGGATGTTGGGACCCGAAATTGGTACAAGAGATGGTGGATATTATTAAGAAGATTCGAGATCGTCTTCTAGTAGCTCAAGATGAGACGAAGAAGTTTACGGATCCGCGTAGAGAGAATCGAGAATTTGAAGTAGGTTCGTATGTATTTCTGAAAGTATCTCCTGGAAAGGAAAGATACATTTTGGAAGAAGGGAAAGTTAAGTCCAAGAGATTTATAGGACCTTTCGAGGTATTGAAGCGGTAGGTGAGGTAGCTTACATGTTAGCATTACCTCCAGACCTAGAACGAATACATAATGTATTTCACGTATCCGTGTTACGTCCTTATAAGCCAGATTATAAGCACGTGATAGAATATGAGCCTATTCATGTCGAAAAGGACTTAACATACGAGGAAACGTCGGTTCAAATTGTCGATAGAAAAGAACAAGTTCTGCGGAATAAAGTCATATCTTCGGTGAAGGTAATATAGAAGAACCACGATGCAGAAGAAGCAACGTGGGAGTTAGAAGAAAAGATGAGAAAGAATTATCCGCAATTATTTGTGTAATTTTTTTATATAGCGAGATTCTGGGGACAGAATCCTTATAAGGGGGAGAGAGTGTAACGCCCCGGAAAATCGAACATTTTGAAATTTCTTTTAATAATGAATAAAATAATATTATTTATTATTATTGTGTATTGAGAAGATGAATGTTGTTCTATAACCTAAAAACGTCGGAACGTCGTAGTATTTTAACTACGTGGATGAATTAAAGTGTTTGAATTTTCAAGACGAAAATAAATGTTTTTCCGAGAAAGTTTACGAAAATCACTATTCATCGTTTATCGCTTTCGGAATTATTTTTGAACTTCAGAAATACGTAACGTTAGAATATCGAGGAGATGATGGATTATGTAATAATAATCTAAGTATGGAAAATGATAAATCGCATTCGGACTTAATTTGGGATTATAGGTATTAAAACCTAATGGAAGAATTGAGGTAATTTGTATAAGGTGTAAACTTATGTGAGATTAATTATCAAGCTCAAGTAATTGGTTAATAAAGCCCAACTTGATTAATCTGAAGCCCAACAAGGAAATAAGCTATTATTATTAGCAAGCCCAAAGGATAAGTTAATTGAATTAGTATTGAGCCCAAAATATGATCCATTAGCTAATAATGATCCATGGGTAGACTTGATGGGCAAGGATTTTTTTGTGATGCCCAAGAACTTTATGTAGCTAGCAAAAGAGTTGAAGGTTAAGTAAAGAATAGTAAGGAGGTGGAAATGAGGAGGTGGGAGGTTTAATGTCTAAAATGCCCTCACTTTGCCAAGCTTATAAATACCAAGCTCATTTCTTGTGTTGGTTGATCATTTTCATCCAACTTTTCTCTCAAACATAAAGCTACTTATTGGTTAGGGAGAATAAGTCACTTAAGCACTTATAAGCCACTTGACCCATTGATAGTTTTCCAAAGCAAAAAAGAAGTCTTCAAGGTAAAACTCCTCTCTTATATCTTCATCTCTTCTATAATAGGATTGATAGAGAAGGGGAGGTTGGATGATAGCATGTAATAAGTTACTAAAGAATGAACTTAAAAGTCGAATAAGTTGAAAGAAAAAAAGCAACTTGAACATTAATAAGTTGCTAGAACCATGAAGAACCTATCTTATGATGTTTAGTATGTGGAATATAGCATGAGAATTTTGATTGAAGGACTTAAGTTAATAATAAGTCATGAACATGGAGATTTCTAACTCTTAAGCTAAATAAGTTAATAACTTATGAGAATAAGTCAAGACCTACTTTGATTATAAGTTGGAGTAGAAAATAACTTGTAATGATCTTATGTTGATTAAAATCCATTAAGAACGCTTAATAATGAAGAGTTGCCGGAATTCGCACGATTGGACGATTACCGTCGAATTCATGAAATTCTCGGAATTTAACTCGTATTTTTTATTCGAAGTCGGAAATGTTGGTTTTCAATGGAAACAAGTCATTTTAGTCATTATAGAGTTGCGGACTCGAAAATGAACGGATTCCAACTTAAAACGAAGAAATGAGTGTTGAACGTTTACGAACGTTTATCGTTTTCGTTAAAAATGAACCAATAGGTGAATTTTTAGTAAACGAAGTCAAATAGATAAAATTCTTGAATAATCATGTAGATTACGTAATTTGTGAACCGTAGGCTTTTGAGCGAGCGATTCGGACTTATAACGAAGATGTTATCGTCAGGAAGTTCACAA
Source organism: Panax quinquefolius (assembly GCA_020205615.1). Taxonomy (NCBI): domain Eukaryota; kingdom Viridiplantae; phylum Streptophyta; class Magnoliopsida; order Apiales; family Araliaceae; genus Panax; species Panax quinquefolius. Next base: position 148,173,841 of record CM035167.1, read on the forward strand.
AATTTTAAAAGCGAAATTGTTTTACGGTGCCTGAGTTGGCGCCATGGCTTTCAACCCTAAACAAAATGACCCATGCATGGCCATGAAACGATGTGAGCACACTGCTGCGAGAGAGTTGCATGCGTGCGACGATTATTAACAGAGACTCGCATGGCAATGGCCTGTCCGGATTTTTGAGGAGTAAGTGGCGTGCCATGTTGCAGCACCAAGTCAAGTCTGATAAGCCGTGACTGCGGTATTTCGACCTCAAGACCAAGACAATAGTAAAGATTTATATATAAAACATGGTTAATAATTAATAACCAATTGGACAAGGATTATAATGAAACATTGTTAAGACATATTAAGCCTTAAGTATGAACACTTAGGGTTTAGTTAACTCAATTGCAAATGAATGAAAGAATGATCTTACGGAAAGCCGAAAATGATAATAACAAATCTAATATGTAATTAGATTGAGAAGTAGGGTAAGATTATTTAGGAACCATGTATGATCATTCATGACCTAATGTTCTATGTTATGCTATCATTTAATGTAGAGACCTTAAAGGCGTCTGATACACATGTTATAATTTGTAGCGAACGCCAAAAGGCAAAATACTCTAACCCTTATTCCAGTTCGATCTGGGCAAGTCTTTGTGATTCATGTATTCTTCACATGAGTTAGTATTTGAGGAATGTCAAAGCCAATCCTTTCGGCTAGACATATGTTATGTTATTCTATCAAGTGTTGATAAGGATTTACCGAACTAATATTGTTGTGGTTTTCAAAGGTAGATTGTGTATGCTCAAATTATTTGTCGTCAAACGACAGGCACGTGAGGTTGCCACAACTTAAACGTATATATGTTTAATGAATGTAGTGTTGATCAACATAGAGTATTATGAGCTAATCACTTAGAAGTGCAGGTAAGCTATGACGGACTTACGGACTTAGTGTCGGGTTGTCCTTTTCAAAAAGAACTTATGAATGCTCATATACTTGAGTCATAATTATTATTCCTTTAAGTATGGTTGTGTAAAACATTTTGAAGAAAAAGAAGTGCTATTTTGATTTATCGATAGTACTTCGTAACTATTGTTCAGTTATTAAAGATATATGAGTTCTATGTTTCAAGCATGTTATTTATTAGAATTGTAGTACTTGCTGAGCTAGTCATGCTCATTCTTGCTTGAACCATATGAACACAGCTAAGATCGGCCTTACGAAGTCTCGAGGCAAAGATAAAGGCAAGCGCGAAGATAAACCCGTAGCATAACTATGTAATAGTATGGGAAGACTGTTTGTAATATATTGATATTATGACAAAGACAATGTATTGATTGTAAAGAACCTGGGGTATGTAAATATTCTCTTGATATATATATATATAAGACATATCCATTTTTTTGAGGCTTTTCAATTGAATGTTTATGTGAACTATAGCACCGTGTAGCACCATCTGTTGGGTTGGAAGATACCCGGATTTGGGGGCGTCACACCCAGAGTATATAAAATATCCTTAGTATGCAACAAAGAAGCGTATTAAAGAAGCTAAGGATAATACCATGGGTAAGAGGGACAAAACACCTTTACAGGTGGTAGGTGAGAAAGCAGCCTGCAGTGTCAGTGGGCCAGAATGCAGAATTCAGAAGATGTGCAGAAAGGTCTCCATCACAGTACAAAAAGTTCAGATGCATTTAATGCCACAACGGATGGATCCAACTGATAGTTTTCAACATCACATATATACAGATTAGACAGATGTGAGAGAACCAAACAAGCATTGAACAAACAACGTGAACATCTCTCTCAAGCTCAACTCTATGATCTGATATATTGCAAAGCTTGCCCAGCTACTCAGTTCTTTAGAACAAGTGCTTACACAGCGACTGAGTAGCAACCATCAAGAACACAACATTATCAACCAACTGAAGAAGAGTATCAAGTCTGCTGGACTTGAAGAGTTCAAGAGTGAACTAAGAAGTTCTGAGCTATTTGTGCAGAAGGAATCAATGTGATTCGAAGTTATAACAGACATCCTTAGTGGATATCCTACTCGTTGAGTAGAAGAGTGGACTAGGAGCTTTAAGTGCTCTGAACCACTTAAAACGACTGTGTCATTTACATTCACATCATAACTGCTATAACTGTTATAACTGCCATAACTGCCTCACCCTCATTACTCCAGTGATTGGTAAAGAAGATTAAAACAAATATTAATTCCGCTAAGTTTTAATCACTATCAAAGAACTAGTTTAAAAAGAAAAGATTTTTAAATATCTATTCAACCCCCCCCCCCTTCTAGATAACTATTGTGCCAACTAGGAACTAACAAATAACATGCGCCAAACACGTTGGCTCGAGCTGTTGAAAGATTACGATCATACCATTCAACACCATCCTAGAAAAACGAACGTGGTAGCTGACGCGTTGAGTGGATGATCGTATGCGGTTACGAGTGTGACGTCGTTAACACAAAGACCCATTTCGTACGACTTATAAAAGATGGAGATAGAGTTAAACACTCCAAGAACCTACGTGAAGATAGCGAATATACGATTATAATCGACTTTAATCAATAAAGTTAAAGTCACCCAAGCTACAGACTCAGAGTTGATGAATGTGAAGAAGAAGGTGCAAGAAGGCGTTATTCTAGAAGCAAGAATCGACGAAGAGATTTAAATCTCAACCCTCGATTTTATTGGTGTATTTGAAATCCTCGATCGAATATGAACTGTTGCCTATAGACTTGCCTTACCGCTAAGTATGTCGCGTGTTCATAACGTTTTTCACGTATCGATGTTACGTAAATATGTAGATGACCCGAATCACATTATTAAATTAGAACTAGACGAGATAGCAGAAGATTTAACGTATGAGGAGATACCTGTTAAAATATTGAATAAGAAGGAATATATTCTATGCTCAAAGGTTATAATTCAAGAGTTAGAATCTGACGAGGTGTCCTCATCTCTTCGACATACCAAGTACTTACGTAAATTTCGAGGGCAAAATTTCATAAGGAGGGGAGATTGTAAAACTCCGAATTTTATGAAATGAAAGTATTCAATTTTTTTATTTTATTTAGTAAATGATTAAATTGATAAAAGGTTAAAGTTAAGGATGATATGTGAAAATTTTACAAAATAAACAAGTTGTTATAAAATATTTGATTGATCATGGAATATTCATTTTAACAGGTAATATTCGTACGATAATTGGTGAACTCCATAACAGAATCAATCACGTCATAACCTAAGGTGAGGGTAAGTGGTGGTGAATCCCTTCATGTGGGATGGGATGGGTCGTTCCCAATTAACTTATCAGCCGTCTCGCACCAACCTTGACTATTGGACCCTTACACTGTCAGTCACCACTGAATGCTCTTGTCCTCTTCTCTTAGAATTCCTCTCTTTTTTGGGCATCAGGCCCACGTTCCACCATCTTGCTAAAGGCCCAGTCATTTGCCATCTTATCCATCAGGCATTTAAACAAGGGTCTTTTACATAAGTATACAACAAATAAAAAATAATTACACTATTAGTGCATCAACTAAATAATTACAAAAATAATAATCTTCTCATATTTATTTACAATATTAATATTCTTAATTTAGGGAAACACTCATTCGCTTATTCTCTTTCTCTCCCTTACCGCCTCCTCTCTCTCTCCTTTTCGTCCTCCTTTCTTGCATGTCCGTCGTAGGTAAATCGCCAGCTTCACACCTTGAAGATGTAGATCTTGTAAGTCTTCTTCTTCTTCTTCTTTCTTCTTCTTCTTCTTTTTTCTTCTTCGTCCTCCTCGTTCGGTGGCGGTCTTCTTCCTTCCTTCGCCATGGCCATGAACACCTTAAAGTTGTAGATCTATAGATCTTGAAGATGTAGCCTCCATGGACGTCGATCTCCTCATTTTAGCTACTAGTTTATTGCTTCAACACCTCCGCTTTCTTCTTTTTTTTTTTTCGTCCTCCTCATTCGCCGTCATCATGTACGTGGACCTTAGATCTCCTCATCCATTACCGCCACAACAAATTCGTAAATTAAAAGGAGAAGAAGATAAATTTAGAATCAGTTGGTAGCCAAACATTTATACAAAGGTAACCATTTTAGTTTTGTGAGTAACCAAGAGAAATTTCGATCTTTGTTGGTAACCATTTTTTGTTTTGTTGGTTACATTTGTATTAAGGTTTATTACCAATCAATATAAAAAAAAATCTATAATAGATTTTTTAAAAATAAATTAGTAACCTAATAATCTTGTATTGGTTACTTTGGTTTGAATGTTTGGATACCAACTTGTCTTATGAAAAAAATCATAATGTCCATATTGTCTTACCAATCCTTCTTTTGATTCAAGCAAACTTTGTATATATTGTAAATAGAGATGAGAGTTAGTGCTTTTATTTTTTATTTTCTCTTCTTCTTCTTCTTTAACAATGGTCGGTAGTTAGGTTATGGATCTTTAGTTATGGATGATTATGGAAAGTAGTTAGTAGGAGGGGATAGAAGGGAGGAGAGAGAGAGAAAAGTAAAACACATCCCATAATTAAAGGAATTAAAACACATCCCATAATTAAAGGAAGCATAAATATGTACTAATAATGAAAATAAAATTTTAAAAATATTAATTGTGTAAATATTTAATGAGTGCACTTTTCTTGTAATTATGTTTTTAAATGTACTATAAAATGTAATTGTTCCTTTAAACAATAGAGGCCGTGTGGTTGGGCCATTGGGTTTCCACGTGTTTGGGCATCAAGTATGGACCTATCCCTATCCCTAACATGCATGTATGTATGCTCTCAATTTCAAACCACCGATAATAATAAATAAATATATATATTTTCATTGTCCAAGAAGAATAATTAGTATGTGAAACTAAAGTTTCTTTAATCTCTCGATCATCCCTTTGGAATATTTCTTTGCACGAGTTTAAATTAATTAAACTAGTTATGATATATATATATATATATATATATATATATATATATATATATATATATATATATAGAGAATGATCCATAACATAAATACTCCTCCGTCCAAAATTAATCTGCTTTCGTTTGACTTTTTTTAAGTCAAATTACTATTCTTAGAATTAATAATTAAACATATATAAATATATTTCTAAAATTATAAAAATTAGGATTAGTAATAATTAAACTTTCTTTTGGTTATAATCTCTTCACCTATATTTTAGCAAAAATAGTAAAAAGATTAATTTTAAAAATGGTCAATTTGATTTTAAATAGTCAAAACTGAGCAATTAATTTGGGACAGAGGGAGTATATTTTAATTTTCTCTCTCACTTTATTCTGTATAGATGTAATCCGAGAAGTAGTTTTAGTCCAGCTAATTAATTATAAGTGAATAAAAATTTCAGAAACATTTTGATACCCGAAAAAAGGAATATAAATATGTATATATGGCACTGCTCAATTTTTGGTTTATTGAAAATTTTATTTGTGGAGGGCGATGGAATGGATCAAATCAAATAAAATGGGTAGTAAGCTGTAATTAATAAGCTTCTCAAATTTATTACTACTACACTATATATAGATTGTTCACACTACGTACGTAGCTCATAATTCGTCAACTAACTCCGACAAACTTAAAAAATAAATGATACTTAATTATTAGTATATGATTGGGTGAAAATTCACCTCATTTAAATTCTCAAATCAAATTGAATTGAGTTGATCATAGGACTAACATATAATTTAACAAACTTATCCGTAATTATAGAGCACGGGTTTGTCTTAATTAATATTTATAGATATCCAACATGTACATTAAAGTTGTGAGAAATATACTATATTATAAATATTCATTTGAGTATGATATTATTATTATTATTTTATTTATTTTTTTGTTAAATTCTAAATGACATCAATAATAGTGTGAAATTTTCTTAGAAATCATTTTAACAATTATACAAGTTGGAAGTAGGCACCTCCTCCTCCTCCTCAGCTGCTTCTGCTTTGAGTCAAACTACTAGTGGTAGCTACTAGCTAGGTTTAAGAAAAACAAAAACTACTGCTACTGCTACTTGCTGGTGCTACTGCTACTGCTACTGCTACTGCTACCTACCTGCTGCATCAGAGAGATTAATTTAGAGTATGACAAAAGGAGGAAATAGTGCTTATCATGCATCTTGTAAAAACATATTTCCACATGAGAAAAATTCAGTAACCAGTACTCTCTCCTTGTTCAGCCCAATCTAATCATTTGGTTTGGAACCGACCAAGTATATATACATACATATATATATATATATATAAGACTTTACCAATAGGATAGTTAAAAACAAAAAAAAACAAAATGACAACTACCAAAAAGAAAATTTTCACAAAGGACCATTTCCAATTTGAACAGGCTCGTCATCACGCCCTCTCTCCAGGTCTTGATCCTCTGGTGCAAAAGGATGATCTTCTTGAGGCTGTCCCTCACTCTCAGTAGTGGCTTGTGGCAGGGCATGTGATCCTGAACTTGCTTGTTGCTCAGAAACCAAGCTTGTAAGACCATTCTGCTTCAGATATGTCTCCAAAGGCCGATTAGCCACTTGGAGAAGACTCGTCATGCTTACTCGTGTTGACCCAATAGGCAAGTCTTCCCCATGATGATAAGGACGACTATTCAAATCCAATTCTTCCTGGTTAGTTTCACTAACCTTTTTGGACTGATTGTTTTGATCCATAGATTGCAACTCACTTCCTAATCTAACTTCACTCTCCAACAAATCCACTTGAGATGTAACTTGTATGGAAGTGCTATCTACTTCCACTTCCTCCTTAGAACCCCATATAAACAGATTTCTCTGGGCAATTTCTGCTTCACGCTCGGATTGACGTTTCTTCTTGCGCATCATTAGGGTCTTGAAACGGCGTTTAACCGTCATGCATACATTGCATGTGCACGTGGGCTTGTGTTTACCTTTACCACTAGGAGGCTGAATGCACACAATGCAGGAACAGCCGGGGCGATGCCTAGGATGTTTAGTAGTGGTCGCAACTGATGTAGCACCTGGATCACTTGCATCTCCTTGAATAGTGCTTCCGGCCAAAGTATCTGGGGTGGCAGATTCATGCTCCTGTGTTGGCCCATGGTTTGCAGTTCTCCGTTTTTTGAAATCTATGCATCAACAGAAAAGTTAAATATATATCACAAGTGCCGCAAGAATTATGGAAGAGATGATACACCATTAGGAGCAAATTTAAGCAAGGAACATATCAAAGATTAAGAACTACAAAGGGAACAATTTGTTACGTGGAGCGACTGTAAATATTTCTTTACCAATCAACCTAGCATAGTGAATTACTGAGAACTGATTTAGCTCGGTGCTAGTGGCCATGAAACCCCAATCATCCTCCCCCCATATAATTTTCAGAAACTCACTTAGGACATACCTGCTAATTGCTATATACATACTGCACTGAACATACAAAGTTGCCCCCCTCTGCTATACCGGAAAGAAAATCCCCCCTGCTTATGACATACCTGCTAATTGCTATATACATACTGCACTGAACATATAAAGTTGCCCCCCTCTGCTATACCAGAAAGAAAATCCCCCCTCCCCCCTTTTCCTCTAACTTATTACATAAATTATAAGACCTAATAACAAGAGAACTTTTTGGCCCCATCAATACAAAGTTGTTACTGTTGGCAACCACAGTGGCTCATGTCCACAATTGTAATGCACATAAATATCCCCATGTCTTTGAGGCTAAATATAAGTAGAAAATTTTGTTCATAATGATCCGATCAAGGTTTCCCATTTGAGCCACATGAAAAGGTACATGCATCACAAATACTAACATAAGTGGCACATGTTTGTGTGTGCATATGCTTTATTGCTCTATTTTAGGACTAGTTGAAAAAATGAGGAAGAGTCAGGTAAGTAGCGGGCTGTTATTCTTGTGCTTTGAATTTATTATCAGTGGCACACACATTTGTAATACATTACTTTTAATTAATACATCAATCAAGTTTAAAGTTTTAATTATTCATTCTTGATTTCTTGCAAGTACATTTAATTAATATACTAGGTAGTTTATTTAATATTAATAAGTTCATTGATTAAATTTTAATATTAATATACTAGTTAGTTTATTAACTAGTATTTAGCTCAAGATTATTTAGCTCACGGATTGAGCAGAGTTAAAGCTCTTATTGAGCCTACAGGGAAAAATATTATATTTGCATAAATATATGTACGGATTAGTTTGTGTGTAATTTATTTTATACAAGTTCTGACAAGAAGAGTTGAATATGGTTTGTTTGATCAAGCGAGCCCAACATCATGTTCCAAATTGGCTCAATTAGCTAATGCAACTAGAGCCCTTATTGATTATTCGAGCCACAAGCTGTACTAAATCGCTTTTACCCTATATATACCATTAAATAAGATTTTTGGAAGGCCGTTTGACCGATGCAAGTAGGATGGACCCTAAATTTTCTTTTAAGTTTCAGTCCCCATTATAATTTGCTTAGTTCATCAGTCCCAAAAGCAAGCTAGAAAATCAAAAATTCTCAAATAGGCTCAAAAATGTCAAGTTTCCTAATTTGTATAAATAGATATTGTGACCTTACTCATGAAACCATCAATTGTAATGAATGCCTCTTCAGTAGTTTGATGAGTTTTACACGGAAAGAAAAAGGATGAAAATGTTTTTGCTTATAGATTCAATTCACATGTTTTGGTGACACAGACAGAGATGAACTAAGACCATACCATTGTTCAGTTTGAGAAAAAATTCGAGTTCCCTAGGGCTCAATTCATCCGGTGCAGAACATGAGCACCTGAAGACAGAAATCAAATTAGCCTGTAATAATACTTGTATGATTGTGTGTATTGAAATTAGTTCCTCATAAATAATATTTACTGACCTGCTGTGATCCCAAACATTGTCCTGACATCTCCAATTAGGAGGGATAAGAAACTCAGCCGGTAACCTTCGCCATTTAGAGCAGTCATCACATGTAACCCACTGCTCTTGCTCCCTGTATCATAAAGTCATCAGTTAAGTATCCTCTAAATCAATCCAAGCTGCCCAGAGCACACATGGAGTTACTTAAAAATGTATGTCATGATATACACGTTCATCAAACAAGACTGTCAGTCTTCCTGCATTTTCAATGTTATCCACACCACCATAGATGAGCAAAACTAGTGATATATTATGTCACAGATTTATATATCTCTGAATCACTTAGTGACAAATATCAGTGTTAAATAGTAGCAAAACTAAAGATATATGATATAAATGCATATGTATAATGATATATTGATTTCAACTTGGGCCCTGTTTGGTTCATGGATTTGCGGTAGCATTTGGAAGTGAGATTCGGATTTGAACCATCAAAATCAAATTCTTATGTTTGAGCTAAAATCTAAGGACTTAAGATTATATATCTATCCAAATCAAAATTTAACAATCCACTTACCTTTGGTCTAATAACATTCTTAAGGTGATTGTTTTCCAATAGAGAATTAAAGATAATCAACTCCTAACCATAATATCTAAACACTAGATTTCATTTAAAATCAAATTGATCAAATATTTTATCTTGTCCTCCAAACATAATAAAAAAGTACATGATAATTTGAAATGCCAGATTTCCAAATTCTAATATTTCCTCTGTTTCAAAATATAAGATCAACTTTTTTCAACTTAAGACTTTCTAAATTCAAAATTGGCATACAGTTTTTTTAATTTTAGTCAAAATATCATAAACTATTTAAAAAGTACTCTTAACTATAAGAATTAGAGTTAAATAATTTTTAATGAATCATCTCAATTTTGAATTTGAAAATGTTTAAATTGACTTTCAAAAGTCAATAGCGATATTATAATTTGGAACGGAGGGAGTATTATATATCACGTAAGAAATCCGAATCCCTAACCAAACGAGATATGGAAGACATTAAATCTTTTAACTTTTAAATATCTACTTCATATTCTTCAAATTCAGTCATTATGTTATAAGGAACAATGGAGTTCACATACGCCATTATGTGTTATAACGAACAATGGAGTTCTTACCCAGATAAGCGGACAGTAAAAATGCTCCTCTTCCCAAAAACAGGGGGTTCCTACATTGGGAAAAACTGGAATGTCAACCAAATAAACACAAGCTTTGCATAGTGAATGAAAATCAATGATTATGCATCACCAACAATATGGCACTCATTCATAAAAGGCTTCAAAATAATGTTTAGCAGTCTCAAAAGGAGCCTTCACTCTATGAATCTAACCTAGATCTTTGAGATTCCAAAGCTGGTCTGGAGTTCCGGACTGCAACTTAAATTAACTGAAAATAACATGTAAAACAAGCTATTACATTAACATCATCTTTGTATCTGCTCGGGTCTTACTTCTCTCTCTCTCTCTCTCTCTCTCTCTCTCTCTCTCGTCTATATTCTTCCAATCTATTAGTTCTTTTTCTTTCTAAATTCAGGAAAAAAGACGTTGGGGCGGGGAGTAATTCCATAAAACAACCATATGTACAAAATTGTATAACTGGAAGAAAATAGCCATCAATCTAACTAATATTTTTATCTTCAATTTCCACAAATATCTTCATTATAATGCATCTAAATGCAGATATTGAAATTTAGTTGAACAACGAGACATGGAAGACATTAAATCTTTTAACTTTTAAATACGTACTTACTTCATATTCTTCAAATTCATAGTCTTCAATTGTGACAGTGGTTGGCTTGGCAGTAGTTGGTGGGCGGAGCATTTCTTGTATCTCTTCCCATGTGAGCTTTAGCTCTAGAGTATCTTGGTTATCAATGAGCAGCCTCTTACTTTTCGAACCAATATTTCTACTTCTTTTCCTCTCTGGAGCCAGCATTGTTGGTGGCAGAGAACCACCCATTCCCTTGCCTCCATGCTTATCAGTCATATGCCAGTTGATATCCCCACCAGATAAATTTAAATGTTTAGAGAATGCCTTTAGATGAGGATCTGAGTTTCCATTCATGCACTGGAGAAGGTCAGAGTAACCGCTCATTATAGGTAGATTTTCAACAACACCCGATAAGAAAGAACCATTATGTTTGGCAGAGAGATGGGTATCCTGTTTAGTTAACGAATTATTAAAAGTATATTGTTTGAGTTTTCTAATCTGAAAGTATGCTGTGATTCACAAGGATTTTGACACAAATATTACTGCAGTAACTCCTATCAAGTTAATACGCATAATAAGAATATCCAGAAAGACAGATACCTGCATCAAAATACTGTTTGAGGCTTTTCGAAATCCCATAAGAAGTTTTCCTTCTGGATCCATGCGGCTGAATGTTACTGCAAAGTATAATATCAAACTCATGAGAAAAATAACCAATAAAATGCAAATCAGTATTTGAAAATATAAATAGGAAGATAAATATGCACTGTACAGAAAATACTAAAAACTGAGATGGAGATGGTGATGGCAGTCGGGGGTAAGATGTGCAGTACAAGAACCATATTAGTAATTAGTCTCTAAATGAATGAATGCATACTTGAAATGAGAAAGGTAAATAATCACTTAATGAAGGCTTCATGTACTCAAACCTAATGGATTTACTATTGATTTCTAGAACATTTTGGAGGTCTTGGCCCAGCCAATCCTGATGTCCACCCGTAGAGATGATAATGCCATATAGTAATCGCAGACATTTCCAAGAATTAGGTTACAATCGACTGTTAACAGATGTGCAAATAATAATGCAGAAAACCTTTGAGACAGGGACACAAGATCCCATGAATCAGCAAACAAATATTGCAAATGGAGAGGAAAAAGTGATTCAGCTTTAAGAACACTTTACTACAAAGGATAAAAAAAGAAGTAAATAGAGATCACAATTTTTTTTTCTCCCCATAAATAATGATATTCTCAGCAGCATGCATACTAGAAAAACTACATACTAGAAAACAATTTTTAATCACAATTATACCAAACATTGCAAATGGTTAATTTAGTATGCAATCAAGTAAAATAAGTATCAAACATTACCAGTGTCTCCAGCTTGTAATTGCATGGATTGTATGCAAGGGGTTACACCCTCTAGAACATACATTCGGCTGTTATTATTTGGCCAAAATCTGAACTGAAAGACCCATTCTTTCCCCTTCACATCTTGGATCCTCACAGGAATTCCCTCAGGCTGAGAGATAGGTGGAAAATATGCCTGCAGATTTAGTTTTACTTGTCAGAGAGTTAAGTTCATGATCATCCGAAAATCAGAAATAAGTATATGATAGAAAAGTTACTTCAGCACATGCTTTTGGGAGCACCAAACGACCAATTCGACCGGCATCACTGGCGCTAAGAACTTTTTCAAACAATGGCACAATGGTGGAATTTGAGCTTGAATATATCACAGTCAAGAAAACCACCCTACTTTCACACACGCACACACAAATATATATATATACACATATATATATATATGAAATTCACAAATAATATAAACAGTAATTAGGAAAGAAAAGGGAAAATCATGGATACTCTCCAGATATTTGCTGCAACTCTTGCTCCGTTATCCTGGGCCAATAACGAGGAAGTAACTGATTCTTAATCCGTCCCTCAACGGGCGGCCTTGCAACACGTATCTGTGAAATTGAGCTAACATTGGTGTCTAATCCTGCAGCAAGAACAGGCTTTGGGGCCTTGGGCAAAAGATGGCGAGATCTAGACCCTTGTTGAAAGGAAGAAATAGTTTTGCTTGAGTCCATCTCTTCAAATACTCCAGCAGGAAATAAATTTGGAATTCCAGAAGGAGCAGCTAAGGAAATGGTTAAGTTTGTCTGTACCGGTGATCCGTATACATCTTTGACCCCCATATTTACTTTATTTATGCCTAATTTGGCATCATGAGACAATCCAGCAGATACTCGGCTGAAATTTGATAAAAATGTAGTTCCAAATTCTCCTGAATGGGGCAAAACTTCTTCCTGTTTCATTTGATGACAAGACCTTATAGTATCATCATTCTGAGGTGGAAGCAAGTATCTTGGGCCATTATCATCAGCACAATCGATGAACTGCTTCAACTTCTTGTTGTGAATGTTGTCACCATTGGCTAGATTGTCCACAAAAGAGGACCGTGTTTCTCCAACACAATTTTCTAGTGACATGCCAAATTTTTTAGGACTTTCAACACTCGTCTGCATGAAGATATAAATACTCATAAGTATTACAACATTAAAAGAAACATGTTATACTCCCACAGTGACTTTAGAAATTGTCAGCCTAAATGTATGAAACTCGTTGTAGAGCTGATTATAAAATTGGAGGGGTAATTGGGCCCGTGACTTTTTTTTTTAATTGTTATTATTATTACTACTACTACTTTATTAGTATAAAACTTCCCCCTAGCTCCCACCTCTTGCATTGGAAAGTAAATTTATAATATGAGGCCTTGTTAAATAGAGATCCTAGCTCCACCATGTCCTGATGAGGTACATGTACGGAAAAAAAGATGACAGAAAAATGTAGGTGAATTGATCTTACGGGGTGAAGTCTTGAGCTTTTTGCGCACCTAATACAAGTTACACCGTTACTGTCAAGTATCTCAAGCAAAGAGCTGGAAGCAATGCATCCACAATGGAGACGCTGTTGATTCCAAAATCAATATCTTTGTGAGCACGGCATTATGAGAGGGATAAAGGAAGGGAGAGATAGAAAAAATATGTGAATAATCAAGCTGCCAGCTCACCTTGCCACATAAAATGCACTCTCTCCAACCAGTGTCATCTGAGTGGAACATGTCACAGAAGGCTAGCTGCTCATATGCAGTCCTGGGGTCAATGCAGAGGGTAACATGCTGTCATAAAGAGAAAAAACAGAATCTCCTGGAGAGTATAAGGTGAACTAAACACGTAATACGGTCACCCAATGGTGAGTACAACCCCACATGTTTGATAGTCAATAAATAATGTTCTCAAGAACGAAGACGTATTTCTAATTTGTTTGAATGACGAAGGCCAAACTTGATACTATAAAACAGTTTTAGAGAGAGGGAGTAGGGAAGGAACGTTGATTGGTCATTTCAACTGAAATGTTATGCCAAGATTTCTATTCATATTGCTGTCAAGGTTACTGCCCTTTCTTTGCCCTTTATAACCACTTATCAGATAAAATAGTATTATTCTGCTATCAAATTATGAAAGGAAATGAGCCAATGACAGGTGATGAACATTGCAACAACCCAAATTAGAATCTGTTAAGGTAACATGTAAGTTGACATAGTCCTACTTGGTGTTCAAGTGTGAAGTTGAACACTTAAATATACAAGGCTGTGCCCATAGGCCCCATACTTCCCAAACTCCCCAACAGGTCATTACAGATAGCGTATATAGCAAATGAACCAAGCTTCAGGCATAACTTAGAGCTAAATTAGGGAATGGGCTTAGCCCAAGCATGCCCAAACTTGGGTTAAGTAATCGGCAAACAAACTTTGATGAGAAGTGAACATCTTTCTCACTTTTTCTACTCTTCAACTGTCTAAAAATTCTCACTTAAATCCAACTCGATAACGCAATCACCTTAATCACATAAATCAACTCCGAAATTATAATAGCATACACATGTAATAGTGTCCAAGGCTCTAACTTGTCAAATAAAATTGGTTGAAAAATTGAATTGCCAGAACTAGGGCATCATCAGAAGTTGTGATAACAGTTTGTCAACTTGATAAATCTTGAGGTAGAAAACAAGTATTGATCATTCTTTCAAATAATATATAAGCCACACCCAAAAAAGAAAAGAAGAAGAAATATCCACATGATAAAATAACAAAGCAGAAATTAAAAGGTCAAACACTCTAAATAACAAGGTGAACTGAATGAGAAAGCTAAATGTGCGGGAAAGGAAAAAATAAGGAATACGCACCCGCAGTTATCACAAAGAATGGCGAAACCACCAGATCGCAAAGGCCAACCTTTTTTCCATTGGCCGGAGGATGCCCCGCACAATCCATTCATGCAAACTTTAGAATTCATATACCTCGTCTCAATCCCTATGAAATAAATTAATTTCAATTCAAATTTTCTACGAACTAAGAAAAGCCCTAAGCAAAACAAAGAGAAATGGAATAGAATAGAAATTGGTCAACTAAAAAGTGAGCTAAGCAACACAGCAGTAAGTAAGCAAATAGCTCAAAAAGAAGAAAGCTAATACCTTAACATATATTTGAAGCAGTAATTAGTGATTTATACTAGTCCTGAATTTTATGATCTGTGAATCAGATAACTTAAGCAAAGAAAGAAGTGTGGATTTGTTAGGCCGTAAAAAATCAGAACTTTGATCATGGACAATAGTAGGAACAAGGATGAAGGTGGCCGGAGAGTTAGATCGGCGATTGAGTTTGGGGGAGAATAAGAAAGCGCATGCAAGGAAGAGAGAGATTGGGTTGGGGCCTGGCCTGGGGGAGGAATGAGGATGATGCAGAAAAATTGCATGCAGCAGCACGAGACTTGAAGCCTCCGCTAACACCCTGCTTGTCCTACTTTACCAACTCACCACCTCTGTTTTTCAATTTACTCCACTATATATTCTATCCACTAATTAAATAGTGGACTAATTTTTTCAAAACATTAAAAAAATAAATTTGGGTTATGAAAATATTTGGCACAATTCAATTTTCCTTTTGGATATTTTTTTACTGAAAATAATTTGTATATCTACTAATTTTAATATTAATTAAATTCAATTAATTGTGACTAAAAGTACTACTACAATTTTAAATAATTAGATAAAATAATGTGTAATTTATTTTTAATTATTCCTTATATCTAAATATGGACATTTATATATTCATTGTTGAAACACCTAATACTCCAGTAGTAAATCCTATGAGTCAGTCAGTCCTGAAATGGAGGAGCAGACTGGAGGCGCACGATGTTGAAAGGGAAAGATTAAAAAGGACATTTAACCACCCCCACGCCACCCCACCCCACCCCACCCCACCCCACCCCACACCATCAGACACTCACAATTCAATTGATGATTGTCCAATGCCCCCACTCTACTCTACTATCCGTCCCGTTAAGAAGAAAAATAAAATAACAAAATTACTCGTAAACAAATATAACCAAAGATATTTTATTCATTTTAAAAAATTGAGTCCAATGTGCATGTTCATGTTAGCATGTTAAAAATTTGAGTCCAATGACTTCACATAATTACATTTGAATTGATTGTCCAATGTGCATGTTCATATATAATATAATACTCTATAATTAAGCAATTACTCCACTCCAATTCCAATTACTATGAGACGAGATAGAAAATATCTCCACTGCCTCCTAATTTAAAAAAAAAATACATATTTTAAAATTTATTAGGAAATTAGAATTACATTTATATTTTTAACTTACAATATAATATGATTTTGTTAACGTGTCATCAATTTAAATTTGATTGAGCCTATCATGCTACTCTTAAAAATTAGTTTTTTTTTTTTAAAGAAAGAAATATACCTCTCACATTTGGTGAAAGAAAAGAAAGGAAACGGAGACGGAGACGGAGACGGTTTTGGTCCAATTCCAATACACTTCTTATCTATGTTGGAGATGGGTTCTTAACAACGTTGGGAGAAAATATTTTAACAAATTCAGCCAGAGAATAGAAGAAAGAAATGACACAAACCTTCCTTTCCTGGCCGGCGACCATGACCGGAATTGGAATGCCGACAGTTAAGTTGTCACCGTGCTCCTGCTTCCGTCCATTTTCATCTCCTCCTTCATTTTCATTCAAACCATCAATTCTCCCAATGCTGGGTTTCCCCGGAACTACTCCCCGCCGTACCAGGTTCCCAAGTAATCACTCCTCTCAATTCCACAACGACCTTCTTCAATTCTTTTTTACTTCTAGTAACTAATAATAGTAATTGTTCTTACTCGGTTTCCAGAAATATTTGCTTTTTCTAGCAATGACATAAAGGTGGGCAGCAACATCGAAGTAGACGGAGCTCCTTGGAAAGTTGTAGGTACCCAATCTTCCCCATTTGAGCTCAACTTCGTTTTCTTCTTTCTATCATGCTTGTAAGTTGTAATGTTGCCTTTATATATCATTAATATGTGCAGTTTGTTTTTGGGAGCTGTCGTTTACGGTCCTAAATAAATCTCACTTTCACTTTATAAATTAAAACAATTAACACAGTAGTAGTAGTAGTAAGCAAGGATCCCACAATGAGGGATTTGTTTTATATTTATCCTATGATTTCTAATGAAAAGAGAATTTTGAATTAATTAACAAGAATAAACTAATAAGAATAAATAATGAATAAAAAGCTTCAGTTCAGTATCACCTTTTTACAACAATGGATTAATCAAGTGTAACATTATTAGCCATTCAATGAAACTAATAGCCCTAGGTCTTTGCTACTCGAAACTCCCTTTAGATTATCACTCAATAAAACAAACTCTTCACAAGATTCTAACCATTATATAACCTAGAACAAGCTCTCTAGATTTAATATAACAGCAGTATTAAGAACTAGGGAATTAGACTATTCCAAGCAACAAAAACATAAGCTCGAAAAGCTAAGAAATAGCTCGGGAATTAGACTATTCCAAGCAACAAACACATAAGCTTGGGACGATTCAAGATGTTCCAGAAAGCTAAGAAATATCTCTACTATAAAATCTTATCCCAAGCCAAGACCATGCATCCATCTTAGCATTCAAAATCCTGCGATCTTTCCTTTTTCCTCATTTCAGCTCCAATTCTTCCTGAAATCATTAAACATCTTAATAAGCTCATATACACATAAGACGTGCAATAAAACTAAACATAAAGGAATCAAAATAAATGAATAATACGCACTCATCAGTATTCTAATCGTCTTGGCCATGGCTATTCCACCACAAAGTTGATGAATATTTATTAATTGCAAGCTTTGATAATTATTTGTTGTAGAAATGATGAACATGACTTTTCCAATTAGCTAACCAGGCAAAATAATGGCACCGGTCACATTTTCTTCTGCACTTAGTTATGTAGACTAAATTTCTGTTTTTTTTTTTTTGTGGGGTCAAATCGCAAAACCCAATGGTCCAATGAAGCCCTTTGATTTTCTTTATTTGCCTTGACAGACTCTGCAATGGAATTTGGATTAAGAAATGTATTCTTCATAAATAGAATACACAGCCAAGTAGTCAAATACAGAATTTGAATATCAAAGACTAGATGCCAAAATTTCCAATTCATTACCTACGCAAAACAATGAAAATATGACACTGTCATATGTTATTATGCGTTTCGGTTACATCAGGACTAATTGTGGAATGGGTTGGCTATTCCCATGTTTAGTGTTTGATCTAATTAGACAATTAGAGCTGACTAGTTGGGATAATTGGCAGTAGAGAGCTTTTGGATTCGCATAAGCTCCGGTCTGCCTCATTTGGTGTATCTAAGAGTGATATGGATAATCAATCCAAGGAGCAAGGAACTAGTTAGTATGTTGAGAAGTATTCTTACAAGGCTTTTGTATTTGGATGACGAGGTAGGTTCACCACTCAATAGAGCTATTTTTCAGTTTTAAATAATTGATATTATCGTTTCTCCAATATAAATGTGAAATTTGATGTTCTTTTGCAGTTTCTACTCAGTTTTTGCCCGCAATGGCTGTTTGTAGAATTTACATTCGAAATGTCTAATAACTTAAAAGACCCGAGATCCTTTGGTGTTGCATGAATTTTTCTTCTTTTTCCTAATGTTTATCCCTTTTACCAAAGATTTGTTTCATCTTCTTTAAAACCACCTTGATGAAACCCATCCCATGATCCCGGTGCTCTTGGCGTGCCTGCCTAACCAGAGTCACTAGACATGCTTAGCTCATATGGACTTAGGGCCCACTGAATGACTTTGTTTAGATGGACCTCAAATGATTTCTTTTCATACTGATCCATCAGTGTAGGGTCCTCATCCTCAAACCTTGTGAATTTTTGTTCCATCCATTTTCCTCAATGGTTTCTGATCCTCTATTGTTTATAGAAAAATGGATTATATATAGCTGTGTGGGTACATATATAACATATGTAAGTATTGGGATGAAAAAACCATTGAGCCTGTTTTGGATTAGCTTTCCTTGGGTCCAAATAATCAGATTTTCCCACCTGATAATACCAGAGGAAACATTACTGCAGGGCGTAGTAGCAACTTGAAAGCTAGTCTCTAACTGCTGCATCAACTGTAGGAAGAGGAGTCAAATGAAGAATAGCACCTAGAAGATAGCAATGGTTATATAACTCTCTTTGATTTGCTTACAATCTGCAATGCAAGGGAGAGGCTGTTTTTTGGATTTTTTTTTTGTGTGTGATAAGATTTGAGAATCAAAAGAACAGATATATGGAATAGTCAATAAATAAGCTTTTTAGGTTTTCTTTGTCTTTGCCAGGCTAGAAGGAAGCTTTACTTTTGGAAGCCAAGCTGATGGCTGGTGTAAACGCTCTTCTTATACAAGAAACTCTATAATTAAGAACTAGTAACAGGAGTACAGAAAGATGACTATCATATTATATGAATTAAATTGAATATTTCTATATTTCAATGTATCTGTATTTTTTCTCTTTCTTTTGGCTCTCTGGAGGGGGAGGAAGAGTTGATATGCCAAAAGTATCTTTATCTCCGAATGCTATACTCTCTTTACTGGCCTTCTGTAGAGTTTCTTCATGTGAAACCTGGTAAAGGGGCTGCATATGTAAGGACCACGTTGCGCAATTATGTGACTGGAAACACGGTAGAGAAAACTTTCCGAGCTGGAAGTAAGGTAATTTAGTTTGATTTAGAATTATATTTTTATGGTTCAGTAAGTAAGGGTATATATGGTCAAGTATTATCTTCTTTTTCATTGTTTTCACAATGTGACAATGTTGTGAAATTGGCAACACATTATCAGCCGTATGTAGAGTTAAGCTGTGTTTGCTTCTATAGAGAATGTGGATATAATTCATTACACTTCTCTCCAATTACTCCAAGTATTTTAGATAATTTAAGTTTTGTATATTACAAATGAAATCTAACACCTATTGTTTGAGTATGTCTTGAGTTGCAGCATTACATAAAATATGAGAATAGTACTATAGTAGTACAGGTTTTACCATTCAATTAAAAAATGTGTGTTCTTTAGTGTATATTGATTGGTGAGAAATTGTTATGAAGTTAAAAGCACATATACTCATTCTAATATTTTGAAGAATTGATCATACTGGAAACTATCTAATAGTGTATATGCATGAACATTTTTCAAATAGAGGCTTAGTAATAAGGGCAGATACTTAATCTTTCAAGTCAAAAAGAAGATTTGAAGTGGGTTTATTTGTTATCTTTAATTTGAACGCCATTCATTTTCTTGAACATTTTGGGAACACTAATCTTCATGGTGTGAATTCATATCCAGCTTTATAAGTCCGCTTAATATCTATATTTGCAGATAGAAGAGGCTGATATCTTCAAGGAGACAAAGCAATTCACATACAAGGATGGAGCCCAATTTGTTTTCATGGACCTGGTAACGCTGATCTTCCTTCTCATATATAATGTGATAGAGTAGCATCTTTCTTTGTTTGTCTACTAAAAATAACAACAATAATCTTACCAACAAAAATAGGAGGAGAAGCCCTCACATTATTAGGAGTTCACCTACACTATTCACTTGTTAGTTTGATCTAATTTTCCAAGCAAGATGCTGGTTAATTTTTTGTAAAAAGTAAAAGTTAGCATGGGAAGGGAGATTGTTGTTTTAAAGTTTCATTTTTTTCAAATATGTAAATGATCGTTAGACTAATGATTTATTGCTCTCTTGTGCCTTCTCAGTCAAGTTTCTATTTTTCCTTTCTCCTGGTAACTGGTAAGAGATTTTGGTCATTAAATGTTCCTTGCAAGTCTTTTTTTCGATTTTCTTATCCGTATTCAATATCTTTCCAAATAGCTTCTTATAGTTATAAGCCCAAGGTTCCTTTGAAAATCAATGCTTTTGTTCGGTTGGCAGTCCTCAATTGTCTCGATACTAATGATTTGTTGCAAAGGCGAAGTCCATACAAACGCTTGTGTCCAGATATGTGTTTCATGTACAAGAAAAGTTTGTTACAAGTATCTTTTTTTTTTACATTGTGGTACATCGTGAGGGTTATACTATTTTCTTTTTGGATTTTTTAAGAGGATTGGGTTTCTCCTTGCTTCTTGGAGAGTTGGTTTCGGATGAGAGTTCGGGTTTTTTGGCGTACTTTTCTTCGGAGATGTTATTTTTATGCTGTTTCATGGAGTATATGGAATAAAAGGAATGACAGTATTTTCAGTGATGCCCAATTCTCTCTTCCTCTTCTTTAGGATTGGGTTTCATTTCAAACATTATCCTGAAGTTGCTGTTTCTGATGTTCATCAAGATTGGCTTACAGTGCTTCATTATCTTTTCTTATTTTCCCACTTGTATTTCTTTGAAAGACTCCTTGTCCTCCCTTTATGTACTTTCTCTTCTATCTAATAATGCTTCCCACCCCAACACACACGCACACGCACAATAAAAAAAAACAGCTTTATCTTGGTGTGAGGTTCTTTGATCAAAATGAGTATTTTTCAAGTGAAGTCCCAATATTGAATGTCAGATAATAGAAGTCAGCCTTATTCATGAGAGAGGGTGGGGGTGGCCGTGATGCCTTTACCTGTAACAGAGAATGAGAAGTGCCCACACATGTCTCTCCACCATCATCAACCACCACCTTCAGACCACCTCCCTCGCCATCAGCATTTCTAGATTTGTATGTCATATATTTATGTAAATGTGTGTTACACATATATAAATAAGTATTTTGTGTATATTAAACAAGTAAATAGAGAGAATGAGGAAAGATGATGGGGGTGTGGAGGGTGTTTCTTCATGTTATTATGCTAGCTAGGGGAGGGGATGGAAAGGGGAGAGAACAAGCAGAAATGGGGAAAAAACACTTTAGTATGCTATATCAGTGCTGTTTAACGCATTCCTCTGCCTCCACCCCTGCTCACTTTCTCTATTCAAAGTACTAACTAAGCAGCAGTTTCATGTTTGATTCTTCGTCCTTAAATTTGAAGTATCTATCTGTAGACTACATACGAAGAATATCGACTTAATGCTTCAGATGTTGGAGATAAGGAAAAATGGCTGAAAGAAGGCATGGATTGCAATTTGCTATTTTGGAAGGGAAAAGTAATTTTCCGTTCTGATTTTACTAAACCTGTACATTTTTACTTTTTCTTTTTATGTACTTCTCATGCACTTTTCTGTTTTTCACGAATAGGCAGAACACTAAGCAAACTAAGTGTTGAATGACTACAGGTTATTGATTTTGACCTCCCAATCACAGTTAAGTTAACGGTAGTTGAGGTTGACCCTGGTCTTAGAGGTGACACAGCTCAAGGTAGTGTTGTTCGTCTTCTCCTAATATCTCAAAACATGTTGAAATAAGAAAATAAATGTTATGAAGAGTTATCTACAGTATAATCAGTAACATACCCTTAAATATTTCTCTTTGATACTGCAAGAGGCAGGTCTCAGTTCATCCAGCTTTATGATGTTAATGTGCAAGTTTTGTTAGAGAGAGAGCTGATGACTATGCCCATGTACATAGAGAGAGAACTATGTCAACGGACATAGCCCGATTACTGGCGCCCTTGCCATATTTGATGAATATATGAAAGTCTTGCTCTTTATTACACTTTAAGTGACATACATAGCTTGAGGGAGACATTGAGTAATCAAACAGAAAGAGATCTCACTTTCTGTATTTACTTGGCTAACTAGTAATGTTGTGGTGGTTTCTTGTTTTGAGTTGGATCAGAGCATGAAAGTATGCATAGTAGTATATGCCTAGTGATATAATGATTAAAAAGTTAGCCAAGAAAGGTTCAGAATTTTGTTTCTTTTCCAGATATAAAAACAAAGTAGGTTCAACTATGAAACAGAGAAAGATTTGTATGTTCATTTTATTTGGCCAACAGACAGCTAAAAGATGCTATATAGATACTAAGGCTATGTTTGTCTGCTAAAATGATGAGTGAGATAGGACTATTTGTACTAATTTATTATCACTTGGGACTAAATTATTTAGTCCGTTATTTAATCCCATGGACTATTTGGCGTCTTGCTTTATGACTCTTCAGTTCTTCCTTCAGACATAAGGTTTTAATATGGCCCACAGTAAAATAGAGCACAGGCAATACAAGAATCAGAAAAACAAAGCAAATAGCAAATTGGTCCCAAGAAATGATTCCCTCCCTCTCTCCCCTTTGTGTTTCTTTTGATCTGATGATAGTGGTTTTTATATATGTTTAATTTTAAATTCTTTGTTGTCCTGAGATGATTCTATTCTTCACATTATTTTACCTTAATTTTCGTCAATTGTGGCAGGTGGATCAAAACCAGCAACACTCGACACGGGTGCCATTGTTAATGTCCCATTGTTCATAGAAAAAGGTCAAGAAATAATGGTGGATACTAGAAGCGGCCAGTACATGAGTCGTGCATAAAGTGTTCATAAAATATTTCGTCATCAGCCGAAGATGTTTGTCACCTATGTCTGCTTCTCATCAGCAGGTTTTCTACGTAACAGACTTCAGAAACATATAATATTAGGAATTTTGTTGTAAACCCAAAAATTTTCTGCTGCCAAGTATTTGATAGAGGGAAACACGTACCCATTCGAAGAATCTCAAAGCACATTGATCATTTTTGTATTGGAATAGCAGATTAATAACTCGTTTCAAGTAATTTTGAGTCATCCTTGGTACTGATACCAAATTCCCAATCTTAATCGAACCAACTATTGTTCGCACTTTAAAATGACAACTCCTTGTCCTGCCATTTGATTGTGTTTCCCAGCATAAACATGCAATTATTTGTATTTCATTGATGTTCGTTCGCCATAACTTGCAAAGAAAATCAGTGTTGTAATCTTTAATATTCCTCGGTGATGCATGGTGTATACAACAAAGAGGTTAAATCTAGATGTTATTCATCCAGCTGAACATTATCTAGGCTTCCTCTCTGGAACCACACCTCTTTTCAATGCCGCACCATATACATTACAAGCACCCAAAAACATTCCCTGTCGATTGAACTCATTGATCAACACGTCAAAAGGAAACGCACCAGCTATATTACTGTCTTCATACACGAGGACTAAAACTGATAAAGCCTCTTTGAGTTTGCCCTCAACACACAATACTCCAATGACATTGTTGAATGTAACCATCCCCGGAGAATGCCCAATTCTAACCATTTCACGTAGACTAGCCAGAGCTCTGTCTATCTGCTTTCCTATGCAGAAGGCTTCAATCACTAGGTCATATGCACAAGGGTATATGACATAAACCCCACTCTTCATTCTCTCAAACACTTCATATGCATCTTTTAACAGCTCTTTTTCCATCCTAGATCTCCTGCACAACCCTCTTAGTAGGGTGTTCATCATCCTTTCGTCCACTTCAAAACCACTCTCCACCATCTCCTTATAAATCCTAAACGCAGCGCGGATTTTGCCCCACTTCAACAACCCATGCAGAAGTGTGCTATAGCTAATGTAATCAGGCATGCAATTTCTCTCCTTCATTTGGTTCAACAAACCAATCCCCTCTAGTGGCCTCCCCTCTTTAAAATACCCATTGAACAAAGTATTATAAATAACCACATTTGGTACTAATCCCATCTCCAGAGCTCCATCAAGCAATTCCAGTGCCTCATTTGACCGACCCACTTTACAAAGTCCATTCATAACCGCTGTATATGTATATACGTCCAGTTTCTTGGAAGATGTTTTGATATTCATCAACATTTTATAAGCTTCTTCTATCCTCCCCACATAACACAAGCCCTTTAACAGACAATTATATGTATTAATTGTGGGTTCACATCCAACTCGACCCATGACCTCAAAAACCTCAAAAGCCTTCTGCATTCTCCCCCTTTTGCAGAAAGAATCGATCAATTCAGTGAAAATTGCAACATTGGGTTGAAACCCATTTTTCACCATCTCATTTAAAGCTCTGTTCGCCTCACATGGATCATCTTTCTTGCAGTAACACCTGATGAGCAAGGAATATGTTCCACAATCTGGCTCCATTACAAAAGATGATAAAGCAGAGTACAGTTCCAAAGCAAGTTGGTGCTCATTTGCTACGAATAAAGCCATAAGCAGATCATTGAAACCGGATATAGTTTCAAAGCTGTAATCTTTCTTGATAAAATCGAAAATTCCAATTTTCTGCGTATTAGGTAAGACTCTAATTTTGTCAACCATACCTTGAACGTGCAATCTACAAATTCTCTTATCAAGAATGGGTTTTTCATCTTCGTCTTCAACAATGGGCAATTCCCAGATTTGTTCTATCCCAGAGTTGTTAATCAAATCAGAGGAATCTTGTCGTCGTGGGTATAATCGTTCAGTTTTCTTGATAAGCCGGATGGTGTTTGGAGAAAAATCTCTAGAAGAGAATTTTAGAGCTGCAAAGAGAACTAAATTACCTCTTTGGGCTCTTTTGTGGTTGGTACTTAAGAAAAAAAGGCCATTAGGTAAAGGTAATGTAATGGAGGAATGATGAAGGTAGGAAGCTGGAGAGCAGAGATATGGTAGCGAAGAATGCATTTGTCAATTTCTATGAAATAGATAGATGCCAGTCGAATTTGCTAGGTCATGGAGTGTTGTTATCCAAAAAAAGAAAAAGAAAGAACAGGGGCAAAAATTAGTTGCCAAAATTATAACTATACAACGCAAATTATAAGTGTTGCATTTCTATTCTTGTTAAGTAGTATTTTATGAGTGTATACATTGTGAAATTATTTTGAATTATAAATAAATAAATAAATGTAGGCATCCATTTTTTTTATTATTATATCCATTCTTTTCTTTATATAAATTTTTTTGTTTTAATTTTTTTTATAGAAATGTTTTTTTTTTAATATAAGTTGTTTGAAAATTTCATAAAGTATTAATTATTTAATTTTCAATATTATTTAAAATATTAAATATAATTTTGGTTACTCACTATTTTTAATAAAAATTACAAATAAAATAGAATGGAATGGATTGATTTGCCCTTAAATAAAAAGTGAAATGTGAATATGAAAACTACATAGTATGCATTCCAATATCCAAAGGAGAAATGAAATTGCAAAGGAAAAACGTGATTGGAGTTGCATATAAGTAGAAAAGGAAATTCAAGATTTGAATGTAAATGAAGCATGCATATATATATATATATATATATATATATATATATATATATATATATATATATTAGTACAAAGTACATAGTTAAACCCTCAAAGATCTACTAAATTTCTTCCAAGAGGTGAGGTTGTGGTTTGGTAGTTGTGCAACATGAAGAATATGATGATCATCTGTAGGCGTCGAGGTTGTTGATTTTTTTCTCCAAAGAATGGGTTTGAGCAGCTTGTTGAAGACCTTGTTGAAACCGCCGCCCAGGCCATGACTAGTCCTAATACTACCACTCATCCTAATATTCCTCCGCCGTCCTTGGCGTTCCTCCTCCAGATCTGTGGTGGTAAACAGAGGTGGTGCATAATTACTATTATTACAAGATAAAGTAGTAGAAGAAGAAGAAGTTGGGGTGGTGGTGGTGGTGGTGGTAGGCATATGGGGATGAGATAGACTCCGGCCAAAATGAATGGCTTTGTTGAGTTGGATCTCAAATGACATCCTTTCGTATCGATCCATCAGCCTGCTCTCCCCCTCATCATCATCGTCTCCAAACCTTCTCAATGCCACTACCTCCATATATATTTCTGTAATTATATATATATATATATATATATATATATATATATATATATATATTCCTCCGATCTTTCCCTTCCTCGCAAATATATAGGAGAATATAATAGTCTGATCGATCGATCATTAATTCTCATCCTTCCATCTCTCTCTTATACGTACTATATATACAAGTGTATAGGTGTGACTGATGATGAGTTTTTGGGTTTGGCTTGAAGGAATTGAAGCGTCAGCTTCCGTAAGCCAATTAAGCTGCTAATGTAGGGGCTGAAGGAAGTAAGGAATATTGAACACAATTAATTGCAGTGGGGTAGCTAGTACTCTTTATTATAAACATTTCAATAAATAAATAAAATATTCATTGATCTCATTCATCAAACTAGTTTAATTAATTACTCCAATTAATTATTGTCAATTTGTCATACGCGTGGAGTACTACTAATGGATATGGTGGTGGTTCATTGTTAGTACGACCGACTGATGAGTTTCTTGGGAAACACCAACTCTTTTTTTTTTGGGGTCAAAGTTCTGCAAATTTCCTAAAACGTTGGAACCACTTCCACCAGATGTTGACAATATTTATCATTTCCATTTGACTTAAAATGGCTACTACATCCAAAAAATAAAAATAAAATAGACATGAAAATGCGAGAATATTTAATTTTTAATTAATTGATTAATATAGTGTCGTGCAATCTTTAAGTAATGTATTGATTAATTAACAAATTTATTACGGAGTTAACTTTAAAATAACCAAATCTTAAAAATACATTCTTTAATCCTCCAAATAAAACCATGCATCTCTTAAAACAATTTTATATACTAATATATATTTAAACTCATATGTTATTGTTACTATGGGTACACATATACATACACTATTTTAAATACAACTAAACTAAAATAAGATTATCTTTACTAAACAAGGAAGTATAGTAGTAATCTCTAAATATAGTACTACTAGTATAGACTATTGTAGTATTCACAATGAATAGATTGAGATATTAATATTGTAGTGTAAGCCGACCATGCACGTGAAATGAAGCTGAGCGGAAAAGAAGCCATTGAAGCCCACACTGTTTTATCACTTTATTCTTTCTTGCAAGTATGAAACAATCTTTTATTCCTCAATACAATAAATTCCTTTGAAGATCGAGTCTTATACAACACCAAAGTCTTCAAGCATATTTCTATTTTAATTACTAATTACTCCACATTCACTACTGTTGACAAATAATTTTATACTAGTACGTACTTGTAATGGTATCCTTAAAAAATAGGAGCTTCAAAACATGATTTTTACGATGTCTAATTTGATTCCATAATAAATCTTAAGATTAATATCTATTAATTATTAAAATATAAAAAGAAAGTAGTATTAAGAAAATATTTTGCTTTTAAGTTAAATAAGATCTTTTATTTTGGGACATACAAAAATACATTCAATTCAATGGAAGAACAAGTGTAATTAATTCACTTCAGCTAAACGAACCTGATCTAGAGACAGACCAATGGTTTCCTTTTGGGCCAACTTGGGCTCCTTTGCAAATGTGATTGGCCCAGAATAAAACCACTCCTACGTAGATTCGCATTGACTTCCATATACTTGTAGTTGTATGAGGAGTAATTACTAGTCACCGTGGCCTATTTTTTCGGTAGTTAAAAAAATTCCTCACCATCTAAGTATACTTTTTTTTTTCTTTCCCCTTCACATATGTATTCTTCCATTTCTCGCCGGATTCCAAATAATTTAGCTTCGAATTTCCTATTTCACTCCTCTTGTAATCCAACACGAACCACAGTTTTCTTTTCATATACTCAATTCCTTTGCTGTTCGTATTTTCTAAGCTCTTCGATTCTCTCTGTCTGCTTTTTGTGTGTTTATATGCTCTAAGCAATATTAAGTTTTGTGTCCGGTTTTGAATCGATCAGAAAGCTCAGCTTATGCTTAAGAGTACGAGCACTTGGGGATCAGAGTAGGTTTTGGTGTTAAAGGCTTGATTTTTAACTGGCTGAGGTATAAATTCTGGATCCAAATAGGTTTTACTGCTTTTTGGGTGGTGTAATGGCTAGAAATAGATTTATTATTGTAACCCTCATGTTTCTGATTTTCGCGGATTCTTTATCCAATGCTTCCATTGTCTTGAATTTCCGCAAAGTTATTCGTTTGAACAGCTCTCCTTCTGCAACACAGGTAATTCTCTCTCTCTCTCTCTCTCTATATATATATATATATATATATATATCTCTTTTATAAGTTTAACTTTACTTAGCAATTGTGGAAAATGATATTGGTATTAGAACTCTCCGGTGCCGAGTCCTGTTATTGGTGGCAAGGACTTGAATTCTACTACTGTTGATGCTAGCAAACCAGTAAAAGAGAAGCCTAACGATCCTGAGGTTATAAACAATAAGTCCACGGTTGCTGCAAGTCAACCAAATCGTGAGCAGAGAGATAAGGAGCAGAGTCATGAGGGGAAAGATAAAGTTGGTGGCACTAAAGACTCTCAATTGGTTTCCAATGGAGGTTGTGAGGGGTTACCTAAAAGTTGTGAGATTCAAAACACTATGATTGCCTGCATTCTAACTTCGGAGGAGGGTAAGTTCTTATTGCCTTTGATGAATTATATGCATTCTTATACCATTTGCAATCTAGTATAACAACTTTTGATTTGCATTTGCTGTATAACTCTATGTAAAACATGTCATTTGATAAGTTGAAACTTTTGATGTTTGGATATTTGATTCTTCGGTGTCATTGTGTATTGGGTTAATGAGTAACAAAAAGTTAGAAACTTCATCTTCAATTCTTTCTCAATAGTCAATATTATTAGCACAGCTAAATATGCAATTCATTGAGACCTAGATCGATAGTGCCATGAGGTGCTGAAGGACACTGGAATTCACCTTGCCCTATTTCACAATGAAGAACATGCTGCGTTATTAATATCCGAAGGCTATCCATTATAATTAGTATGAATTTGAATATGAACCTAGCGAAGCACAAACATGAACATATAATTATAATTTCTGAATGAAAAAAAGAGCTTTGAAAGACATAACTTGAAATTTGATTTACTCATGAAAATTAATTTAGTAGCTTTGCAATTTTTCTTTGAGGTGGAAAACTGTGGAGGTCAGAGATTGAGTTGGGAAGGAGGTAGGGAGTCGGGCGACGTGTAAATTGGCAATAAAATTAAAAATATTGGAGAGTTTCGTAAAAATTTATGATGTCAAGAAGGTGGCAACTGTAGAGGGGAGCAAAGGAGGGAAAGGGAACTTGGAAAATTTGGGGGTTCCAGATGAGGTTATGCAAGTTATTCTGGAATGTGAGGGGTGATTAATCATATTTTTAAGAGGTCACTTGTCAAAAATATTCTCTTGAGCTCGTTTTCAATGGTGGTGTGCCTTTAGGAGACTAAGAAGGGGGTGATGGCGGATTGGGTGTTGAGATCTCTTTGGAGTATCTGTAGTGTAGATGGATGTTCCTCGATGCGGTAGGTACAGTTTGGGTTGTTAGTATTGTAGGATTTCCAGGTGCTGCAGTTGGTGCTTTTCCCAGGGATGGCAATTTGGCCCCGAACCCATGGGTTTTCCTGATCCCAACATTACACAGGACGGGATTTTTCATGAAGACGCACTTACTGAGGGAAGAAAGAAAAAAATTCTGGAGGATCTCTGTTAACATCTACAGTTAGTAACCCCCGAAACCAAGTTGCTAGAGAAAGATGTAAACCAAGTCATTAGCATTAGAGTGATGAACCAATGAAGATGGATAAATTTGAATCCAAGAACTTCAAGACATATAGCTTTGTTAACATGCTAGACAATTAGTAATTTCTTAAACTAGTTTTTAGAGAATGGAGCAAACCAAGTTCTTAACAAGATAGTCTATACTTAAATCCTAAGCTACCCTACATCATCAAAATATAAATCAAGAGTTGAACCTTGGCAGTCTGCTAGGAATGAGCTAGAATTTAGGTGTTTACTGATTTAGAAATTCATTCTCTCTGACATATTTATGTTCCATTTTCTGCAGCATCTTAAAAAAAATTCCATTCTACATTTTCTCATGTTGGGAGTTTTTATTGTCTCATTAATCAATGAATACTACAAATCTCTGATTATCTAGCATTTTTATCTTATACATGTAGTTTGCAATTTGTTCTTTATCATAGATCTAACACTTCTATAACAACCTTAAACTGCATTGCTGTAGCAGGGTCGAAGCAGTTCGTCATTCTGGTCCAAAATCAAGCAGAAACGACTTTGAAAGTGAATATTGCCAATCCAACCACTGTGGACAAGGCTTTGCCAGCTTTTGAGATACCCTCCCACCAAACCAAGAAGGTATGTATTCAATGCAAAGCATCATTATAGGATTTTGAATATTTTCTTTGCAATGATATGCTATAGGTGAGGGGATTGAAGGTGTGTAAGGATTGGAAAAGGCTGCGAGATTTGATTCCTCACATAATTTTGCGACGATTTGGTAGGAATTAAATAATCGATGCTGGGAAGGAAGAATGAGGCCGCTTAACAACATTCATAGTCTTTTTTGAGCCTTTTTTTGGTAGGCATTTTGAGGTGTTCCTAGGCTCAAGTGTTCTTTTTGTGTATGTTTTGGGAGAGTTATCTATAGGGGCCTAATGTAGGTATTTTGGGGGAGGTCTTTGTATATAGAAAGGTCTTTCTGTTTGTTTGGAGGCATAGGTGTGCTTTTTTATTTCTCATATGCCTTGTATACTTTGCGTGTATAAGATTCCCCTCCCCCCCTTTTTGGTTCTTCTAATGATTTTTTTTACTTATATATGAAATAAAGATACTTGCATTCCTCTCTGTCCAAAATTTTACCGTCCTTACTTCACCCAAAATCTCTGAACCTGATGTACAGAAAAAATGTCAAGAGAAGAAAAGCAAACCTAAACTTCATTAAATAGCACATAAAACAAACTCCACAATTGACTTGCTAAAGAAAAATGAAGTACACGGTGACAACAATTTTAAATTATTTATGCACATAAACATAAATTACATAATATGTGACGCCCCAAATCCGTGTGCTTTCCACAGCGGATCTGACGCTCACTTGCACACATCTTTCATAACATTCACCAACAATATACTAGGTAAAAACTCGTTTATTTAAAACTTGCAACACTATCTTTATTCTAGAATCGTACACTTTACAATTTCTTATTACATTCCAAAGTCATATTACTTATGACTTAGTCTAATGCATTAAACATGCAACTTTCTACCACTAACCCTTCTTCTCAACTTCAAAATCATTTATCTAACCTACTTTCAATATTGGCAACCAGTCAGTTCGCAGAAAAGAGGAGGCTTTCCATTAAAGCGATGCTCAATTAGATAATCCATTTCCTCGACAGAACTTTCTAAACATTGCCAACAATGTTAATCTAAAACGACTCTTACATCTACTAGTTTAAATGTAAAGTACACAAACAATACATTCTTATAATAATTTCCAACTCTTTTAATCATATCTCTAAAGTTATTATAACTTTAAGTTTTAATGTTTTATTACATGAAAAGGAGACAACAATAATAATCTCTATTAGAATTGTTTTGGGATTTAATGAAGGTTATTTAGCAGGGCATGAGGGTCTTATTTATAGGCAACCAAGACTTGGGGTATAATGGTCATCACACCACAACCAACCAAAGTGGCCAACAAAGGCACAAAGCCACCAAAGGCCACCAACGGTTTACCACCAGGCCACCAAATGAGGCTAAGCTCTATCACTGTGTTTTCTCCACCACTTCCACAATTGGCAACATCTCACCTAAGCCCTATCACTTGTGTTTTGCAACAATGACTTTCCATCTCAGGCACATCTCACTCTTAAAGCTAGAAGCAACAAACAATTTGATGACTAACTCTACAAAAGACATACTTTGGGTAGTCTCACATCTCACTTCTTTAATAACTTAACTTTTACACAAATTTTCCTATTATACCCTTAGCATTAAATATCTCATACTTTTCTTATTCTAATTTCTCTCCATATTTAGCAAGTATAAATTGAAAAGTTGAAAAGTCACTAACTCTACAAAGCAAATGATTAATGAAATATTATTATAGAAGTCATAAGTATTATTGAAGTACTTTTATCCTCATATATTTTCAAATCGCCAAAAAACCCCCTCTTCTCTACATTCATATAACCGGATCCCACTTATTTTAGTTACTCCAAACTTAGTTTATTTTATAGTTAGTTTCTAGTTACTCATTAGTTAGCTTTCCCAACTAATCCGGCTAGCCAAAAATGGTTGACTTTCCCAAAGTTGATTTAGCGTTTTTATGAATAGTAATTTAGCGTTTTTATGAATAGTGATTTCCTAGTTAAGTTTTATAGAAGTTTTCTATACTTGTACTTATACAGTTATACTTGTTGTAATATTCCGAATCCTTATAAGACTTGTTAATGTAACCTTATGTGATTAATAAAGGATGATTTTGTGATTGAAATTATGTGTTGTGTTTGAATGTGTATGGTTTCATTATAAGTATAAGTATAGAATTTTTTTAAAAAGCTTAATTAAGAAATCACTATTCATAAAAACACTAAATTACTATTCATAAAACGCTAAGTCAACTTTGGGAAAGTCAACAATTTTTTGCTAACCGGATTAGTTATGAAAGCTAACTAATGAATAACTAGAAAGTAAACTAAGTTTGGAATAACTAAACTAAGTGGGATCTGGTTATGGTGGGCTTTTTGGCAAATATGAAAGTATGTAATACTTACAAACTTGAAAGTATGTAATACTTAAATGCTTGTAAGTATTGATACTTGCTTTGTAGAGTTAGTCATCAAATTGATTTTTGCTTGCTTTGTAGTGTTGTCAAGCAATAAGAGGTGAGATGTGGCTCACTGTCTTGCTTGAGGTGTGTTGTCTAGTTTTAAGACGTGAGATGTGGCCTCTTATATGGCAAGTCATTGTTGCAAGACACAAGTGATAGGGCTTGGCCTTGTTGGCCAATTGTAAGTGGTGGATTTGTTAGGCATTGATGACATTATGTGAACCATGACTTGGTGGCCTTGTTGGTCACTTTGGTTGGTTGTGGTGTGATGACCATTATACCCCAAGTCTTGGATGCCTATAAATAAGACCTTCATGCCATGCTAAATAACCTTCATTAAATCTCAAAGCAATTCTTAGAGATTGCATAGTAAGTATACTTATAATTGAGAGGAAAATAAAGTCTTGCTTATTCAAGATAAACGTAAAGCTTGCAACTTCAAGAGGTTGATCAAAAGACACAAAAATTAGCGTAAACTATAAAAGCATAATCAGGTTTTCGGACTATGTGCAAGTTTCTAACTGTTTTTATGTGCAATGGTGTGTTATAAAACTGTTTTGAATTTCAGTTGTTGTGTGAAGTTAGTTGTGATATGTGAATTACTTGTATAACTTGAGTATTGTGAATTTTATAACTTGAGGATTGTGAACTCTATAACTTGGAAAGTGTGAACCCTATAAATTGGGCAGTGTGAACCCTATAACTTGAGTAGTGTGAACTCTATTATCTGTATAAACTTGAGAAGTGTGAAATGTATTATTTGTTACTTGTTGAGCATTTGTGCTCATCTTGCAAATAAAATGGGCAAAACTAAGGAAAATCCCATTGTAGTTGGCACGTTTTACTTATTACTCCATTAAACTTTTAAAAATTCAAATTACCCTATTGAACTAATTAAAATTTTGAAATTACACCATTCCGTTTATAAGATTGGACGTCCGTCAAATTGGCTTAGATTCTTTCAGGCAAAACTAAGAAAACCCGCTATAGTTGACACGTTTTACTTATTACACTATTAAACTTTTAAAAATTGACTAATTAATATTTTGAAATTATACCATTTCGTTAATAAGATTAGACGTCAATCAAATTGGGTCAGATTTTTTCAGACGTGGCTAATGAAAACAAAAAAGAAAATGACATGTCATTCCTACGTGGATTAGGCAGTAAAATCAACTCATCTCCCAAGCTCATCTCCAAAGCCTAAATAAAATACTCAGAAAGAGATAACCTACTAAGTGTAGAAGAAGGCAGTGGCACAAGGTGAGGCAGCGGTGGAGGTTCCATGTGACGGTGATAGCGGCGACGACAATGGGGACTCATTGTGGTGGTGGCGACATTGAAGGCTCCTTATGGTTGCGGTAGCTCCTTTGGTGTTGAAGCTTTAAACGACGGTGTTGGGTGCGCTGCTAGCTGGTTCACTTCTTCTCCACTTTTTTTGTTGATCTAGGCTATGTGGGTTGATAGTGCAGCGGGGTTGGTGCTAGTAATTAGGCAAATAAAGGCTTATTTGGGGTGTTGGGGGCTGATAATGGGGTTATGTTTTGGTAAATAAAATTGGGGTTTCATAGAGGCGACTAGGGGTGTAGAAGTTGTGATTGCAACATGTAGGCGGAGTAGGATCGAGAAGATAAAATTTATAAAATAGAGAAGAAAACATACCTATTATAGTAGTTAGGGTTCTAAACCCCTCCTGACTTGTCTATAAAAATGGTGTATATGCGTTCAACATTTATAAAATCTATCAAATTAATGATGTAATTTTAACAAATTTAATATCAAGAAAAAGAATCAAATTTGAGTATATTTAATTTTGGCCAAATAACATCATTAATTTCATCAATTTGATAAATTTGAAGTTGAAATCTATGGGGTAATTCCAGTTGGTTTGTAAATTTGAAGCACAAATCTAGTCACGTCTGAAAATATCTGAGTCAATTTGACACGTATCCAATTTTATTAACAAAATGGTATAATTTTAAAATTGTAATTAGTTCAATGGGGTAATTTCAATTTTTAAAAGTTTAATGGTGTAATAAGTAAAATGTGTCAACTATAATGGGGTTTTTCTTAGTTTTGTCTAAAAGAATCTGTGCCAATTTGAAGGACGTCAAATCTTATTAACGGAATGATGAAATTTCAAAATTTTAATTAGTTACAATGGGATAATTTGAAATTTTAAAAGTTTAATAGTGTAATAAGTAAAATGTGCCAACTACAGTGGGATTTTAGTTTTGCCAAATAAAATCTTATTTGCAGTCAAGGAAGAGAAAGTGAAAGAAGAGTAGTTAGGTCAAAAGAGATTATTGTTGTCTTCTTTTCATGTAATAGAACTTAAAGTTGTAATAACTTTTGAGATATGATTAAAAGAGTTGAAAATTATTATATGAATTTATTGTTTGTGTATTGTACATTTAAGCTAGTAGATGTAGGAGTCATTTAACTATGCTCGATTAATATTATTGGCAATGTCTAGAAAGTTCTGTCGAGAAAAGGGGTTAAGTTATTTAATTGTGTGCCAATAAGGAGAAATCCTTATCGGAAAGCTCCCTCTTTCTTGGGAACTGACTGGTTGCTAATATTGAAAGTGTAGATTAGATAAATGGTGTTGAAGTTGAGAAGAAGGGTTAGTGTTAGATTGTGAGTCATAATTTATATGACTTCAGAATGTAATAGGAAATTGTAAAGTGTACGATTCTGGAATAAAGATTGTGTTGTAAGTTCTAAATAAATGAGTTTTTACCAAATATATTGTTGGTGAATATTATGGAAGATTTGTGTAAGTCAATACCAGATCAGGGGTTGAAGGAGACCCGGATTTGAGGGCGTGACAAAGTGGTATCAAAGCAGTAAGTTATAGCTCTAGGATAAGAGTACCTTAGGATATAATCTTAATATAGTTAATAGAAACAGAGAGAAACAGACTCATAAAGAGTTCTTATGTGAGCTGAAATTAAGAAATATGTTGTGATTAATTCTTATGCAATGTGATGTGTATGTCTGTGTATATGTGTAGTGCTATTTATGTGTTGTTTTCTTTTATGAATAGAAAATGGCGCCGAGAAGAAGATCACAGTCGGAGATAGATAGTGAGAGGGAACAAAGTGAGGTTAACCATATGTAACAATTCGTAAACTTACTGTTAGGGGCACTACAAAATAGTCTCGTAGTAAACCAAAATCCACCCACAACACTTAGTACGTCGTTTAAAAACTTTAAGGGTGTATGACCTCCCGAGTTTAAGGGAACCACCGAACCAATAGAGGCTCAGGGGTGGATAAAAGAGATAGAGAAAGCATCATAGCTAGGGTCGGGGAAGACCAAAAGATTGTCTTTGCCACATATTTAATGAAAGCGAGAGCAAACTTCGGTGGGAAGCTAACTAAGTCCTGAGCTAGGGAGGGAGTAGTTTTATGGGATAAGTTCAAGAAGATATTCTTTGAGAACTACTTTCCAAGGAGTATGCAAAATAGGGATGGAAGTACGGTTTCTAGATTTGAAATAAGGGACTTGGACCGGTACTCAATCACGTGGCCAAATTCAATGAATTTGCTAGATTTGTTCGCATCATCAAGTTGATATGGAGGAGAGGAAGACAAGGAGGTTCGAACAACCCCGGATTTGTAACAATTTGTCTATATTGCAATTAGAAACCTTCACGTAGATTCTAGAAGAAGACCATAATAGCCGAAAAGCGAAATGAAACTTTTATTAAGTTCGATAAAGAGAAGAAAAATAAAGGGGAGAGAGGAAATGAAAAGGTAGGAACTGGTAGCGAGTGAAATGGTAATAAAAGGAAGTGGAATAATAAAGGAGAGGGAGAAAATAAAAAAGAGGAAACATGTAAAACATGTGGTAAGAATCACGTGGAGACATGTTGAGCAATGAAAATGTGTGTATCGTTGTGGTATGGAAGGGCATTACTTTACCAACTGTCCAATCCTAAAGAATGGGTGTTTTAAACTGTGGGGACCAAGACCATCAAAGCAGAAATTGCACGAAAAAAACCCGAAATGATCATGAAGAATCAAGAAGCTACATGGGAGGTTGGGGATAAAATGAAGCAAAACTACCCGCATTTTGTTTATTTAGTATGTACATAATTTCGGGGACGAAATTCTTATATGGAGGGGTGAATGTAATATTCCGAATCTTTATAAGACTTTTAATGTAACCTTGTATGATTAATAAAAGATGTTTTTGTGATTGAAATTATGTGTTATGTGATTGAATGTGTATGGTTTCATTATAAGTATAAGTATAGAATTTTTTTGTAAAACTTGACTAGGAAATCACTATTTCATAAAAACACTAAATCACTATTCATAAAACGCTTAGTCAACTTTGGGAAAGTTAACGATTTTTAGCTAACCGGATTAGTTAGGAAAACTAACTAATGAGCAACTAGAAACTAACTAGAAAGTAAACTAAGTTTGGAATAACTAAACCAAGTTGGATCCGGTTATGGTGTAGAGAAAAGGAAGGCTTTTTGGCCAATATGAAAGTATGTAATACTTACAAGCTTATAAGTATTGATACTTGCTTTGTAGAGTTAGTCATCAAATTGATTTTTGCTTGCTTTGTAGTGTTGTCAAGCAATGGGAGGTGAGATGTGGCTCAATGTCTTGCTTGAGGTGTGTTGTCTAATTTTAAGAGGTGAGATGTGGCCTCTTGTATGGTAAGTCATTGTTGCAAGACACAAGTGATAGGGCTTGGCCTTGTTGGCTAATTGTAAGTGGTGGAGTTGTTAGGCATTGGTGGCCTTATGTGAATCATGGCTTAATGGCCTTGTTGGTCACTTTGGTTGGTTGTGGTGTGATGACCATTATACCCCAAGTCTTGAATGCCTATAAATAAGACCTTCATGCCATGCTAAATAACCTTTATTAAATCCCAAAGCAATAGAGAGCATAATAAGTATACTTATAATTGAGAGGAAGATCAAGTCTTGCTTATTCAAGATAAACGTAAAGTTTGCAACTTTAAGAGGTTGATCGAAAGACACAAAAATTAGCGTATACTTTAAAAGCGGAACCAGACAAGTTTTTCGGACTATGTGCAACTTTCTAACATTTTGTTTAATTCTTTTTCGATCTCTAACATTCTTAACTTTCACATTGTCTTCATTATCACCATCATTATCCAACAAAGCATCCCCCTCACACTCACCTTGACCCCCACCAACCACATTTTCAACCATATTTTCATCCACAATGGAAACCACATTATCATATACATTATCAGGCACATTAATACTATTATGCTCATCCAATATGGAGGTTTGATTAGTATTATATGGTAATACATAGTCTACATAGACATCAATTACACCATGTAGCAAGCAAATACTATTCATATCTCTTATACTAGCATCATCATAAACAAGTCTAACCCCATTTTTAATATCTACTCCATCAGTTTTAAAATAAACACTTGATTTAGGATGATAACTAAGTTCAGTAGCTAATTAATTAATAGCACCCATACAAATATAATCAACATCCAAATGTGGCATATGATAAACATTATCTCTCACATAGTCAGATAAAGGAGCATAGATGAACTTCCCACCATAGTGTACATTAAATTGAACAACAGTATCCATCTGAAACAAATTAATAAATAAACCACATGCAAAACAGAGTATAAGCAATAAACATTTGAAGGAATGAAAATAAATAATAAGCATACATGTGGGGACAAAAGGGGATCAAAATTTAGTAAATAATGATTTTATAAATCTTAAAACAAGAATCAGTAAGGAAAAAGACAAAGAAGAACATTGAATAATACATGATCAATCTAGGGTTTAGAGGTACAAGGACAATAAGACAAAAGTCCAAAAAAAATCATCAAAGTCGGATAAAGGGGGACAAAAGGGGACCATCAGATGGGACATACCTATCGACCGTTACTTGATATCGAGCATCAAACGACTTCTAACCAATGTGAATCACACCAAGATTCACCAAATAATCGATTTTGTCTAGTAAAAGAGTTCAATCGAACAACTCGTCGTTCTTTGATTAGCTTTTCAATTGATTGATCACTTTGGAAGTGTTGACTTAGGGCTCAGTTGGCTTGAACAATGAAATTTGGAACAAATGATGATTTAGTTGCTTCTAATACACATGTGGGTCCATTGACTGGTAATTTGGTGGGATATTTTCCCTCTATATTTACGTAATGTTGGCCACATGGACCGATCCGTCATGACATCGTAAAAATTTTACACATCTCGCAACTTATTTGTTTATTTCTGTCTAAAGTCAAAAGACTTAACGGATTTTTTAACGTTTTGTAAGTAAACAAAAGTTTAGTGAGTTGGCGGTAAAAAAAAAATGTTTAGTGACTCATTTGTAAGTTGACCTAAAGTAGAGTGACAAAAAAAACATTTATCCCATCTAATAATGACAAGAAGAATCATGTTTGGTTCATACATTTTCAAGTATAAGATACAATGGAAAAAAGGAAAAACTTGTGTGATATTATTAAATATTTTTTGTTTCTTTTGTCCTTTTTTGCCACTCAAATTCATTAAGCAACAAAAGGAGGGGCAGAAGTCCACACCATTAGTATCTACTACATCGTATGGGAGTACAGTTATAGGGACTGACCCTGAATGAGAACTAAATGCCCAGGGTCCCTCATTTTATCGTGATAGAAAGAAAGAGCCAAACATTGTTTCTTCTATTAACTGTAATTCTCGTGCAAACCAGCAGTCTAGTCCAACAATTGACAATATCCTGCTAGGTTTAGAAAAGGTTAGTTGTTGGACTGTTTCAGAGTGTATAGGACTTTTACTTCTGCAGAAGTTTTCTATTTGTGTGGTTTGAGTCTCTCTGATTCATAATCCTATTGCTCTCCAAATTGTACATTTTCATTCTAATTGAGTTATATATGCGTCATTCTCATTTTCAAGCTGTATACTAAAGTTAACAACATGGAGTACAATCACTTCGATGACTGCTAATCTGAAACTTCTTGATTGTATGTGCAGTAGTATAGTTTGCATCATATAAAGGCCTTTATTCTAATTTCCAACTTCTTTTATTGTTTTGAGAGCACCCAAGTTTGAGCATCATGACCTTCTCTGAGTATTCTTCTTGGATTGTAGATCAATATCTTGGTAGCTGAGATCAAAACAAACAAAATAGTACTACATACTGAAAATGGGATTTGCACGATGCACACAGCTCCTGCCTCTGGGAAAAACTTTTTGAAGCAGCTCTCATTTTATTCCAGGCAAGTGACTCCAATCTATGGTGTGTACTTCATGTTTCTAGTAGCTCTAGTTTTTGGTGGGATATGGGCTTGCTGCAAGTTAAGGAAGAGGAGATGGCAAGGAGGCATTCCATATCAGGAACTTGAAATGGGGTTTCCAGAAACTGGTGGTGCTGCTGCTGTCAACGTGGACTCAACAGAAGGTTGGGATCAGGATTGGGATGATGACTGGGATGAGGATAAGGCAGTGAAGTCCCCTGGGGGACACCATGTCGGAAGCATCTCAGCTAATGGCCTTACTTCCAGGTCTTCTAAGAAAGATGGATGGGAAGTTGATTGGGAAGATTAATATTTGTAAAATTTATTAAGAGGAAGAAAAGATTCTTTTGCTGCATGTAGAAAGAGAGAGTTTAGTAAAATGTAAAAGTTAATGTAAAGTCCGTCGTATAGAAAGTTCACTTGCTTTTAAGCCATTTTTGGCAAGTAATGCAAACCTTTCATACACTTGCCGTGGTGACATGAGTGCGTCATGAATACTGCATTTTTGGATAGAAAAATGAGTTGTTTTTTACTTGAAAACAAAGCTCATGTTGAAATGTTAACATATACTGAATGATTCCAGATCTCAATATTTTACAAGGATGATGGACATTGTGGTGTGGCCTCTTCTTTTTAGTTGCTTTGTTCTCATTCAGCATAGCCCGGTTAAAGGTTTTTCTTCACCAGTGGAGCAAACTCTGTCAAGTGCTCGTCCATAAGAAGCCCCGCGGTCCTTGATTAGTTTAGTTGGATGGAGCATTAAGGTAACCATCGTGCAATCCAATGCATCGTTAGAAAATGGTGACTTTTGAGAATCTTGAATATGAAGTAGTTTATATGGATGTTATATTAGTTCTTACTTATTTTTTCAATCATGTTAGTTCTTCTACTTACTTAAATTTCCAATTGTTAGTCGAATAGTATTAGTATTTTACTCCAAACAATATTACTGTTTTATCTCATTTTTTAAATCATTCATCTTTTTTACTTAATTATTAACACGAAGCAAGCTTGCTTGCTTGTAAGTCAAGCTCTTGTGCAGACGCACGTTCTTTTTCCTTTTCCCATTACCCCTCTAAATAATGATAAAGGGTAACAGGGCATGTCTTCACTTTATTTCGTAGGATGATTACAGCAATTGACAAAGGGATTCATTCCATTCCATTCTGTCCCCACAAAATTCACTCCCCAGTCCCCTTTAATAAGTAAGGTGTCCCTGTTCCTTTCTTTTGTGGAGTGGTGGTGGTGGTGGTGGTGTCTATTACTATTACTATTACTATTACTATCATTCTGCCTTGTTAAAGTTAAAATATACCAAAAGGAAAAGGGAAATCGCAAATTCCTCTCCCCCCTTCCCCACAGCATGATGAATTCAAACAAGAAAGCCTAAGCCTTCTTTTATTTACTATCAACATACCATTATCCCTCCCATACGTAGACTGCATTTGCCTACTTTACAAACTTTTTGGACTCCTAATAACACTGCCCCTCTTCCATGACAAATGACATAAAGAATCAAGTCTGAAAATAATAATAATAATTTATAAATTTGATCACTTTTGATGATAAAACAAACATTAATACCTCTTTTACTTGGAAGAAAGAGATTTTATAATTTTACAAATTAACTAGAATTAACAGAACTATTTTTGTGCAACGGAGAGAGCAGCAGTAGTAATCAGTGAGCATGATAGTAGTGCAAGTTCAGAGGGGGACACCAGCAACAACACCACTTGATGAGGAAGGTAGCCTCCTCCTCCTCCCATGTGGAGAGCTTTTATTGATGTCAAAGTGCATTGATTTGGTGACCTTTTGGGGGGGGTCTAAAACCATTTGATTAAATAACACTTCACATCTAAGCATTAATTATCAAACCAACCTTACTCAAATATATTATTGTTTGACTGTGATTTTTTTTCTTCTAGTTAAATGTGCAGGTCACTCTTCCAACTTTATAATATATTCCTAGTTTACATGGCACACACTACGCCTGCATGTTGAAAGAGTGAACATAGAATACTACTACAAAAAATATGAGATGAGAGGGAGAACAGATTTTAAAAAAAGAAGGTTTAAAGAGTAAAATAGGAAAGTCAAAAATAAAAAAATAAAAATAAAATTGTCATTCATTCCTCCCACTCCACTTTATAATATAGACAATTAATATTGAGCAGTAGCACAGTGGTATAGCCGTATAGGCAAATGCAGTTTATATTTTAAATTTGCTTTCAAATCCAGCATTTCTTTCTTCATAGTTCCATTGCTTAATGCCTTGGTTCATGCAATTTAAATACTTCCTTCGCTCCTTAATATAGGTCGTTTTAGAAATGAAAATGATTTATATTAACTATAATATCAATTGCTTTATATCAAATCCAATAAAAGATTGTTATTTATCGAACGAGAAAATAGTTCCATTACATTTAATACTTAATAATATTGCCTTTAATCTTATTTGAAATTCTCAATCAAACGACTTATATTAAGGGACAAAAACATTTCTCTAAAGACTTATATTAAGGAACGGAGGAAGTATATATGTTGGTAGTTGGGGCAGACTGAGGCTGGAATTAAAAGCCATTTAAGATTACTGTGACCTGTATGACAATGTGCTAGTCACTAGAGACCCATGTGGTACTCACTTTTTTTGAAGGTACAAACTACAATGGAACCAAACTCTGCTTCAAACTAAACTGAAATTTGAATCAGCAGATCAGTTCAACAAACATTGTAAACTAAGCAAAACACAACACAACAATGTTTCAGTCACTGTAATATGTAGAAAGATATATCATTGCCATTGGAACCCAAATTGGAGCCGGTGAATATAACCTCAACAAAGAGATATAACCTCAACAAAGAGAAAAACACGTTGAAAAAAAAAAAACCTTCAACTATATATTTAAAGTTAAACCACGCAAACCCGATTCTTGTTCGCCATAAACCCCATCATTGTAGCAAGCATATTTCTGAATTCTACAAAGTGAATCATTCCGATTCCTCTTGCCCTTCTAAAGGACATTGAATCAGTTCTAGAATTTTGATAACCTCTTCCATATCCGGACGATTTGATGGCACTTGAGATGCACATATCAACCCAAGCTTTATGACGGGAATTGCCTCCTCTACTGGAAAGTTACCAATAAGCTTCTTGTCTACACAATCCTCTGCCCTGCCCTCATCCAATGCTTCCCTCACCATATCACACAGAACCACCACATCATCCTCCATATATTCAACTGGTCTCTTCCCTGTCACCACCTCCAGAATCAAGATCCCAAATCCATAGACATCACATTTCTCTGTTATCTTCACTGTTTGACATGCAAACTCAGGAGCCATGTATCCAAGTGCACTCTGAATCTTGCTGCTTAACTTGTAACGATCTAACATTGGCAACAGCCTCGCCAGGCCAAAGTCTCCCACCTTGGGTTCACCACAACTGTCTATTAAAACATTACTAGGTTTTAAATTGTAATGAATTACGTTCAACTGGTGCAAATGTGCCAACCCTTTTGCTGTCCCCATAATTATATTGAACCTCTGTTTCCAAGAAAGACCATCTTCAGACTGTCCTCGTGAAGATGTGTATACAAACTTCCATTGCCGACATATTCGTTAATGAGCAGTTGTAAAGATGGAGCCAGTAATACCCTTCAAGGGCTACAAGATTATGG
The DNA here is from genome assembly GCA_020205615.1 of Panax quinquefolius. NCBI lineage: Eukaryota > Viridiplantae > Streptophyta > Magnoliopsida > Apiales > Araliaceae > Panax > Panax quinquefolius. The sequence continues at coordinate 148,218,360 of CM035167.1, forward strand.
TGCCTTATCTTTCCAAGATTCTTAACCTCCCGCTCAAAATCATCTTGGGATTTCAACAGACCGGACGCATTTAGCTTCTTAATGGCGACTGAACGTCCATTACGAAGGGATGTTTGATAAACAGCTCCAAACCCCCCACGCCCAATTTCACATTCCTTGTTGAGCAGTCCATGAGCCTCATCTCCAAAGTCAGAATCACCAGAAAACACAACAAGCTTGCCGTAGTTGGACTCATTTGTATGCGCATGGCTAAAGTCATCCCCACCTGATAAAGCAAAGGCAGCAGCAGAGCGAGACAAGGAAGAGCGAGCATGCAGATTAAGGATAGCAACTGTTACAACTCCAAGGGCAATAAAAACAGCTGCGCCAATAGCAATGAGAGCAGAAATACTGAGTATGATTTTCTTATGGCGGAGATTAGGAGAGAGAGAACCGTGACTGGAGGAGTCGGAAGATGAATTTGGGTTAAGGACAATAGGCTTGGGATGGATAGCATGGCATGAGTAATTGACAATAGAGCCACATAGGGTTGGGTTACCAGCTATTGAAGAGAAAGGAATGGTGTTGAAGAAGCCACCAACAGGCAGTTCACCTTGTAGGTGATTGTGGGAAATGTTGAAGGCGTGTAGGTGCGAAAGGTTTGTCAGCTCCTTGGGTAAGCTTCCAGAGAGCTGGTTAAAAGACAAATCCACGGCCTGGAGTTCAGTAAGGTTAGCAATTACCACTGGGATGGAACCCGTAAGGTTGTTCTGAGACAGGATCCTACATGGATAAAAAGTATTGTAGAAGTTAACATAATGATGTACCCGACCAGGCTGACATATTTGCAAGTACAAGCTGCAAATTAAACATGACATAATCCATGCCTCTTGATTGAATTAACAGCAAAAAGTATCACAATTTCTTTCAAGACAAACCACCAATATACCTGTCTAAGAACATTTGGGAAACCCAAAAGCAGAAAAATACTATACAATATGTACAAAGATACATGGATACACACATGAAGCAAAAACCACAAAAGCAAGAAAACTTACAAAGTGGTCAGAGAGGAGCAAGAAAACTTACAAAGTGGTCAGAGAGGAGCAATTCTCAATCTCAGTTGGAATTCTTCCAGTGAAGAAGTTATTATCCAGCCTTAATTCCAGCAATGCTACTGCTCCACCAATTTCAGAGGGAATGCTTCCGTTTAGCCAATTATGACTCAAATCAAGAACATGTGTGACTTTTAATTCACCTACACTTGCTGGGATTGAACCAATTAAAGAGTTCCCAGACAGATTCAGTAACTGCAAGCTACTAAAATTCCGAATGCTGTATGGAATTTCACCAGATAATGCATTAGACGATAAATCCATGACCTGTAGGCTTTGATAAGAGGCTTCAGTTGACATGAGAAAAGGATAGTCTATGCTTCCATTTAGTCTGTTTCCTGAAAGAGAAATACTCTTCAAGCCCAACTTAAAAATCCAAGCAGGAAGATTACCAATCAACAAATTCCAGCTAACATCTAGAACCAAAAGGTCAATGCAATTTTTCAATGACTCTGGTAAGCTTCCTGTAAATTGATTTGTAGATAAATTCAATTCTTTCAAGAATTGAAGATCTCCTATTGAGTATGCAACTTGACCAGAAAAATTATTAGCAGACAAATCCAAATTCTCAAGGCTTCTCATATTTGCAATCCAGTCTGGAAATTCACCTGTGAGCGAATTCCCTCCTAAACTAAGAGAAGTGCACAAACTAAGTTTCTGCATTGACCAAGGAAGTTCCCCAGACAAAGAATTCCCACTAAAATCCAGCGATTTCAACAACAAACACCCCCCAATGTCATCAGGCAGCTGTCCTGTGAACTTGTTCTTTCTTAAACTAACAGCTCTCAAGTCATACAAACTCTGAATCCCCTGTGGAATCACACCTTCCAACAAATTATCTGTAAAATCAAGTGAACGAAGAGCATTCAAAGACCAAATCCCAGAAGGTAACTGCCCCGAAAGATGATTAGATGAGAAGTTAACCTCCTCTAGCGTTGAACAGGAAGTGAAAGAAACAGGAATTGAGCCAGTGAGATTATTCTTGGCAAGTGAAATAACCCGCAATGAGCTGCATTGCTGAAAGAGTTGATCAGGGATCAACCCAGAAAAACTGTTTTCGCTCAGATCAATCAACCGCAAGTTGTGAAATTGTGCAAGAATGGGGCTAATGATGCCAGTAAAGTTGTTTTTAGAGAGGGATAGTGTTTGAAGGAAGTCCAATCGAAGGAGGGCTCTACTAATATGGCCGGAGAGGGAGAAGCCATCAAGGAGCAGCTCTGAGACCCTATTGGTCTGAGGATCGCATTTTATGCCAACCCAGTTGCAGGGAGTGTTGTCATCTTCGTTCCAAGAACTGAGTCTTGATTGTGGGTCATTAAGGTCAGCTTTGAAGACTATTAAACCCAGGACATCGTCACTGAAAGCAGGGTCCACAGATTCCACAAGAAGGGGAACAACAAATAGAACGGTTAATAGGTTTAGCAGCATTCTTTCTATCTTTGGAATTGGAAAACGAGATAAAGAAAAAGTTTTTAGACTGCCATGGAAAAGGGTTCAAGCAAGGTTTGTCTTGAAGTAATGGAACATAATTAGCTAATAGAGTGAAATGGGTGGTGTAGAGCAAGAAATGCTAAATGGAACAGAAGAGAACGATTACAATGGGAATCAAATTAAGAAGAAAAAATGAGAAAAGGGAAGGGAGGGGGTTGAGTGGGGTTTGGAGGTAATACCTTGGGAAGGTGAGAGTTTCGCCGGAGAAGATGAGCGATCGGAATGGAAATGAAAAATCGATGGAATGGAACAGGAATACGAGGGAGATTCAAGTGTAATTAATACTCCAGCAGCTCAGCTCAGTATTAAAAGAGTTGTCAGGAGGAGGACTGAAAAAAGAAGAAGAAGAAGAAGAAGAAGAAGAACGACTTTTTCTTTTTCTTTTTCCCAATTTCTCTACTCAATTTGTGGTCTTCCCCGAGAAAGAGAGAGAGAGAATTTAAAGCTCTGGCCTCTCTGTCTCTGTAGTATTGATTTATTTAGGTAGGTGGAGGGTGACTGGGTGTGAGGGAGGGTTAAAAAGCTTTAGTAGTACTTATGTTGTAGCCTCTTTTGTTCTACTAATGATTATGTAACAGTTACATGTGTTTGTTGTAGTATTTAATTAGTGGAGTAGTAATTAAGTAGGTAACGTGGTAATGTAACGGCGATAATACAGGAGTTGTCTGGAGACGGAGAAGGAGACGGAGACGTCCCTCTTTATTACTCTACTCTACTGGTCAGTCATTTTATTTTTGAAATTGTTTTTCTTTACATTCTGCGGAGTAACAAGATTTATTTAGTCAAACATTGCCTTGCCATACTAAATTAAATTCGTGTTTTTTTCAGTAAAAATAAGAGGTCACATGAAAATTGGATATTTAAATTTTGACCTATTATTAAAAGTCAAAATAAAAATAAATAAAATTTAAATACATTAATATTCAATTTTCATATCCACATATAGTTTTTAGAAAAATACAAGTGTCAAACATGAAGTAAGCCCAACATTAGGTAATCCAATGCTAAACTACTGTCCTTGTAATCTGTAGCCCGAAGACGAAAGATCTGAATTTGTATATGGATCCTTCCTTCTACCAAACCATAATCCTAATAATAATAAGGATGAATTCTTCTTCTAATCATTTGGGCTACCTGGTCCATAAAAATATATCATCTGGGCTAACTGGGACATAAATGAAAGTTTTTCAAATTTGGGCTGTATTCCGATCTCAATTAGCCCAACAAATGGACGTGCTTTTCAGTTTGGAGAGAGATGCCTTGCTTGCCTTGCCTGGCTATGAGACGAAAGGGTTGGGTTGTGCAAACGTACTCCATGCATGACTACTGACTTGCATTTATTCCTTTCCCTCCCTCCCTAGTCCCTCCCTTGTTTCCCTTTATCAACTCAAGGTATAATTAAGCTAAATAAAAGTATACTATCCCAATTAGCCAGCCTATATGGGGATTTAGCTGAGCGCAACTCACACCTTGCGCACTTTTATCCCCCCAACCCACTCCCCTCTTGGAGGAAGTGTATTTCGTGTTCCAGGAATTTCTTCAAATTGCTCCGCCATCGTTAATTTCGCCTAAATTTCAATCTCCCTCTCTCAAACAATATCTCTATCTACATTAGTGAAGCAAAAATGATTACTACCACTACGTTCGACTCATTCACAATCGGAAACCCTAACCCTAGCTCAGCACATTGCTTGAAGAAGACTACTTCAATGGCCTTGTGTCCGCCGGCCTCTATTATTCCTAGACCCAATCGAACCACCTACAAAGTCTCTTTATCACTGACTCGCCCTGTTTTCCCAAGAGGGCTTGCTCTTGGTTTATTTCCTCCTCACCCTTCAAAGCTAAGGAATCAGTCTATTTTTTCATTCGCAGCTTCTCATGAGGAATCGGTGAGCACAATCTTAACATAAAACTTTTTCTTCCTCATTTTCTGTTTTATGATCAAATAATGTACAAGATTAAATTTTTAAACATTTGCTGGTGCTAGTGCTGGAATTTTATTATACTCCATTGCCCTTATGGACTAGTAGCTCCCTATATAGGTGGTGGTGTGGTAAATTGTAGTGTGTGTGTGTGTGTTTTTTTTTGTAAAGAAGTTTCATACAATAAATTATTGCTTGTGTTATTACTCCAGTTAGTACGGACAATTGTTGGTTTCTTGAATGAATTCAGTCACATTGGAACCTAATTGTATAATCTGATCATCTGCATTATTCCCTCTGTATTTTTATGGTTCATCTGCTCTTCAGGCGAATTGCAATCTGAATATTAAGGTATTTGTAAAAATCTCATTGCTACTTTTAAGCATGAAAATGGTTCATTTTAATGGGATTTTATTGGCTATGCGTGTAAGCTGTGCGACATAATTGATGCATATTTTAAAGGAAGTGTTGTGTTCTTCAAATAAGATAATCATTACCTTGTCCGTGTGTGCACCTGCACCTGTTTGTATGTATGCAGTATTAACCGGAGCTCCTCCGCCCCTCCTCTCCCCTCTGCTTGTACACTTGGTGGAAGGGTTCAAAACCCCCTTTCCAATAAAAGATGACAAAAAAAAACATAAAGTGAAAAGGGCTGTATGAGTAGAGAACTTATGCCATATATTTTTTGTTGGTGTGGGCATACTTGTCTTCTTCGATGTTTTTAAAAAAAAAAACTTATTTAATTAGTAATTTCTATTGTATCAGAAACCTTCGGATATTGAAGAGTCGGAGGAGAAGAGTGATATCAATGTACAGGGTAAAGAATCAGAAGAATACTGGAATCAGACATTAGCTTCTTTCAAAGAACAAGCCTTGAAGATGCAGTGTGTGTCACAAGAAGCATATGAGCAATATTCAAAGAAAGCATTGATCGTTTTAAAAGAAACTTCTGAGCAGTTAAAGATTCAAGCAGAAAAGGCAAGACAAGATTTGAGTGTGATTGCAAAGGAAGTCAGTGAAGAGAGTAAAGAATATTTGTCCACAGCTGCAGAGATTTCTCCTGAACCAGTAAAAGATATTGTGGAAACTTTTGCTTCCTCAACTGATAATTTGAAAGAAATTTCTGATGTCCGTGATTTTTACCTTGGGATACCATATGGTATGTATACTGTACAAGACATATCTATTTAAGATGCAAATGCTCAAACCTTTTTTTGTTCCATGATTTTTCCCCTTCCTTCCAATGTTTGACAACTTCTTTGAGTGTCTTTTAAGATTAACCACTTGGAAACTTATTTATAATGCTCGAATGCCACTTGGAAACTTATTTAACAACTTGGAAACTTATTTATAATGTTCGAAAATTTAATGCTCGAATCTTTTATTAAATAATGTGTAATTTTATTAAATTTTATCATTCTATTGCTTATGTTTTGTAGGTGTCCTGCTTTCATTTGGTGGCTTTCTTTCCTTCATGATAACTGGCAGCATTTCAGCCATTAGGTTTGGGACTATCCTTGGAGGAGCTCTTTTGGCTTTGAGTATAACAAGTCTGAGATCATGGAAAAGAGGAGAATCATCTTCTATAGCCTTGAAAGGGCAGACAGGTTAGTGGCTCTTAGGACTGTTACTACTACCTCTGTCCAGAAAAGATTGTCACTTTCCTTTTTAAATTTTTTTGGCGTGGATTCTAAAACACTTTAAAATATTACTTTTATAATATCTTTAATATAGTTGAAAATATAATATGTATTGAAAATTTTCATGTATAAATGTGTTTCCAGAATGTATCAAAAGCTGTACATACACCCAAGGAAAGAGACTTGGATGGAGGGACTATAGTACTTGTTTGCAGTATTGTGATTGTGTTATGCTAGTTTAGCCAAAAAGAAATGTATTTAACAAGTTTTCTCATTGAATTGTTTGCTCTGACGTTTCTCATTGAATTGCTTGCTCTGACGTTTGTCTATGTCTGTCAAGAGGGGTGACCACTGGCCACCCTTATTTTTTGCAATTCATTTTTAGGCGAGGTTAATCGCATTAAATTAAAATATGTATCACACCAACTTGTTTTTGAACTCGAGACCAATTTGTAAGCTGCATATAGCCTAATAACTAGGGCATGAACCCACTGGTTGATTTTCTTCATTTTGTAGCTGTACTTTCTTATGAGATTCTTTGGTAAGGGTTTATATCTGATTCTTTTCGGTTATATGAAAACAACTTTTAAAACACTGTTTTCATTTCATCATTTTATGCCCTTCATCTCTAAACTGGTCCATATAGATTGGTTAAAATTTTAGCTCCCTGCTGATGATAATGACTTAGCGTGAGGCTTGTGCAATATTCTTCTGTTTTTAGTGATTTATTTTTTAGATATACACCTTGAACATTTATAAATTTTGTTAAGGCTTGTTTAATAATGTTATATATGTAGGATAAGAGTTTAGAAACACAATTCTTTTAATACTGTTATAGAGCTGCCTTGAGTCTATGAGTATAAGGAATGTGTACATGTCGTCGATTGACTTAGTTTTAGAGACATCTTAGAAAATCTTTCTGTGGACTTAGTTTTAGAGATATTTTGGTCTTAAAAAAAATTTCACTGGAGTTTCTGACAGCTACCTTTTTATCATATCAATTGTTTTGAGGAACTCTTGAATCAGCAAAATCGTATCCAACAGTCTATACCAAATTTTAGCAGTAGTCTGTCAACTTCATGTCCATTACTATTACAATCATTCAAACATTTGACTGATGAAAATATATTTCATTATATTAATATAGTAATATAATTATTTGGCTTTCGCCTGTTGGTCTTCATGTGATTAGGAAATTGATATTATATGTCATGATGTTCATACTAGAATGTTCTGCGTAAGCCTTAGACATTAATCTTTATATGTATGATTATATTATCAATTGTAGTACTTACATTATTGATTTGACTATTGTTTCTGCAGCAATTGCCAGTATATTATTACTGAGGAACGTATTACACATTCTATTTGTGGTAAGCTAACATCTTTTTTATGGTCTTTATCATTATCTCTTAATTAAATTATAAAATTTGATGCACATTTTGAGTCTCTTTATATTATTACTGAGGAACATACGCATTCTATTTGTGGTAAGATAGCATCTTTTTTTATGGTCTTTATCATCATCTCTTCATTAAATTATAAAATTTGATGCACATTTTGAGCCACTTTCATTATTCGACTTTTTCCCTCCTTGCAGAGATCCTCAGTTACCAGTTATTTGACAGCCTTGGTTAGGTAAATTTCTATTTTCTTAAATTCTAGTCTGTCATGCCTCTGTAACGATTTTAGAGAGTTTTACACGTGCGCTATTATGATATCAATCTAATTTAACTACCTTGTTGGATAGAAAACCACATGTTGTGATATTTTTTGTTTTCATTTGATTAGCGGCTTCACTTTTCCATTTTGGTTTATTTATTGTTATTTTATTATTATTATTATTATTATTATTATTATTTGACAATTCATCTTGGTTTAAATTCTTAGCTTCAAATTGGGGAATTAGCGAATTAGGGGTGGGGGATGAAGTTCACTTTCTGGGGAATGAACTGAGTTACTGACTTAGTCGGAGAGGGTATATCATATTTCGAAGTTCTATAAATTCAATTCCAAGCAAGTTATAACTGTATAGGTGGATGACAAACTAATAAAGTTATATGGCATTTTAATTGATGCTGTCAAAAGATGGGGGTAGAGGATATGACATTTTAGAACTCCTTTATAGGGTGCAAAATCGGTAAATTTGAGCACGAGTCACCATTTCAGATTCAGACATTTCTTAATTGTTGTAAATTGCCTGGAGTCCTCAATATGTTTGAAGCGTAGATGGATCCAAGTAAATGACCTTCTCATTAAATTTTTACACACCATCCTTTTTACTTCAATTGAAAACCCATAATTGAATCAGTGAGAAATTTTACCTAACCTTCACACTTTTATTTTAATAAACTTTTGGTTGTCTAACAAAGGGCTTACTGTGTGCAGCGGTGCTATGGTAGCATTCTATATCTATAGAATCACGTTGGATGGAAAGCACTCAAAGGGATAAAAGGTGGAAAAAGAAAATTAGTACCTTGTAAGGTTTGTATGAGTTACGTATTATGCATTGTTTGTTAAACGTTATTGTACATGCTGTATACACGAGGTAAATGGTTCGTTGTGCCCCTGTGGGTTGGCGGCCGGACTACAACTCCCAGCACCTAATACTCCAAACAGCGGTTTAGCTTCAAATCCCAGTCCCAGGGATAAACATACCAAAATAAAATAGAAAAACTAATATGTAAACTGCAAAAAAAGCTGCCTGATAAATTTGATCGAGTTGAGACCACGTAGCATAAAAGGACTCTCTAAATTACATCACCTGTTGTCACCATGTCTGGTGGATTTTATTTTATTTTTCTTTATTTTTTGGGTTAAAGGAAAATACATCAAGTTAAAAAGAATGCGACTCCACTAAAGAAATAGAATTAGAAGCTCTAATCCTTTTCTCATGGTCCAGGTGGAAGGTTTATTAAACGGAATAGCTTTGGGAGAATTTGGAATTCGAATCCAAAAACCAAGATTTGCTTGCTGCTGTTGGAGAATGGGGATCCATGATCTGAACTTTGTTACTTTATAGTTGGCTATGTAATCTTCTTTCTTATAACCTATAAATTTGATAATAGAAATGTAGTGGTAGAGGTGGTAAGCTATCTGCTTTTTTTTGCAGTCATAACATGGTAGGAGGTGTTGGAATGGTGGTTGTGGGTTATGCTTGATCTGCTTTTCTTTTACTTTTTTTTGTCCAACTTGCTTTATAGCTAGTTACTTATGTGATAATGGATGGTTATCCAAATGTTGGTTACATTAAATTTATTAAGATTGGAGGATGTTTACAAGCAGGTTTAAATTCCAACTTGAATTGTGGGATGAAGGAATTGATTGAATGAATAGATGGAGGAAGATTGATTTTCATCCATTCTACAATCTCCTCCCTAGAATGATAAGAAAATAGTCCCAATTTTATTGGGAGTTTATGCCTCCTGTCTGTAACCATCCAACCTAATCTGTTGACTTGATCACAATAAGCAGAATGAGAAAATTATCCACAATTTTATTGGGAATGTGCATAATCTGGTACTCACAAGGTGGAAAAAATAAACATTGAATTTCAAAGCAACTGGCATCAGGTAAAAACACCATTTCACCTCAACCAATAAATACCGGGGGTGACATACTTGAGGATATCTTCTAAAAGTCCATTCTTCAAAGCAGAGTTCCACATTTAGACAGCCCCTTGTGACAGATGATTAGGAACTTCTGGTTGGTTATCCAAGGGCATGTACTGTGCCATGATTGCCCTAATCTCCGAATCCATGTATCTCTGTGAAGAGTTCACAACTACATGTGAGTAACGCAACCATATATGCAATCAGGCCAAGAGCCACTGCTTATGACATGGTATTGTTGAGATTGGTATTGTTAAGAATTTAAACCCCATAAAAGATGATATATGTCAAACGATTCTAAAATGCTTCTTTTATCAACTCCGACTGCATCAATATGGTGCAATAAGATCAAGTTACAGATATGATGTCACAAAATCTCACTGGGGAGTAGGGAGTTTATAACAGTGATCTAAGGAGCTCCTTTTTCAAGTCTCATCTCTTCGACACATTTATAAGTGGAATATAATTATAACTAATTCTTATTCCACCTCAATTCACTAGCGAATATTAGGATCATAGATTTCTCTAGGGAATTGGAAAAAGAAACTACAAGGAAAGGTATGTTTGATTAAAATTTCCATCCTTCACAACTGAAAATCATCCTACATTGCAAGGTATAACGAATGAGGAAAAGGTAAAAATTTCTCTCCCCCTCCTTTCATACCCAGATTTTCATGGTAAAAAGTCGGTTGCATCTCCATTCTTTTTCTTTCAAGAACTCAAACCAGACTAGGGCCTAGTATGTATATGTACAGTTTTGTATGTCTTTCTTTCAAGTTTCAACCAATCTCAATCACAGAAATCCACATCCATGTCTAGTATGATATGAACTGAACATGCAAAATTAAGAATGAGCAAAACAACTAAAGACATACCCGAATCCTGTATTTGTACACTGCATATCCTCCAACTCCAGCAGCAGCCAAACCAAGAATAATAACCCAAACAAAGCCCCAGCTGACCTCTGCGTTAAAATCTTTACCTGTATATCCCGAATTAAGAAGCTTAGCATAGCAGATAAAAAATGGTATTATAGCACATAATACTCGACAATAATCTATACTATTAAAAGTATCCATTGCTCCAACACAATGGTATGAATTATTAATAACTGTTCTTTGGTAATCCAACACAAAAGATGCAAACAAAAGTTAGATATTAGTTGTTAGAACTCCAAATTATTATTACTAATATTTTTAGTAATTAAATAAATCACAAGAAGCACAGTTGTTAGGACTCCATTGCCTCGGACTATAAGGGAAAGTTGCAGTCCTTACAAGGAACTCTCACATTCATTCCTTAATTAGTGACTCCCGCGCACTTGGAGAGAGAGACAAGTGGATAGCAGACGCTGCAAATATGCTGACAGAAAAGGGGGAGAAAATGGCATTTAGAGAGACATGAACTTGAGGAATAAGATACTTAGATCTCTGACAGAGTTGGGTCGTCCAGAAAAACTGGAATAACCAACCAACCACGCCGACCTGAACATACTTGCCATTTCTGGCTGTTCTACACATTATTTGGTTGGCGGTGGATCTTTTCAAAGAAAACCAAGTCTCTTTCAGTTGATGTGCAGTTCCTTTAGAGAAAGAAAGTTTTACAACTGAACTGACCAAGTCCCGCATAGTTCTAAATATATTAGATGAGATATAAGTAAGATGTAAAGCAGTGTTCTAAAAATCGTTAGGCGGACCTAGGCGGTATAGGGGGCGCCCAACTTCTAAAACGCCTAGCAGGTGCCTAGGCGTTTTCTTAGGCACTCTATTTATTTTTCTATTATACATATTTGTTATGCTATACAAAACATATAGGTATGAACATGTAATTTTTTTAAAATTGTACATGAAACATTTCCAAAAAACAATCTTTCAAGGCTTAGCAAAGTCATTAAAGTATTGTAGAACTTCAAAATAGAGATCTTATTATGCCTAGGTGGGGCCCTAGACGCCTAGCCAAATCGAGCGCCTAGGTGGGAATTAATCGTACCGCCTTAATTGGACCTAGGCGTAGGATTTTAAAACACTGATGTTAAGATAACTTATCCCTCATTCTTCAGCTTCAGGCTCTTATCTCTCCTTTTCTCTCTCCATCTCCCTCTTAGTCTTTTACACTCCACAACCCTCTTATAGTGTACTGTCAGTCATCATGGTTTCCTAACCTCCCTCAATAACATTTCAATGTTTCCCTTAAAAAAGACATTTTTTTTCTTTGTTCACTCTCAAGTAGAAGTCCAGATCGCTAAAGCTTCTTTATATGATATTTATTGTTGATTGTGCGAAAATTTTGTGGTATGAAGATAAATCATTTTCTTATAAGTTTCTTTTTTGGATAAATCATAGGAAGTTTGCTCTCTTACTCTCTTGTTCACTTTCAGATCTCAAGTGAAAAGATACACTACATTGGTGGGTTTGGCAACCACAACTCCACAAGTTTCTTCCAATGAACAAATGAAAATATCATAATTCTGGTAAAACTTATATAAATTAGATATGAGAAATTTCCAATACTCACTTATACATGTATCATGTTCTCGCATATACAGTAAATTTCCACTGCAGCTGCACTCATAACTACCCCAGGTATTCTTGCATTTGCACTCTGAACATTGACAGGCCGATTTTTCTTTGCATTCGTCAATATCTGGAATAAAACGAAACAAACAAGAAAGGAGAGTCAAATTTCAGAGACTAAGCCATTTAAGCTGACCAATTACGGCTAATGTGGATAGGCTAACGCCAAATCCATACCCCTCCATGATATATATATATATATATATATATATATATATATATATATATATGCGCACGCGCACACCCAAAACGTGAGGAAGGTACAAAGTTAAATACAATAGAAAACTTTCACCAATTTATGGAAAAAACCAGAAATCAACTCTCCAAATATTTTGCTTATTTAGAAATTAACCAGAACAAACTTATAAATTGATCGCGTACTCTCTTTTTTCGGTCCACAGGCTTACTTATCTGATTTGGGTTTCAACTATAAGTGAACATCCCTAGGGATCAGCCTTGAAGAAATAATTTGGGAATATGCACGTAAGGAACTAAAATAATTATACATTTACATATATTCCTATTTTGTTTTTGTTTTAGTAATATTTTTGTCTTATCTTTTGTTTTTATATCTTTCATCTCTCTTGACCCTCTTTTCTTCTTTGCTTTCATTTTAGCAGTTTATTTATTTAAGATGTATGTATGCATTTTTTTTATATGTTGTGTTTCTATTCCTTTTTTATAACCTTTGTATTCTTTTAGATTAAATTATTTTATCTTTTTCTTAATTTCTCTTATAATAATTTCCCCCCACCCCTTTTCTCGTCTTTCTACTTTATGTTTACATATGGGATTCATTTTCAGCCTAACCCGACTGGTTTTGGTTGAAAGGCATTCTTGAGTTCAGCTTAGTATGCCCACAAGAAAAGAAAAAGAAAAAGAAAAAGAAGAGCAGCCATAGTCGACTATGAACTCTATCAGGAAAGTAAGAACCAAAACAATGTACCTTCACAACTGTTGACTCCGTCGCCCTTAAATCCTGGTGGACACTTGCAACCTTTTGTATGATCCTCCTGAAAGGGCCATTAAAAGATTATTCTGGGTGGAGAATAGGTCAACAAGACAGCCATGTCATAATGTGAATCTGTCGAAGTAACCAACCCAAAAGCAATAGACAAGAAGTGATATTGCCCACAGCAGCCACATATAATACCTTAAGACTTGTCTGATATGGGATATATTATTTTCGACACCATGCCCCTCATGGCATGACTTGAACCATCATACATAGACACATTATATGAGAAAATATGTAATAATTATATTGCTCGTAACACATGGATAAAACTTGCTACTCTAACCAATTGGTTTATAAAATGTGCAACCAGGCTCTACTTGTCTGATGTTGGGAATATTACTCGGCAGAAGCATCAAGTATAAATAGGTAGATATTTACATTAAGGGGGAAGGTGAGGTGTATAAAGAAGTTAAACCACTTACAATACAAGCAGAATATGTCCTGCTGTTCTGGGTTTTCCGCCAACAGCCTCCATTATTAATTTCACACCGTAAAGCTCCAGAAGCTGTCAAACAGAAGGGCAGCTTCTGTTTAATGTCCAATGACCTCATTTATGCATCATAGACTGTATTTAAGGATTACAAATTGCATGATAAACAGTAGTTCTCTCTTCCATTAAAAAACTGACCTTCACAATGAGTGTAACCATCACCACCAAACTTTATTCCCTGCACGATTGGGCATTCACACACTCTCCCACGGAAAGTATCCTGTATCAATCATGTGTACATCAGATGAAATAGGGTGACACAGTTGAATTGAACTCAAGGACAGATACATAGATGAAAATTCCACAATCATTCAATGGTCAATAACCTTGCATGCAGTAATGTTTGCAGCCTTATCCTGCCAGCATCCACCATTGTTTTCTAAACACTCGTTTGTTTCTATTCCTGAGAGGAGCATAGATTAAAAAATGAATATATTAAACAAACAAAATAAAAACGGTAACAAAGATGTTTAAACTGATCAAACAGTTATTGCTCTCGACAAAGTATCACATGTGGTTGCAATCACATTCAATTGGTAAAATATAACAAAAAAGTTGCTTGAATTTGGTTAGTTAACATTGGCACTTTTTGCAGACAAGCCGTGAACAAACATATCCAAAGGGACGAATGGTTACCCTATAGAGCTTTCGAATTAAAAATTCATAGTTCCCAGTTTGTTATTCAAATTCGTAGAGATTGCAGACCCCAGTTCATTTGTTACAAAGAAAATATCTAGTGCAGTGGAGTAAAAGTCCAACAAGACTTCTCCTCTGCCATGTTGACCACCACAAGTTATTAACCAAAATTTGGTGAATGAAGCAACAATTTCCTATAGAACTAGCAGCTCCCAATAACAGTAATTTATATCTGACTGGTCCTGCTTGCACTGGGCTTCCCCAGTATAACTATACAAATCATGTTAATAATTTTAAAGGAGACATGGTTAAGTCTGAAAGAAAGATGGCTAGCGATCTTGGCAGGAGTTCCCCTGAAACCCCATCAAAATCTAGACAAAAAATTGTAGAAGGGGGATACTGTACAAACAAGGTTCTAACTACAACTGAAATGATAGCCTCAAGATGGATGCTTCTGCCAACACCTCACAACAAGTGATATCTACCATCATATCAGCTTTAATAAGAAATAATTATGACCTAAACAGCCAATGGAAGGAAACATACTAGTTTCTCCAGCATTCCAAAAATTGACATATCAGAAAAATTCATATTCTAAATAGAAATATCATAAGAAATCACCTTCACTTAAACAAATGGCCGGCTCGGTCGTCTCCTCGAAACCTGAACAAATGGCTTTGAGAACGGCTCTTCTGTCCAGCTTACCTGAAACAAGAAACAAGTAGTTTCAGAAATGTATTTGTTGGGAGAATGCATATTATGATTTGATGTTTTAATGCATGTGTTCATGATTATTTGTAAGGTCCTTTAAAGAATAAATGTACAAGGACTTAGTGATAGATCAAAATTGTTAGGTTAATCTAAGCTTTCAACGTGTATCATTCTGTTCTAGAATGTATAGATAGAAAAATCAAAACTGTTAGGTTGATCTTGAGATGTAATAGATTAGTCTTGAAGAAATCGTAGTGCATCAATCTGATCAACATTGCAGAAGTCAAGGCAGAAAACGTAGAGCCTGAAGATCGTAGTGTGCCTGCCTTGAAAGGGGACTCTTCGGAAATCGTAGAGTGGTCCCAACGTTCACCAAGCTAACTCCACGATCGTAGTGTGCTGAAGGAAACGTGAAGTTTATAAGTCAACGATCGTAGTGTGCTCTCGGGAACGTAGAGTCAACAACACGAGCAAGAGAAGATCGTAGTGCATGAAAGTTTAAGAGAAATCGTAGTGTTCTCGACTGATAGCATCGTAGTATGCAAGTCAAAGCCACTACGATCTTAACCATAGAACATCACGATCCAATCGTAGAGCATCATCTATCTCATGTCAGAAAATGTCAAGCCTCATGAGTTGTTAATTCAACATACGAGGAATGGATCCCAGATGCTGCAGTGCTCATCAGTCCCAGAATATATGAAATATTCTTAGTATGTAACAAAGAAGCGTATTGAAGAAGCTAAGGATAGTACTATGGATAAGAGGGACAAAACACCATTTCAGGTGATAGGTGAGAAAGCAGCCTGCAATGTCAGTGAGCCAGAATGCAGAATTCAGAGATGTGCAGAAATGTCTCCATTGCAGCACAGAAAGTTCAGAAGCATTTAATGCCACAACGGATGGATCCAACGGATAGTTTTCAACATCACATATATACAGATCAGACAGATGAGAGAGAAAAACAAGCAAGCAATCAAACATTCAACGTGAAGAATTCTCTAAGGCTCAACTCTACGATCTGAGATATTGAAAAGCTTGCTCAGCTACTCAGTTCTTAACGAACCAAAGGCTTACACAAAGAAACCGAGTAGCAACCTTCGAACGCAACAACAACAACCATCAATCAATCAAGAAGAGTACCAAGTCTGCTTTGGACTTGAAGAGTTCAATAGTGAAATCAGAAGAAAGCCAAGTCTCTTTGGACTTGAAGAGTTCAAGAGTGAACTAGAGAAGTTCTGAGCTCATTTGGTCTAGAAGGAATCTGTGTGATTCAGAAGATTGTAAAAGACATCCTTAGTGGATATCCTACTCGTTGAGTAGAAGAGTGGACTAGGAGCTTTGAGTGCTCTGAACCACTTAAAAACATCTGTGACATCTATATCTCATTATAATCGCTATATCTGCTATAACTGCCTTACTCGCTCATAACTCCATTGCTTGGTTAAGAAGATTAAAACAAATACTAATTCCGCTAAGTTTTAATCACTATCTAAGAACAAGTTTAAAATAGAAAAGATTTTCAAATATCTATTCAACCCCCCTTCTAGATAACTTGTGCCTACTAAGAACTAACAGTATTTGTGAAAACAAATGACAATGTAGGTTCTAACTCCATACCTCTATATTGTCTGTTGTTTATCACAAGCGTTGGAAGGATTGTAACGTCACCACGGGAGCCTTTGCCAATCTGGAACCAGAATTGCAGAATCATGAATTTATATGCAACCAAATATTTAATAAGAATAGGAAATTGGGGGATAACAAGAGAAAGAGAAAGCAATGATCTATAATTTAGAATATGAACCTGTGCTTCTTGTTCGACCTTGAGAATGGGGTTGTCTGTGTCTGCATTAGGATCTCCTACACATTTGTCTATTTGCTCAAGATCGACACCTGTTATAAAAGGGCAAGATCATATATCAATCATGATCATTTTAAGACATAAAAGGCTAAAGTTCATTATTTTAGTTAGCAAGTAGCAACACATATTTCACAGTTCAAAATGTAAAAAGATAAGTTACTTGTCGGTTGTCACTGTTTAGTAAAAGCAGATATATATTTTTTGTGCCTATTTCAGGCAGCCGACTTAACTTAAGATCATATAACTATACAGAATACTCTAGCATTTGGAAAAGTAACTGATTAATTCCATAAAGAATGAGAACGCAAAATGTTATATGGAGATGAATCAAGAGGTGGCAACTTAAGGTACAAAAGGATGTTATCAGAAACAAGAATCAAACAGATATGGAAGTATGCTCAACATCCCATCAAGCTGCAAAAGGTGGCACATAGTGGAACAAACTTAAACATTACCGCTTCCTAGTTTGGGTCATTTATTCTTTAATTTTTAGGGGATGGGGATTAGTTGTAAACCTCAAATATACAGCCCAAAAGAAACATCAAATTAAGCATGCAAAACTAAAAAATTTCCCATAAAAACATCATCTAAAGAGCCAAAAGCAATGGGAAAATGTAGATAGAAAAACAAAGACAAAATTAAATGCATAAAATAGACCATTAACACAAATAAGGGTGGTTCTTAATGGGTCTAAATAATAAGTATCACATTTGAAAGAAAAAAATCTACAAGGGTGCAAGAGTTATTAGCAGTTGTACCCTGAAATAAAATAAAAAATACAAAGTTAGTAGCAAGGAGAATTGACTGTTCTCTGACAAAATTTCAAATCTATAGGTCAAAGAATAACTATGGAATGGGGAAAAGGAACAGAAATAAAAAGCCATATTCTATCATTCTAGATTTACTGAGATTAAGAAAAAAATTATGTAACTTCAGGAGTTCTTTTTCAGGACTTTTAAGCTACCTATCACCAAAGAAAAATATATTAACATTGGTAGAGATTACAAAATGAAACATCCTCAAGAAATGAATCTGTAACCTACCAAGGGAATGGATAACTTGATCTGCACACTCTTTGGTGTACTTCTTGTATTTCATTGGGCATCGGATAGCAAAGTCTGTTACATAGTCCCACCAAAGCCATGGTTTTCCACTTTCACTGGCCACTTTATAGAAGCAAGCCTGGCGTAAGTTTTGAACGACCACATCTTTCCCATCATACCCTTTACTAAAGTCCTGGTCTGGATCTGGAGCACAATACCTCCCATGGTTGATGCACTGGGACTTGCACTGTTTGCTCAAAATAAAAGCCTCTGGGCAATACCAAGTAATGTAGTGTGGCGTGAATTGGGTGTACCCTTTCCGCTCAAGTATCTGGGCTACTCCTTTGAAGTTCTTCACAAACTCTATCTGGCTTTCACACTTGGGGCCACACTCATCATTGCTATTCGTCCAGAACTCATATTCGACACGCTCATCAGGATGTGGAAGAGATTCCCTCCAATCAAGATTTATGTTAACCATGTCACCGCTAGATAGAGCTTTCTTGATTTTATCCCCAAGTGATTTGCTAATGAGTGCTGAAGGAATGGTAATGTTTTGCAAATAATCTGCTCGTGCATCCTCTTCCTCTGGGGTGTCCATGGTGATTAGAGGTTCAACCCTGTCATCTGCAACAAGAATAGCTGCTGCTCCAGCCATCTGTGCATTCCAGGCCTTCAAGGTGAAGTAACAATCTGCCATATGAGCAACTTAAGATAAGAAGGTGCCTTGAGGCTGAACCAAATCAATATGCCCACAGATATAAATCATATCAAGATCAATTTTCTCCTCAATTCCTTTAAGACAGTCTCATTTCTATACATCCTAAATAAGATCGAGCTACAACAAACAACTCAAATTTAAGGTGTAATACATCGACACTGCTGGTAGGAATGTTAAACCGTATATAGGTTAACCGTGCAAAGATAAAAGTAGGGAGAAAATGGTGGAGGAGGGATGGAAATTATTCAACTTAGGCATATAAGAATATATAGGGAGAGGGTAACAATAGATTTCTAGTTTCCATAAAACTCAGAGATTTTGAAAAAGTTTAAGCTGCTGATAGCTTGGATCATAATTAAATCAGAAACCCAAAAATGTTTCTGAATTGTCTTCGTTAAAAAAATTACAAATTCTAAATAAGAAAATTTGGCAATATGAATATGACTTAGACCACTTATCCTTCCATTAAGAAGGCAACAAATTAAATAAAGTGGCTCGTTAATGAACTTGCAAAGTAATGCTCCTTAAACAGCAAATTCAACAGCTTTGATAATATTTAAACCTTCAATGGAAATATTAACCAACAAACATGAAATCACATTAACAAGATACTTAATTACCAAATTTAGAAGCCAAAATATATACTTGACTTTTTATTTACTTGACCAGCACCAAATGAACAGAAAAAGTGAATTACTAAAAGAACACAAGAGTCCAACAACAAAAAAACTATTTACCCCCTCGATCAGCAAGAAGAAAGATGGGCAGGCCTCCAGGCTTGGATTTGAAAGTGATATCTACATCAGAGAAGCTCTTGCAAGCCTTTTGGTTGGCTTTGGGGTAAATGACTGCACCAACCAGAGTTCCTCCATACTGGGGAACCCCGAAATTCCCAATTGCACATTCATAAGTGTCTTTCAAATTGTCTGGTGAAGTCACTCTTAAGCTGTTCTTCTCCACCACAAATCTACCCAAACAAGACCCATACAAAAGAAACCAAACACAAACAAAAAACCCTAGCTTTTCCATTAGCTTCTCTTCCCACTTCCCTTCCCTTAGATCGAAAGGACGCTTATCAGAGAATCAAATCTCAGACCAATTTGGTGGTGGTAACCCAGATCATAACTACCAAAGAACAGGCATAAAGATGAGTTTTTTTGTCAGCTGAATTGGAAGGGATTTAAGAAAAGGTCGAGTCTTTACAAAACAAGAATCTCACACACACGCAGAGAGAGAGAGAGAGAGAGAGAGAGAGAGTTGAAAGAGGGCTGGTCTGGTATGTCAATTACGTGTTAACTAAGAATGGGGAAGATGTACTGTTCAGTAAAAGAAATTAGTATCAGATTTTTGGTTACAGTCAATAAAAGAGAAGAGAAAAGTTGTTGTAAATTTTTTATTCGAAACCTTATTGTGGAAGTAATAGCCAATAGGAGATCTACAAACCGTCATTGATCAGCCAGCCAGCCCGCCCACAAGCATTTTTTATTTATTTATTTATATTTATCGTGATAATGTTTACCAGATTTTTTAATTTTTTTTAAAACTTTTTCTGGTAAAGAGGTGGAAGGAAGGCTCAGATTTCTTAAAATAGATAGATACACATGACAAGTGATCTTTATAATCATGAGTTTTGTTTTTTTTTGTAAATATAAAAATTAGACATAAATATAGTCCTGAAAAGAAATATATATATTATATATAGATTTAAACATGTAATAACTACTCCATAAAAGGGTGCATCTGATGTGAAAAACGTGGATAATCTGGTGGGGGCCACGGGACTGCACGTGAATTGTTTTTTATGTTGTAATTATAATTATTATTTTAAGTACGACTTAATGATCAACAAAATCCTTGCACTTGTCATTTTTAAAAAAATTAAACTTCGAATTATTATTTTTTTTTTTTAAAAAAAAACTTCCAATTTTGTTAACGTCGGGTGCTTATTTGCAATTTACTCCTCCAATTTATAAGTATTTATTTTTCCTAACAAATGAATTGTTTATACTCCATTAATTTTGTACTCTCACTTTATAATTTAATAATAAAAATGTATTTTTAATTTTAAAAAGCAATTAATACTTACTAATAATTCATAAAAAAGCTTCTCTAAAACGGGACGGAGTGAGTAGTATATGTCTATCTACTAGCATTTATGATCCTTGTCTTGCAATTCCCAATGAATAACAATGCACTTCCATCTTCTTGAAGATGACAGACTTGAGGCTTTCCTTTCTTCATTAATCTCACTAGTTATCAACTGCACTGCTACAGCCTACAGCCTACTACATTGTACATTTTGTAATGGAGCAATTTACACAAGTAGTAGATCTGATGTAAGATTTCTTTACAACAATCCAATCCAATCCAGCCCAGCCCAGCCATGTTCCGTTGATAGTATTATTGACATACACCACTATTTGAAATGGAAGGCAGGTAGGTAGCTATTGATTGATTATCTATTCTTGTTTATCCTCTTCAACGTCTTCCCTCAGCCCGATAATGTGATCTGTTGAGGTAGTAGCCCCCTTAGTTTCCTTCCTTTCATGCTTGATTGCCATATCTCCCATAGATTTCACCCCACTTGTAAGTGATATTGCCTCCTCGTCAAAGTCCTCTCCTGTCTCCTCCGAGTACGCATATCTACATTTACCAATATTAGCAGGCACTGCCTAAATGATAATAAGATATTATGTGTGTTCTATAGAATGAACTCGTTCCAAAAGCTATTATGTATCTTCAAGGTCGCAACATTCTCAACAGCTTTACAAACTCTAGAGTTGTTCTAAATGTAACCAATAAATTTACACAGCAACATCAAACCATGCTCAGGTAAAAAAGGTTGCGAAATTCCATGTTTGCGAGTTTTTTAAGCCAACAAAGCCAGGGAAAGGGTAGGAAAGCTAAGGAAAGGAAAATGAGTTTAATGAATTTATTTTTAATTCCCTAATTTCCCTTACTTGTAAGGCATAAAACAAATTTTAGACATCCATGTCCTGATTTTCTTACTAAACTCACAAACAGAACCAAGGAAAGTTACTTTCCTATCATTTCCTGAGTTAAAAATCCTTAGGAATCCTAGTATGGTGAATATCACATCACATACCTAGTTGGGTTGTGTGAAGGAGCCCATAGGATACATATCAACACCAAGAGAGAGAATGCAAGCAGAGTCCAGAAACTTGGAATAATCCAGGCATACCGCCATAGCTCATTTAATGGGTCACTAGCATTGAAGTATAGCTGGCCAATGAAGTCAAAGGAGCTTAAATGATTAGAATTAATACAAAAAGATATATATACTTCAAAAGAATTCATAAAGTCATAGGGCTTATTGCATAAATGAGAATCCCCGAGGTTTCATCTGTTGCTCATGCATACTTCATTAAACCAATATTACGTGAACAGAACAAGAAAATACGGTACCTCAAAGCCAATCCAAGCAATAGAGAGCAGCACAAAAACTGCTAGGTAATTGGTAAATTTTCGATAGAGCTCAAGTTTAGCCATGCTTCTTCGCATCTGCACTCATATTAGAGAAAGAAGCAGGTAGAAAAAGAAAATTAACTTGGCGAATTCATAACACACTTAATAATGCATGATAACAAAATCCTGAGCCCCATCTTGTTTCTTAAAGAGTACATGATGACTTACATATGTGACAATCGTATATAAAAAAGAAATAATAAAGAACTAAAATATTTGCAGGTCGTGGAAAGTATTTCTGCAAAGAAAAAAGGACGGATGAAAGAAGTGCGAATCCTGCTTTGGTTTGACTTCATCTGAAATCATAGCTTATACTCAAGTCGGCTTAACTACACCACTGCCAGTGTCAGTACATGGTCTCTTCCACAGTTTTCTCCCAAATTTTAGAAGAGGGAACAGGTGGAAGTTGCAAGTGCTAATTTAAATAAACCCTCTTCAAATACAAAAAGACAGAAGACAACCAGGACCAGAACATTTTGTAAAAGAAGCATGGTATGTGTCATGCTTCAACAGTGTCTCTTATTACATTACTTCATTCACACTTCGATCATTTTCTTCAACTACACAATAAATAATAACTGTGCTAGTAGACAAAAAGGAAAAAGAAAAAGAAAAAACAAATCGGCCTGCGGTAGTTGCATATCATTCAGTACAACTACAACAGGAATATGGCCCTAGATGAGGCTGTCGACCAGAACCATATGCTCAACATGTTTGCGAGCATAGATGGAGAACTCCCTCATTATACAGATCATATATATATCAGGGACTAAAACTCAGATTTTAACAGGTTGCGGATTACATGAATTCATAAAATAAAATAAAATAGTAGCCTAATGCTATCATAATGTACATATTATAAAATCTGCCTTATAACAGATAGAATAACTAAAGAGATTTGGAGACTTTCGGTCTCTTTTGGATCAGAACCTAGTGGCATGGAAAGGGGGATATTGAGACAGAAGGATTACCTGAAGTTTCTCTAATGTTTGGGACAATGATGAGAATATCCATAAAATAAACCAGGCATCCAAGAAAGCAACAGGTAGCACCAAATATAGCATATTTATTCCAGAAAAGTCATTGATGTTCCCAAGATGCTCAACTAGCTCAAGTGCCTCTGAGGCAACAAAATATATCAAACCAAGAAGCAATACTTTTGAGGTTACACCACCGAGGGTGGGCCTCACCACACCATAGCCCATTGAAACGACCAAAAGAAGCAAGCGAGACAGAGTCTTCTTAACAGCAGTAACAGTTGCTGCCCACAATGTAATGCCCATTGGCCTGCTTCCAGTAGCATTCAGATTAGCATATTCAAAATACCAGAGCGCCATTTCGCACATTCCAAGAGCAATTACTGCCGTAATGTGATAATGCAGCTGTATAATATCCTTCCAAAACTTGAGAAACCTTAAAAACCAGATTAGGCCGAGAACAAGATAAGCTAAAGATGCAATTCCAAAGAAAGTCATCAAAGGTGCCATCTTCCCAGGTAAGTAACCTTCTGGGTTCCTCCAAACAGTTCTTCCTCGGATTATTGTGCCCTCGAGTTGTCTATCACAAAACATAAAATAAAGATAGTACATTCCAGTACTATTTATATCTACCGACACAGTGTTCATTTTAGCTTCTTGATTATTTCCTTCAAAGAAAGTCTGAATTCGTTTCGGCCACTCGGGATTGTCCGAGTATTTGTGAATAATAACCTCTCCTACTGTGCAGGATCCATCCTGGGAAAGTTTCGGGGTGCAACATATTGCATCAGAGTTTAGAAAAGCTCCTCCAATTCTTTCTCTATCTTTCACCTCAAATACAATGGCTTCAATTAATCCAGTCCTACTTTGCATGTCATTCTGCTTCTCAGCAGACTCCCTCGTCCTTACAAAGGAAACAGTTTCAAACCTGCAATTTTATCAATGAGCTTGGCAGCTAACATGCATATATTAATCTCAGTATCTATAAATTCAACACAGACGAACAAAGAGAGAGAATGTTGAGGAGAGAATTGGTTTCTCTAAATGCAAAAATTCTATGTTCAGACTGCACGGTAATGTGAAATGGAACATGTTACTAACTACCTTTTTAAGACTGAATTGAACTGGAAGAGCACTAAGAATGTCTTAAATCATAATGCTCTACACCAGCAGGCAAAAGTAATGACCTACCTCATTAGAGATTAGAATTTTGTAGCACAGTGCATTTATTATCGCTGTTAATATTCCTTTTTATATATAATTTTCGCCCCAAATATGGGAGTTGTATTACTGTTGTTACTACTATTATTTGACATTTAGCTAGTACTATACAGTATTAATTTCCTATTCAAAACTAGCACTTGTCCTCTTTGTAACACAACAATATTCAACACACCTATTTCTCTAACGTGGTATCAGAGCAAGGTATATTTTTAGGCTACCTAAACACTCTTCTTGTCTTTCATTCTTAACCCACTTGGAGTCCACTTCTTATGGGTCAAAGTTACTCATTTATTAACTAGTACCCACTTCTCAATGCTATAGTGCCATTCTTTTCTGGGTTTGTCGTGTGTGGGATTCTATATTCATTATGGTTCAAAGTATCGGTCATTACATCAAAATATCGGTGTATTGGTTATGTATCGATCGATGTTGAACCACAACCATGAAACAAATTGCAAAATTAGGAATTATTCAGTAACTTTCGGCGAAATTTTGACAACTTGGCATAACATAGTGGTTTTGGACCAAATAAAGGAGAAATCACGACGTACAGGGGAGAAACGCCACCAAAAAAATAAAATTGAATATGTTGAAAGCTATAAAAGAGAGACGACAAAATAGAACGAACTTTTCTCTATAAATTATATCTAAATTGTACTTATACCTAGTTACGTATAACTTTAAAAAAATGAAATAATATTGTATTTCAAATATTCTTAGTTAAGTTAATTTGTGTCGATATAGTGCCTAGTTAAGTATAAGTTAAAAGAAAGATAAAAAAAATGTAACTAATATATAGTTAGTTAAGCTAAATTGTACTTAAATTATAATTAAATTGCACCTATACATTACCTAGTTAAGTACAACTTGAAAAAGAATAGCACTTAAAATATACTTAATTAAGTTAAATTGTACTTAAATTATACCGAACATGTGTGCTTAACCATTTGAGCTAAGACAACATCAATATCAACTTTATTCAAACGTAAAATTGATTTAACATATTTGCGAAATGTTTGTTTTATCATTTGGACAATATTATGTGCACTAAATAGTGTTTCTAGTGAACTTAATTGATTCATAAAATAAGCTCCTAACTAGCTAACGAAGCATATTGCCTGAAACAACTACCAAGTCAAAAAAATGACCTTCTGAAACATAGATCGCTACCGCTATCTTGAACCATGTATCATTCAATCATGTAACGTTAGATCGCTACCGCTATCTTGAACCATGTATCATTCAATCATGTAACGTACTAACGTGCAACCCACAATACACCGGGTTCCACGTGAGGGGAAGTGTTAGAGTGTATATCTTGTTCCACATAGAATACATTGAGTAAATATGTCTAGTATATATGAGTTAGTCAACTCTTCTCATAGCCTATTAATTTTGAGTAACAAAGCTTGATGACTTTATATGCTAGACATGTGCCCATTTCATAAATCTAACACTGATAGATATACTTTTGCCATCGACGGATATAAGCTGTCTACGGGATATTATATTTTTTCTTCCGCTGCGTTAATTCTCAAGTTTAGTTTTGTTTCCGATCTTCGGTTTCAGATCTATTTGCCTTCACTTTCGACTTTGGCTTCGGTTTTTAAATTCGTCTTTTTGCTTTGGTTTTGGATTGAGTTTTGGCTTCGGATCAAATCTGACTTCTACAATATTTTTACTATTATATCTTCATCTGGTTTTGGAAGTCCATGAGTTTTCTAATTTTTACATGGCATCATTAGAATTCTTCACCATAAATGGTTTGCTAATATTCTTTTGCATGGTGAAATACAACAAGTTGCGCCTCCTAGTGTTTTATTAGAGGGTCACCTTATTTTCAGCACAACACGAAGGACACAAATGTTACACTAATATTACGAATGCTACAAGTGATACTGTTTTGTAGAGAGACATGATTTATTACATGCCTTTCACTAATTAGAGTTTTGACATGAAGATTACTCTTTAGGCATGTTCCTTATTTATTTTGTAACAAGCTGAAAATTATCATTTCAAGACTTTCAGCTTCAGGGGGAGTATTAGAGTATATTATTAGTATATATATTTTTATTAGGACACAAATTTGGTAACTACTCAGCTACCAGACTCTATATAAGGCTGGCTTTAGTCCTCTTTGTAACACAACAATATTCAGTGCATCCATGCATTTCTCTAACATAGAATACACAATTTTAAAGAATCAAAGTCTAAAAATTGAAGAGAAATTGATTACGCCTATCAGCAATAGAAGAAGATAAATATGAGGCACTTATAAAAGTGGATCAATGTGAATGATGAATAACAAAATTAAGGAGAAGGCCAATTCATGAAATCCTAAAACAAAAAAGATCCAATAAATATGTACCTAATAAAGGAGTGGCCTTTGTAGGGTTTGTCGGGGGATGATTGGTGGAGCTTGGAAGCGTAGAGGCCCTCGCTACCACCATGAAAGAAGAAGGCGTCTAACTGAGGGGTGAAGGGTTGGTTTCCATAGTCGTGAACCGAAGCAGTTGCCAGTGAGATTGAGTACTCAGACCATACAATTACATACGCAACAATCCCCGCTATAAATCCCAACCACCCTTTACCTCTATTATTTACCCTCCCCTCTTTCATCTCTCTCTCTATATCTCAGAGTGCTCTCTGTCTATCTCAGACTCAAGAGTATCTAAAAGGAACTCAACCACTTCGATTTTTCCAGGCCAGGCTAGGCTAGCTTGGTTTTTGGTAAAGCAACCTGTCCGTCAGAAAACGGTGTCGTTGTGACTTTTCCATACCTCTAAATTATTTTGCGATTTCTTTTTTGTGTTTCGTCTTGTAGTTTTAGTCAATAGAGAAAAGAAAATGAAAATAAGTGATAGTATTTTGATCAAAAGTTTTTCTTCTCAATTTTCAAAAGAAAGTAATAAGAAAAATCTTGTCTTTTCTTTTCTTTCCAATAAATCAATCCGGAGGCCCAATTCAAGTTTATGACTAGGTTACAACTAGGGCCCAAGTCTGGAGTCCTAAAATTGTTAGAGCCCGAGGCCAAGAGAGCTATGGGGTTGTTCATATGGTGGGCTCATGCGTATGTATACCTAGGGCGGCGGCCGCGGCATAGGCGACATAGGCAGCCCTTGACACCTGATGGGATGCAATGGCCCCCAGCTACCGCGGTTGGACGGGACAGTTCTAATGGATAGATCCCATTCTCTCATGACACTATATAAATAATTTCAAGACCTTGTAGTACTAAAAGGTTAGATGGATCGCACACACATTTTACTTTTAATTTAATGAATATTTATACAACATGGTATTAAAGAAATGAATTCATTTAACACCGAACATATATATATATATATATATATATGACAATTGACACGTATGTCAAATGGTTGGGTAGATTAAGTTAGCAATCGTACGATGAAAAAAAAACAGGGAAATGAATGTGATAACGTGACTTGTTTTTGCATTTAGTTTTGTGGTCTTTGACTAACTAGCTATTTAATTAATTTAAAGTGATGGTTTATGCTTGCTTTAGCAGGAGTGGTGGGAATACCACTACTGAAAACAAACCTAACAAATATGGAGGCCGCCTCGCATCGCCCCGCCTATATTTCTTACCATACAAACTTTACTTTGTCCATTGGAATTTATATATCCACCGCAAATTAAGAAATCACATCCCCCTGTACAAAGCAAGACGAGTGCGTGATAAGTATTGCATTGCCTCGTGACCAAACCTCCACTAGCTACTAGCTAGTAGTATTAAATTAATTAGCATTTTTAATTATAATCCGCCAGAACAGTAATCACATTCCAACCCAATTAAAGAAACGGCTCCTTCATTCTCATATATAATAAATACATGATACTATAGGCAGTCTGTCTTCATTCTGCCTGCCAACACTAACACTAGCTGCTACTAATTAATTCCAGTATACGAGCGAGGCAGGCAGGCAGGCGTAATATTAATTATGGGTGGTGAGGTTTTTTATATGGACATCATTCTAGTCCCCATTAGTCTATTCATCACAATTGGGTACCATGCTTATCTTTGGCACAATTTGAACAACAACCCCCGTCTTACCACCATCGGGATGAACTTTTTAAGGAGGAGACTTATATTCCAAGACATTCAACCGGTAAGTCCGATCCCTTCTTTTTAATCTAATTTTCAATTGGTAAAGTAAATACAATATGGCTTTTGTACTTGGGTTACGCAGGGTGATTTAAAGGTGGCTATGCTGTCTGTGCAAAGTCTGAGAAATAATTTAATGGAAACTATACTCACTGCTACCATCACTATTCTCATCAGCGTGGCACTGGCAGCTTTAACCAACAACACCTACAATGCCAACCACCTGTTCAGCATCATGACGACTAGTACTAGTAGTTTAATTTTTGGATTGCATTCGGCTAAAATAATAATCATCAAGTACGGGACAGCAGCAATATTCTTGTTGTTCAGCTTTTCATGTAGCTCAATGGCACTCGGAAGCTTAATTGATTCCAACTTCTTGATAAATAGTGCAATATTGGATGATGATGAGGATCACTTATCATTTTCCTCTGCTCTCGAGTACACGCTGAGTATAATGGAGCGCGGATCTGTGCTGGCTCTGGCGGGCAGCCGTTTGCTTTGCATCACCTTCCCCTTGCTGTTGTGGATGTTCAGTCCGCTGCTGGTGGCAATCTCTTCACTTGCTTTGGTTTGGGGACTGTATGGCTTTGATTATATACGCTAGCTAGATAGCTAGCTCCCCATGCATCCAAAACTAATTGAAAGAGGTGATTTATTTATTGATAGCTAGGCCGAGGCGTACTAAAATATATATATATATATATATATATATATATATATATATATATATATATGAATGTGCGTGTCCATGTGTATACAAAATTAAACACTACATTTCTTGTGAAATGGTATTGTTCTTACAAAGTATTGCATTATCATGTCCCGTAAAAATGCTTTAAGATTAATTGGACTGGTCAACAGCTGAGCGACCTAGCTACCTTGGTATCATCATATGGAATTAATAAACTCTTTCAATTCTTTTCCATTTTGGACCGACTGAGAAACTAGTTTTCTACTTGGTACCTTACATCTACGCCTGTCAACGGTGCGGGTATGGTCAGAGATTCCTTCCCATACCCGCACCGCCTCTTCTTGCCTCAAACAACATGCAACATTTCTATAACTAATAATATATATATGGGTATATATATATATATATATACAAAATGCTATTTTTTAAAAAATTAATATTTATTGATTATGTATACACTCCCACAAGTCTTACACCCACAAAAATAATATTTATTGATTATATACATTCTACCCTGCTCACCCCCCAAAAATAATGGGGTTAAATGCTTTTTCAGTCACCGTACTATATGTCAACTTACAGATGGATAATTGAATTTTTTTCTTACGGTCACTCAATCATCTTTCGATTTTACTAAAAAAAAGTTAAAAAAACCGTTAAGTCAATGTTGACTTAACGGAACAGTGCACGTGGCATCTGAGTTGTCCAAAAAAAATCTTATTTAGCAGTTAGTATGCGACGTGACAATAATGATGTGGATTTGGAGGAAATTTTTTATGAAAAAATGGAAAAAAATATTTTAAAATATGATATAAATTAAAAAAATTAGCCAAAAAAACAAGAAAATAAATAAAAAATATATTTAATAAAAATGCAGTTTTTGCGTTTTTAACAATTATTTATGCAAATTTTTTTAATAAAAAAAATGTAGTTTCTTTTAACAATTTTTTGCGTGTTTTAATTAAAAAATACATTTTCAGTTTATGAGAAAAAATCACAGTTTTTTTTTATAAAAATAAAATAAAAACGCAAAAAAATTTAATAAAAAAATGCAGTTTCTTTTAACAATTTTTTGCGTTTTTTTAATTAAAAAATGCATTTTCAGTTTATGAGAAAAAGCACGGTTTTTTAGAAAAATAAAATAAAAACGTAAATTTTTTTAATAAAAAAATGCAGTTTCTTTTAACAATTTTTTTTGCGTTTTTATTTTATTTTTATAAAAAAACTGTGTTTTTTTTTTTATTAAAAAATATTTTTATTAAAAAATGTGTTTTATTTATTATTTTAATAAAAATAATAATTATTATTTTTATTAAAAAAACAAACAACGCTCTCTCTCTCCTTCTCCGAATCACAACAACGCAGCTTTGGTTTTTTTTTAATAAAAATAATTATTTCTTAAATTTGATTAAATTAGATTATAAATTTTAAATAAAGTATAATTTTATTTTCTCAATTATTTCTTAAATTTGATTAAATTAAATTATAAAAAAATGAGAAAATAAAGTTATACTTTATTTAAATAAAGTATAAATTTAAAATAATTGAGAAAATAAAATTATACTTTATTTCTCAATTTTTATAATTTAATTTAATCAAATTTAAGAAATAATTGAGAAAATAAAATTATCTCACTAATTAATAATTTTTTAATAAAAAAAACGCAATTTTTTTAATAAAAAAAAATGCAGTTTGTTTTAATAAATCTTTTTTTTTAAACGCAGTTTTTTTTTATTTTTAAAAAACTCAATCGGACCAACAAATACTCCCTTCTATTCATATTAAGTGTCTTTTTAGAGTTAAGCACACTTATTAAGAAATAACACAAAATATCTTTTGTATCCCTAATTAATTATTTCTCTCTCCACAATGGTCCATGAAATTGCATTTACTAAGCATATTAAATAGAGGGGTAAATTAGG
The DNA here is from genome assembly GCA_020205615.1 of Panax quinquefolius. Lineage (NCBI taxonomy): Eukaryota > Viridiplantae > Streptophyta > Magnoliopsida > Apiales > Araliaceae > Panax > Panax quinquefolius. The sequence goes on from CM035167.1 coordinate 148,249,603, forward strand.
AAAAAATAGTGCAATATTGCATAGGGATTCCAAAACGATACTTATGTTAGTTCTTAGTAGGCACAAGTTATCTAGAAGGGGGGTTGAATAGATATTTGAAAATCTTTTCTATTTTAAACTTGTTCTTAGATAGTGATTAAAACTTAATGGAATTAGTATTTGTTTTAATCTTCTTAACCAAGCAATGGAGTTATATGGCGAGTAAAAAGCGGTTATAGCGAGATATAGCGAGATATAGCGATTATAGCATATATAGATGACACAGTTGTTTTTAAGTGGTTCAGAGCACTCAAAATCTCTAGTCCACTCCTCTACTTTCAACGAGTAGGATATCCACTAAGGATGTCTTTTACAATCTTCCTAATCACACATTTCCTTCTGACCAAAGCCATCTCAGAACTTCTCTGAGTTCACTCTTGAACTCTTCAAGTCCAAAGAGACTTGGCTTTCTTTACACTTCACTACTGAACTCTTCAAGTTCAAAGACTTGGTACTCTTCTTCATTGATTGATGGTTGTTGTTGTTGCGTTACGAAGGTTGCTACTTTCGATTTCTTTGTGTAAGCACCGGTTCGTTAAGAACCGAGTAAATGAGCAAGCTTTTCAATATCTCAGATCGTAGAGTTGAGCCTTAGAGAATTCTTCACGTTGAATGTTTGATTGCTTGCTTGTTTTTTCTCTCTCATCTGTCTGATCTGTATATATGTGATGTTCAAAACTATCCGTTGGATCCATCCGTTGTGGCATTAAATGCTTCTGAACTTTCTGTGCTGCGATGAAGACATTTCTGCACATCTCTGAATTCTGCATTCTAGCACATTGACACTGCAGTCTGCTTTCTCACCTACCACCTGAAAAGGTGTTTTGTCCCTCTTATCCATAGTATTATCCTTAGCTTCTTCAATAGGCTTTTTTGTTGCATACTAAGGATATTTCATATATTATGGGACTGATGAGCACTGCAGCATCTGGGATCCATTCCTCGTATGTTGAATTAACAACTCATGAGGCTTGACGTTTTTCCGACATAGACGAGATGATGCTCTACGATTGGATCGTGATGTTCTATTTGTTAAGATCGTAGTGGCTTTGACTTGCATACTACGATGCTATCGATCGAGAACACTACGATTTCTCTTAAACTTTCATGCACTACTGATCTTCTCTTGCTCGTGTTGTTGACTCTACGTTCCCCGAGAGCACACTACGATCGTTGACTTATAAACTTCACGCTTCCTTCAACCACTACGATCGTGGAGTTAGCTTGGTGAACATTGGGACCACTCTACGATTTTCGAAGAGTCCCTTTCAAGGCAAGCACACTACGATCTTGAGTGCTCTACGCTTACGCCTTGACCGCGAATGTTGATCGATTGATGCACTACGATTTCTTCAAGACTAATCTATTACATCTCAAGATCAACCTAATAGGTTTTGATCTTTCTATCTATACATTCTGAAACGTAATGATACCGTTGAAAGCTTAGATCAACCTAACAATTTTGATCTATCACTAAGTCCTTAGACATATTGTGCGCCCAAAATTAGGTATACATCACCCATCTTGGGTCGCCACTTACATGGTACAAATTTAAATACAACTTACTAACATAAGCTGCTGTAGGTATACAATACGACATAAATCGTGAGTTTAAATACAAATATCGCTCTACTAGATATTATACAAACTCAAAAAGGAGTCCTCATTACAATTATTATCACATTATTTCACGAGAATAGTGAGGACTACTAATGCTATCTTCGGACCATCACTCGCTTCCAGACTTCGTCCCGGCTATATTCTCATTTCACGAAGAGAACAAAGTGAAAGAAAGGATGAGCTCAACTAGCCCAAGAAGAAATATTATGACTAAGATAATGCGTAATAAATTATCAATAGTCTTCAACAATGTTAAACCGATAAAATACAATACAACCAACCCGGTTTAAGCTGCGGTGAATATCTAATCCATTAAAAGAGTCAAGTAGAAAATAAAGTCTACTATCTTTTAGGTTTTAAAAGGTTTTTCATCATCATATAAATTTGACTCGACTTTTAATAAATATTCCACATCATCGAATCACCCCGCACTACTACTGACGAGGATATTCTTTAGTATCACGACCACAATTATTCATGCACTACTACGGGCAAGAATATTTGTGTATTCATTAATGGTCATGATCATGCCAACAACTCGTCCATCAATGCACTACTGACCAATCGAGGATTTTCACCACATCATTTGTAACATTACGGTCGTGATTACAATCGGAATAGTCTCTCGTCATAATCATACCAAGTCCATCTATGCACTACAAAGCCACGTATGACTTTAAAAATATATAAAAACATGAGGATGATGACAATGATATAAGAATTCAATAAAAACAAGTTCAAGAATTATTTTATCCGGAATTATTAACGTCCAAATTATCAACATGATATTGTTTTGTAGAGTAAAATTCAAGAATGATCGGAAGAATATTTTCATGAAAAGATCTTCGGATGAAACGCAAATATCAAGGATATTCCACTAATTTCATGGAGTATAGAAGTCAAAGTTTTAACCAACCGGGTATAATAAAGAATGGAATAACAAAAGAAATCACCATAAATGCGATAGATCGCACGTAAAGGTTATTCCATAGAATAATAAAGAATCGGAACGGTGTCGTGAAATTCACAATCGAAGCGGGATGTTCCAATGAGAATAATAAAGATGGAACCGGATCCGGTGTAAAACACGAGATAGGATATTCCAATGAATAATAAAGATTTTAACCAGTCCTGTAAAAACACATGCATGGATGTTCCAACAGAATAATAAAAGATTTTAACCAGTCCTGTAAAACACATGATGGATGTTCCAATGAATAATAGAAGAATGTCACCAAGTATAGGGTAAACCACTTATACAGTTATTCCAATGTAATAATAAGCAATGGAATAACAACGATTCTCTTCATGAATAAGAAAGAATAACACCCCTTACATTTGGTAGGAGATTGAATCTCGCAAAGAGCGGTGTAGTAACAAAATACTTTTCTTCTTTCTCTTATTCTCTCTATACTTTCTCTCTCTATAGCTTGAATGAATTAAGTGAAAATAATGAAGCCTTAGGCCTCTATTTATAGAAGATTTCTAGCTTAAAGACCTCTTAGTGTGAAAAGCGCAAGTGGCTCAGCGACTAATGATGTGAAAAGAAAAGTGGTTTGGCGCTTTTGTAATGTGAAACGACAAGTGGTTCGGCGCCTATAATGTGAAACGCGACAAGTGGTTCGACGCCTTTAATGTGAAACGACAAGTGGTTCGACGTCCGGTAAAGGTAATTACTATTAACGAAGGTAAATACTATTGACGAAGGTAAATACTATTCACAAGGGTAATTACTATTGGATGAAGGTAATTACTATTAACGAAGGTAAATACTATTCACAAGGGTAATTACTATTGACGAAGGTAATTACTATTATGAAGAGAGACTCTTAGATGATGACATATGAGCCCCCATAAAATAATCAAACTTACCACAAATCATTTTTTTCATCAACACATATTTAATCTTTCAACAATTATTAATCATTTATAACTTGTCGTCTCAATTATTGATTTAATACTATAACATATTATACGTATGATCTTCGTGACAATAATTGAATCAATAATATAAGAGATATGATCGTGATTCTTATCGTAGCAATAATTGAGCATAATCCGAGTGACTTCTCACGTAAGCATCAATAATCAATACTGGTATACTCTTGTCAACTACACGTATTCTTTGTACTTTTACCACCGGGTAGTTCAACGCTTTTAACGGTAACACCTCCGCCGTTATTTTTATAAAATGTTTTTGTCGTTTTCTCAATCCGACAATAATTACATTATGGGTCCACCAATGATTGAGCCATTATAATTTAATATTCCCTAACAAAAGAATATTCCCGACCAAACGAATATTTTATAACAACTTGCATACTTTGCAAAATTTATAAATATTATCCACAACTATAACATTATATCAAATTTATTCCATAATATTCAAAAATAATATTTATAGAAAAAAATTCATCTTTATTTATAAAAGTTGGGGTCTTACAACCTCCCTTCTTATGAAATTTAATTTCTCGAAATTAGGTACGATACACTGGTATGTCGAAGAGGTAAGGATACCTTGATTTCATTTCAGATTCTAACTCCCAAGTCATTTCCTCAACATCGTGGTTCCTCCACAAAACTTTGACTTGAGGTATAACCTTGGAGCGTAGAATATGTTCCTTCTTATCCAAAATTTGAACAGGGAACCTCTTCATACGCCAAATCTTCCGCTATTTCGTCTGCGGTTCTAACTCAATAATATGGTTCGGGTCTTTCACATATTTACGTAACATAGATATGTGAAAACGTTATGAACACGAGACATATTTGGCGAAAGCGAGTCTATAGGCCACGCTTCCTACTCGATCGAGGATTAAAATGGACCGATGAATCGAGGGTTAAGTTTTCCTCTCTTTTCCAAATCTTGTAACTCCTTTCCATGGAGCAACTCTTAACAACACACGATCTCCTATATCGAATTCCAAGTCCTTTCGATGAAGATCAAGATAACTCTTTTCATCGATTTTGTGAGGTTTTTATACGTTGTCGGATCGTTTGAATCTTTTCCGTAGTCATACGCATTCAACTCCGGTCCCAACAACGTTGCTTCACCCACCTCATCCCAAAGATACCGAGAAACGACACTTTCTTCCATACAACGCTTTGAATGGAGCCATGCCAATACTTGTTTGATAACTGTTGTTGTAGGAAAACTCCACCAATGGTAAGAACTTGTCCCAACTCCCTTGAAATCAAGGACACAGAGTCTTAATAGATCTTCAAGAGTTTGAATAGTCCTCTCTGATCGTCCGTCCGTCCGAGGATGATATCTTCGAGCTAAATCGTAAGTCTGTGCTCATAGCTTTTTGCAAACTAACCCAAAATCGCGAAGTGAATCTTGGGTCTCGATCGAAAACTATGGATACTTCGGCGATACCATGCGATCTTCTGATCTCGTTTATATACATACTGAGCAAGACGTTCAAGTGTATAAGTTTCTCGTATCGGTAAGAAATGAGCAGACTTGGTCAATCTATCAACAATGACCCAAATCGCATCAATGCCTTGAGAAACCTTAGGAAGACCGATAACGAAATCCATGGTAATGTGCTCCCACTTCCATTCTGGAATTTCAAGTGGTTCTGAATGGACCTTTTGGTACTTGATGCTCCGCTTTAACTTTCGTTGACAAGTTAGACACCTTGAGATAAATGCTATTATTTCTCTCTTCATATTACTCCACCAAAATGTATGACCGAATATCACGATGATACATTTTGGTACTCCCGTGATGGATTGCAAATGGTGTGTTGTCGCCTCCATCATGATATTATACTTTAAATCGTGGTCGTTAGAACACAAAGTCCGAGTTGACTCAAGTATTCCTTCTTCATCGATTCTTGGTTCCTAAGATAGCACCTTCTTGCACTTTTTTCCTCATACGCATCATTTCTGGAGTCAGTAGCTTGAAAGCCTTTTTAACTTTATCGATTAAAGTCTGGCTTACTACTCAGTATACTCGCTATCATCACATGTGTCCCCTGAGTCTTTAACTCTATCTCCATCCTTTGCAAGTCACACAAAATGGGCCTTTATATTGACAATATCGCACTTTTCGTTTCTTGCATATGATTTTCTACTCAATCGTCGCCTACCACGCTCGCTTTTCGAGGATGGTATTGGATGGTATGATCATAATCTTTCAATGAGTTCAAGCCAACGTCGTTGTCGCATGTTGAGTTCCTTTTTGAGTGAAGAAATATTTGAGGCTTTTATGATCCGTAAAGATCTCCACTTTCTCCCCATACAAGTAATGCCTCCAAATTTAAGTCAGAAGATAACAAATGCTAACTCTAGATCATGAGTAGGATAATTCCTCTCATATTCTTTGAGTTGTCATGAGGCATAAAGCTATAACTTTTCCATGTTGCATAAGAACACATCCCAACCCTTTGCCCAAGCATCACCAGAGATGACAAATCCTCCGAGCTAGATGGTATCACGTAATGCAGTCTTAAATAAGTCTCCTCTTGAGTTCTTGAAAACTCTTCTCACATTCTTCGCTCCAACCGAACTTTGTATCTTTTCGAGTCACCGAGTCAATGGAGTAGCAATTCGAGAAAATCCTTCCACGATTCTCCGATAATAACCAAATAAACCGAGAAAGCTACGATTTCGGTCATCGATTTAGGTTGTTCCCACTTTGAATAGCTTTAATCTTTCTTTGGGTCAACAGATATTCCATGACTTGATACCCGTGCCCAAGGAATGCTACTTCTTCAAGCCGTAACTCACATTTCTTCAACTTGGAATAAAGCTTATATTCACGAAAGCTTTTGGAGTGTCACCTCAAGTGTTGCTTTCATGATCTTCACGGCTTTTGGAATAAATAAGGATGTCATCAATAAAGACGACCAAAAAGTGATCTAAATATTCCTTGAATACTCTGGTTCATCATATCCATGAAGGCAAGCGGGGAGCATTAGTCAATCCAAAGGACATGACTAGAATTCATAATGCCCGCATCGAGGAGTTACGGCGTCGCTTTGGAATGTCGGCGGTTCTAATCTTCAATTGGTGATATCCTAACGAAGATCAATCTTTGAAAAGAATTTGGCTCCTTGCAATCGGGTCAAACAGTCATCAATACGTGGCAATGGATACCTATTTTTGATGGTGACATGATTCAACTCCCGATAATCAATACAAAGTCGCATACTCCCATCTTTCTTCTTCACGAATGAACAGGAGCACCCCAAGGAGAAGTACTAGGGCGAATAAAGCCAATGTCTAACAATTCCTGCAGGTTGGGTCTTTAACTCCACGAAGTTCAATAGAGCTATTCGATATGGGGCTTTGGAAATAGGTTTTGTCTGGGGTTCAAGGTCGATACAAAATTTCAATTTCACGCCCGGGGTAGGCCAGAAGTTCTTCTGGGAATACGTCAGAAATTTATTAACAATAGGAATATCGCTTAAAACCATTTATTTTTATTTAAATCAGTGACATGAGCTAAGAAAGCTTGACATCCGCTTTTCAATAAACGAATAGCTTTATGGCTTGAGATGACCGTGATTGATTTTAATGGTTTGGTCGTTTGAATTTGCATAATAGGTTGATTAGGAATATGAAAAGCTAACAACCTTACGAAAACAATCAATTTTTGCATGATAAATAGTTAACCAATCAATCCCTAGAATCACGCCAAATGCAAGTATTTTTAATGAAATAAGATCAACAGTAATGTGAGGGTACCGATTTGAACCAAACAAGACTTATAAACAATGGATGTAATGAAGGTTTCTCCCAACGGAGTTTCCACAGATAAGTCAAAGTCTAATTTCTCCTGAGTCAAATTTAATCGATGAGCGCAAGTAGGAGAAATAAAAGAATGGGTAGAACCCAGTATCAAATAAAGTATATACTTCATTAGAGTTTATGATAAGCTTACCCGTGATGACCTCATTCGATTCCTTGCTCTTTGGGAGGTCACAACAAACGCCTCCCTTGACTACCTGGCTTTGAATTTTACGGGATGGCCTTTGGTGCCTCCATCCTAGCCGAATTTGTCTTCTGAACAAAAATCGAGCTAAGTGACCTTCTCTTCCACAATTATAACATCTTTTGAGACGGCATGACGCAGCTTTGATCGATGTGTCCTACTCTCTCCGTATTTGAAGCATATGATAGTGGTCTTTCTCCTTCCTCAACAACGGGGTGTTTGGTGTCGACGCCTTTCCACCATTGTTGAATCTCCGCTTCTTGAAATGTCCATTCTTATTGTTTTGGCCGATTACCACCGGCGGTTACCATATCCGCCTTTTTGATTCCCTCCACGCTTGTTGTCACCGCTCGATGACTACTCTCACCGGTATTATAATTTTGTCACCGCTTCTTTTTAGTTGGTTGACTCATTATCGCGTACCCACTAATCGAGCCCTATTTACAACATCCGAATACAAACACGCTTTATGAGAAATAAGATGTTGACGTATCTTCGACTTCAAACCTCTTAAAACATTCGCGCCATTCTCTTTCATTATCCACCAAGTGGGACGTGGCCGTGATAACTCCGCAAATTTTGCCTCGTATTGCGACACGGCCATATTGTTTTGTTCCAACTTGATAAATTTCACCTCCTTCATGTGGCGAATACTTTCAGAAAGTATTTGTCGTTGAACAGCCTCTGGAACTTCTCCCAAGATATCTTCAAGATCTGAAAGAAGTTGAGTACGCTTTTACCGATTCCCACCAAGAATCCGCTCTCTCGCGCAACATAAAAGCTGTGAAGGGAACCTTTTGCTCCTCTGAGCATCCCAAGACATCAAATATCTTGGTAATGCTTTTATCCATGCTTCCGCCGTAAGTGGTTTTGGCTCTCCCTTAAACTCCGGTGGTCCCAGCTCCTTGAATTGTTTAGCGGTGACCGCCTCGAGAGTTTTCCGTGTTTCCACCTTCACGTTTTTGATGAGTCGCTCTCACTTCATTGTTGCATAAATTGCATAAAGCCTCCGAACATTTGATCATTCATCATTTGGTCAAGTTGTTGTTTTCGTATGAGGATTGTCGCCTTCTTGATGCACATTATCCCGATTATTGATATGTGGTGAATCAACGATCGCTCAAGCTCCATTGCTATTCTCAACATTCTCGGATGTCATTTTCGGATATTGCCACAAAACAAATGGTTAATTGACATGTAACAAATTATCCCTATCTTCTCCGACCAACCAATAAAATAAAGACATAAACTTAGGTAGGTCATACTAGCGAAGGTATTCCCGTCTCTCCCTCCTAGTACTATTCTCACATCTTAGCCAGGATCATATCCTAAGCTCGATATCAATCATGACGCCCCCAAAATTAGGTATACATCACCCATCTTGGGTCGCCACTTACATGGTACAAATTTAAATACAACTTACTTAACATAACTGTGGTATGCAATACGACATAAACGTGAGTTTAAATACAAATATCGCCTACTAGATATTATACAAACTCAAAAAAGGAGTCCTCATTACAATTATTATCACACTATTTCACGTAATAGTGAGGACTACTAATGTTATCTTCGTGACCATCACTGCGTTTCCCCAGACTCGTCCCAAATATATTCTCATTTCAAGAGAGAACGGTGAAAGAAAGGGTGAGCTCAACTAGCCCAAGAAGAAATATTATGACTAAGATAATGCGTAATAAATTATCAATAGTCTTCAACAATGTTAAACCGATAAAATACAATAGACAACCAGGTTTAATCTGCAAATGTGAATATCAATCCATTAAAAGAGTCAAGTAGAAAAATAAAGTCTACTATCTTTTAGGTTTTAAAAGGTTTTTCATCATCATTATAAATTTAGACTCAAATTTAATAAATATTCCACATCATCGAATCACCCCTCGCACTACTACCCAAGGATATTCTTTTTAGTATCACGACCACAATTATTCATGCACTACGCCAAGAATATTTGTGTATTCATTAATGGTCATGATCATGCCAACAATCGTCCATCAATGCACTACTAACCAATCGAGGATTTTCACCACATCATTTGTAACATTACGGCCACGGATTGATTACACCGAATAGTCTCTCGGTCATAATCATACCAAGTCCATCTATGCACTACAGGTGCCATGTATGACTTTAAAAAATATATAAAACACGAGGATGATGACAATGATATAAGAATTCAATAAAACAAGTTCAAGAATTATTTTATCCAGAATTATTAACGCCCAAATTATCAACACGATCTTCGTTTTGTAGAGTAAAATTCAAGAATGATCGTAAGAATATTTTCATGAAAAGATATCTTTGGATGAAACGCAAATATCAAGGATATTCCACTAATTTCATGGAGTATAGAAGTCAAAGTTTTAACCAACTTGGGTATAATAAAGAATGGAATAACAAAAGAAATCACCACGCATGCGATGAATCGCATGCAGAAAGGTTATTCCAATAGAATAATAAAGAACGGAACTGTGTCGTGAAATTCACAAGACGTGATGTTCCAACCGTAATAATAAAGATGGAACCAGCATCCGTAAAACACATGATAGGATATTCCAACGAGAATAATAAAGATTTTAACCAGTCCTGTGTAAAACACATGAGCATGGATGTTCCAATAGAATAATAAAGATTTTAACCAGTCCGTGTAAAACACATGTATGTGATGTTCCAATGTAATAATAATAAAGAAGGAACCAAGTCCTGTAAAACACACGCATGGATGTTCCAATGTAGTAATAATAGAAGAATGTCACCAAGTATAGGGTAAACCACTTATACAAAGTTATTCCAATGAATAATAAGCAATGGAATAACAATGCTTTCTTCATTCATGAATAAGAAAGAATAACACCCTTTACATTTGGTAGGAGATTGAATATCGCAAAGAAGGTAGTAACAAAATACTCTTCTTCTTTCTCTCTTATTCTTTCTATACTTTCTCTCTATATAAAAATGAATTAAGTGAAAATAATGAAGCCCTAGCCTCTATTTATAGAAGATTTCTAGTTTAGCACCGCCGTGTGAAAAGGCAAGTGGCTCGACGACTAATGATGTGAAAAGAAAAGTGGTTTGGCCGCACCAGTAATGTGAAACGACAAGTGGTTCGATCACCGTAATGTGAAACGACAAGTGGTTCGACGCCCAGTAATGTGAAATGACAAGTGGTTCGGCGTCTGGTAAAGGTAATTACTATTAACGAAGGTAAATACTATCGACGAAGGTAAATACTATTCACAAGGGTAATTACTATCGACGAAGGTAATTACTTATCGATGAAGGTAAATACTATTCATAAGGGTAATTACTATTGACGAAGGTAATTACTATCGACGAAGAGACTCTTAGATGATGACATATACGAGCCCCCATAAAATAATCAAAGTTACCACAAATCATTTTTTTTTCATCAACACATATTTAATCTTTCAACAATTATTAATCATTTATAACTTGTCGTCTCAATTATTGATTTAATACTATAACATATTATACGATGATATCTTGTGACAATAATTGAATCAATAATATAAGAGATATGATCGTGCAATTATCGTAGTAATAATTGAGCATAGTTTGTGACTTCTCACGTAAGCATCAATAATCAATACCGTAGTGTCTACTTATCTTGCAACTGGCGTATTCATCGACATTTTTATTTTTACCAACGGTAGTTCAACGGTTTAACGGTAATAACACCTCCGTAGTTATTTTTATAAAATGTTTTTGTCGCTTTCAATCCGACAATAATTACATTATGGGGTCCACCAATGATTGAGCCATCAGACGAATATTCCTAACAAAAAGAATATTCCCAGACCAAACGAATATTTTATAACAACTTGCATACTTTGCAAAATTTATAAATATTACCCACAACTATAACATTATATCAAATTTATTCCATAATATTCAAAAATAATATTTATAGAAAAAAATTCATCTTTATTTATAAAAGCTGGGGTCTTACACATATATTCTTTAAAGGACCTTAAAAAAATCATGAACACGTGCATTAAAACATCAAATCATAATATGCATTCTCCCAACAATCTCCCCCTATTTGATGTTGACATAACCAAGGAGATTTGTTGTTATAATTATTAGTGACTAGATGCATTTGCAGGAATTTAAACATGACTTAGTATTTCAGTGAGCAGCTGAAATTTCTAGAGAATAAATATGAATTTATTGATGATCAGAAGATATTACAATATAGCATTAAATCAATAAAACATTAAACTCTTAACTTATCTCTGCTTTCTTGGTCTCTTGTGTGGAGGTGGATTTGCATACTCCTCAAATTTCTTCTTTCCTTTCGAGCTTCCTCATTTCTTGCTAACTCTTCCAAATTTCTTTAGACTTAGAATCGGATTCTCTTCATGTTCATGCATGAATGCAGGATCTCCGATTGGCATTCGGATGCGTCTGAGAGTCACGCCTTCACGAGCTAGAGTTGGCTCGATGACTCGTAGAGAATAGCCGATACAATTGCTCACGACCAAATCGTTGAGTCTAATGATGTGATGGTCTTGCAGGAGGGCTTCCTTTCTTGATCGCATGACCTCCTCTCCGCCTCTCGCCTTGCTTCCTTGATCTCCTTTCCTTTCTTATTCTCCCCTTCATATCAAGATCAAGGGTTCAATATCGGCAGACAAAGATATTTACTCTTTGGACAAGCTCGTTGAGTTGGCTTTGAGTTTGAGCAATATCCTCCCTATTCTCCTTGATTTGTTTTTCAAATTTCTAGCTTCTTGTTTTAGAGGATCAGTAGAATCGTATCATTATGCTTCTCTGATTGGCATAAGATTTCGGAAGTCATAAATGTAAGCTTTCAGTTGAGAATATTGTCCAAAGATAATTTGATGTTGACTATCTTGGTTTTTCAGTATCTCAAACATAGCCTCTCTTTGTTTGGCGTGAACTCGAAATGGATCTCATCTCTCGCATCGATATACTCTTCTGAATTTCTTTGATAATTTCCCTTAGCTTCAGTAGTGAGCTCGAATTATTCATTGTACTAGGGAATTTGTTTGCAGCTTGTATCATTTGATTAAGTCGGATGTTCAGAAGGTCAGAGTGAGATTCCAGGCTTGCTTCGATGGACTTGTGTGACGCCCCCAAAATTAGGTATACGTCACCCATCTTGGGTCGCCACTTACATGGTACATAAATTCAAATACAACTTACTAACATAACTGTCGTGTACTATACGACATAAACTGTGAGTTTGAATACAAATATTGTCTACTAGATATTATACAAACTCAAAAAGGAGTCCTCATTACAACTATTATCATACTATTTCACGTATAGTGAGGACTACTAATGCTATCCTCCGGACCATTACTCCGCTCCCCGACTCGTCCCAAATGTATGTTCTCATTTCAAGAGAGAACAAAAGAAAGAAAGGGTGAGCTCAACTAGCCCAAGAAGAAATATTATGACTAAGATAATGCGTAATAAATTATCATTAGCCTTCAACAAAATGTTAAACCGATAAAATACAATAGACAACCGGCTTTAATCAAGCAGCTGAATATGTAATCCATTAAAAGAGTCAAGTAGAAAATAAAGTCTACTATCTTTTATGATTTAAAAGGTTTTCATCAATTTTATCACTAAGACTCGCTTTAATGAATAAAACCACAATATCTAATCATCCCTCGCATCTACCCACCAAGGATTTTCATCAAATTATCAATGGTCATGACTATACCGAATCACCCCGGTCATAATCATACCAAAACTATCCATCATCGCATTACAAAAGCCAATCGAGGACTTTTTGTCACATCATTTATATCAAGCCATGATTATACCGAATGAACCCCGGTCATAATCATACTAAGTTCATCTATGCACGTAAGCCAAAGATAACTTTCAACATAATATAAACATGAGGATGATGACAATGATATAAGAATTCAATAAAACAAGTTCAAGAATTAATTTATCTAGGAATTATTAACGTCCAAATTGTCAACAAGATACCGCTTTTTTTGTAGAGTAAAATTCAAGAATGATCGTAAGAATATTTCCATGAAAAGATACTTTGGATGAAACGCAATTATCAAGGATATTCTACTAATTTCATGGAGTATATAAGTCAAAGTTTTAACCAACTGGGTATAATAAAGAATGGAATAACAAAAGAAATCACCATGCGCATGCAGATTGCAGATGACATGGTGTTATTCCAACAGTAATAATAATAACGGAACCAAAATGTGAAATTCACACAATCGCATGGATGATCCAACATGTAATAATAAATGCTTTGAATAATAAACAATGGAACCAGTCCTGTAAAACACACGCATGTGATATTCCAAATGTAATAATAAATGCGAATAATAAACAATGGAACTGTGTCCGTGTAAAACACACGCATGTGATATTCCAAATGTAATAATAAAGAATGGAATAATGTAAGAAGATCACCAAGTATAGGGGATTCCAGCGTGTATAAAAGTTATTCCAATAGAATAAATAAGAATGGAATAACATAAGGATTTCACCAAGTATAGGGTATGCCGCATATATACAAAGTTTATGTATAGGGTATACCACTTTTACAAAGTTATTCCAATGTAATAATAATGAATGGAATAATGTAAGTTCTCTTCATGAATAAGAAAGAATAACACCCTTTAGATGCACAACAAATAATACCCCTTCTGTAAAAGACACCGGATAACAAAGTAGTGAAGTACTGTAATACTATTCTTCGTTTCTCTCTATAGATTTTCTCTATAGCTTCTCTATAATTTCTCTCTCTAGAGTTTCAAAGAATTCGTAAGAAAATAATGAAGGAATGAGCTTCTATTTATAGGAAAATAGAATGCATAGTAATTAATCCATGAATCCATCCAGATTGATTTACTTTAATCTGACGGTCCATATTTAAAGCAAAATCTTTTAAATATAATATCATATATTCTATTTATATAAAAACATTTTACTATGCAAACACTATGCAACACTATGCAAAACACTATGCAAAAACACTATGCAACACTATGCATAATAAAATATAATATATTCTATTTATGTAATAACTTTAATAAAATATTCTGCTTTATATAAAGATGTTTCGCTTTTATTACGTTAATAATACGAATAAAACAAAACGTCATTATCGCTATAATAATTCATATTATTAATCGATGATAATGGAATCAAACCGAGTGACTTCTCACATAAGTATCAATAATCAATACCGTGTACTACTATGCAACCACACGACATCGTATTTTTTACTACTGAAGTAGTTCAACAAGATCCACCAGAAAACTTCCGTCGTTATTTCAATAAAATATTTTTGTCGTTTTCAATCCGACAATAATTACATTGTAGGGTCCACCAATGATTGAGCCGCCATTTTGCATTTAATATTCCTCGCTAAACCGAATATATTCTCCACCAATCGAATATAATATAACCACTTGCATACTTTGCAAAATATATAAATACTACCCACAACTATAATATTATCTCAAATTCACACCATAATATTAAAAATTATTTTGACAAAATTTAAATCTTTATTGATAAAATCTGGGGTCTCACAATCTCCCTCCTTATGGAATTTAAGCCTCGAAATTAGGGTACGACTGTATGATAAAGAGGTGAGGATACCTTGAATACCTTTATCGTTGAAAACATTAAATTCATTTTTGCAATCCTACCAAAGATATTCATTAACAATTCATCTTTGCACTACAAAGCCAAAGATATACAACTATAAAACCAATAATGCCGAGACTCGACCTTTTAATAGTATCACGACCACGAATTATCCATGCACTAATCGCCAAGGATATTCGTGTTTTCAATTACTACCATGATTATACCGAATAATCCTTGGTCATAATCATACCAAGTCTATCAATACACTACTACCAAAGATGACTTTTACCACATCCATGAATTAATATTTCATTCTTTGAGACTCAAATTTCAATAATTAATCCATATCATCGAATCATCCCCGCACTACAAAAGCCAAGGATATTCATTAAGATCACGACCACGAATTATCCATGCACTACGGCCAAAGATAATCGTATTCATTAAGATCACGACCACAAATTATCCATGCACTACGCCCAAAGATAATCGTGTATTCATTAATATCACGACCACAAATTATCCATGCACTACTACCAAAGATAATCGTGTATTCATTAAGATATCGCGACCACAAATTATCCATGCACTACTACCAAAGATAATCGTGTATTCATTAGTATCACGACCACAAATTATCCATGCACTACTACCAAAGATAATCGTGTATTCATTAGTATCACGACCACAAATTATCCATGCACTACTACCAAAGATAATCGTGTATTCATTAGTATCACGACCACAAATTATCCATGCACTAAGGCCAAAGATAATCGTGTATTCATTAAGTATCACGACCATAAATTATCCATGCACTACTACCAAAGATAATCGTGTATTCATTAGTATCACGACCACAAATTATCCATGCACTACTACCAAAGATAATCGTGTATTCATTAGTATCACGACCATAAATTATCCATGCACTACTACCAAAGATAATCATGTATTCATTAAGATCACGCACCACAAATTATCCATTCACTACTACCAAAGATAATCGTGTATTCATTAGTATCACGACCATAAATTATCCATGCACTATGGCCAAAGATAATCGTGTTTTCAATTACGGTTATGATTATACCGAACAATCCCTGGTCATAATCATACCAAGTCCATCTATGCACTACAAGCCCATGTATGACTTTCAACATAATATAAACACGAGGATAATGATATAAAGAATCAATCAAATGAGATAAAGGATAAATATTAAACATTTATAATATAATTTATCCAGATTCAAGAATATCCCCATGTTATCAATCACTTAATAATCTCATAATCTAATATCATTAATATTATAACAATATTTTAATCACTTTTAAATTTATAAACAATGTATCTCAATTGTTTACGCTTTTACCATATAATGCATTTAATCATTCAAAATGCCATACTCATAAGATATCATCACCAATTATCAAATCCTCAAAAAAATATGCATATACTCTATATAGGATTCTCTAGCCATAAAATCCTATTTTCAACTTTCATTACTTCACATAACATATTTAACTCATATGTTCAGTAATTAAACTATTTTCATGAAAAATACCAAATTAGTCCCAAAAATATTTTTTTCTGGGATTTAGCATAATATAGTTCCATAATGAAAATATATTTTCCTCGAATTTTTAAAATTCATTTACTATTTTTCAAAAATAAATTTCTAATTAATTCCTTAAGAAATTAGCTACCTCAAGTTTAACTCCAAAATTCCCAAATCTTGGCAGGACCTTACACATGTTAACGTGAGCTTCTTGTTTAAATTTCATGGTCATCTGAGTTATAGAACTCCTAAGTATAGCATTTTTCGCCTTAAAAACTTAAATCTTGAAATAGTCATAACTTGCTCATTTTAAGTAAGAATGAGCTCATTTTTGGACAGGAGGTACTTTATACCATATACTTTCATGTCCCAAAAGGCCAGAATTTTTCTCATAATTTAAGTGGCCGAAACAGCCCCTCTAAAATCATGGCAAAGAATTTTTTTCTTGGCTTTTTGCAGCTTTGCACTCCTTTGCTAAAATCAGCCCACACAAAAATCTACAACACCTTTTCCAGTAATTCCACTTGGATTAGTTAGGTAACTCATAGATCTAACTCTAGGACTTGACCACACTTAAAAATTCAAAATATAATAAGAGATATGGTCAATTGAATTTCATGTTACGCTTTTCACCAAAATCGATTTTCAACTCTTTGTGATTTCTAAGAAACTTTCATGTTTTTACATACTAACCAACATAACTCATCATAAAACTTACTAATACCACGAATACCCATGATTTTCATTAGTCCAATGCTTTTATTATGACTTTCATCATAAACCACGAAAATCGCTCATTTTAGTTGAAGAAATATTTGAGGGTTTAAGAAATGGGTTTTGTCTCGGGGTCAATACAAAATTCGATTTCACGCCTAAGTAGGCTAAGAAGTCTTCAAGAATACGCCAGAAATTTATTAATAATAGAAATATCATTCAATATCGTGACTTCATCCAAGACTTGATAAGACGTCACATTGATACCAATCGTGACTTCTATCCCTAACCTAGATAAAGACCTCACAATGATACCTATAACCTTGCCATCTTCATTCACGATGTCGCCTCTGTAAAGTCCGGCTTTGCATTCCACACAAGGAAGTCAACAACGAAAGGTTCGGGCTCTTTACTTATGGCTTGATATGACAATAATTGACTTTAGTAGTTTGGTTACTTGAATTCGCACAACAAGTTGGTTATGAATATAAAAGCTAACAACCTTACGAAAAAGAATAATGAGTAGTTAATCAATCGCTTTTCAAAAATTACCTCAAAGGCAAGTATTTTCAAAGAGATAATATCGACAGTAAACGTGAAAGTGTTTATTTGAATCAAACAAGATTTAAAAAACAATTGGGAGGTAACGTAAGGCTCCTACTAACGAGGTTTCAACCAACAAGTCAAAGTCTAACTTCTCCTGAGTCAAATTTAAACGTTGAACACAACTAGGTGAAATAAAAGAGTGGGTAGAATCGGGTATCTAACACGGTATAGACTTCGCAAGAGCTTACGATTAACTTACCCGTGATAATTTTATTCGTGTTCCTCGTCACGAGAAAAAAACGCCTCTCTTAAACTACGGCTTTGGTTTGTCAGGGATGACCTTTGGTGCCTCCATCCTAGTTGAATTTGTCTTCTAGAACGACAAAATCGAGCTAAGTGACCTTCTCTTCCACAATTATAACATGCTTTGACTGGCATGGCACAGTCGGATCGATGTGTCCTCTCTCCTCCGTATTTGAAGCATATGATAGGTGGTCTTTCTCCTTCCTTAACAACGGTCTTTGGTCTTGATGTCTTTCCATCATTGTTGAATTTCCTCTTCTTGAAATTTCCATTCCTATTATCTTGGCCATGGTTACCACCAAAATGATAATTTCCCCACGATGGTTATCGTTGTTCACGGCCGCATTACCTGCGATTATTATTATTATTGTTGTTGGTCGTTACCTTTTGGTTGTGCTAACTCATTATCGCGCTCCAATAATCGAGCCCTATTCACCATATCTCGAATACAAACAAAGTTTATGAGAAATTAGGTATTGACGTATATCGGGTTTCAAACCTCTTAAAAACATTCGCGCCATTCTCTCTTCATTATCCACCAAGTGGGGCCGAACCGTGATAACTCCGCAAATTTTGCCTCGTATTGCGACACTCATTCATATTGTTTTATTCCAACTTGATAAACTCCACCTCCTTCATGTGGCGAATACTTTCGTGAAAGTATTTGTCGTTGAATGACTCCCTCGAACTTCTCCCAAGATATCTTCAAGACAAAGAAGTTGAGTACGCTTTCTGGACCGATTCCCACCAAGAATCGCCTCTCCGCAAGAATATAAAGGGGGCAAAAGAACCTTTTGCTCCTTGGAGCATCCCAAGACATCAAATATCTTGGTAATCATGCTTTATCCACGCTTCGCCTGTAAGTGGTTCCCTTAAACTCCCATGTGGTCTCACTTGAATTATTTAGCGGTGATCGCCTTTAGAGTTTTCCGTGTTTCCACCTACGCTTTGGACAGAGTCGCTTTACCGATGTCGCATGAATTCTAAAACCTTTTAAACGTCATCATCGCTCATCAATTGATCGGTGTTGTTGTTTACAGAGGATTATCGCCATCCTGTCAGCACATTGTCCTCGATTATCGATCTATGGAGAATCAATAGCCTCTCGTTGCTCCATTGCTATTCTCAATATTCTCGGATGCCATTTTCAAACACCGCCACAAAATAAGGGTTAATTGACATGCAACATATTATCCTATACTCGGACCGATCAACAATTAAATAACAAATAAATTTAGGTAGGTCATACTAGCGAAGGGAATTCCCCGCCTCTCCCTCCTAGTTCTTATCTCACATCTCACCAGGGATCATATCCTAAGCCACGATACTAACCGTGGCGCCCCCAAAATTAGGTATACGTCCACCATCTTGGGTCGCCACTTACATGGTACATAAATTCAAATACAACTTACTAACATAAGCTATAGGTACTATATACTGACATAAATCGTGAGTTTGAATACAAATATTGTCTACTAGATATTATACAAACTCAAAAGGAGTCCTCATTACAACTATTATCACACTATTTCACGTAATAGTGAGGACTACTAATGCTATCCTCTCGACCATTACTCGCTCCTCGACTCGTCCCAAATATGTTCTCATTTCAAAGAGAATAAAGAAAGAAAGGGTGAGCTCAACTAGCCCAAAGAAGAAATATTATGACTAAGATAATGCGTAATAAATTATCATTAGCCTTCAACAATGTTAAACCGATAAAATACAATAGACAACCGGTTTAATCTGCGGCAATGAATATGCAATCCATTAAAAGAGTCAAGTAGAAAATAAAGTCTACTATCTTTTATGATTTAAAAGGTTTTCATCAATTTTTATCACTAAGACTCAGCTTTAATGAATAAACCACAATATCTAATCATCCCCGTACCTACGGTCAAGGATTTTCATCAAATTATCAATGGTCATGACTATACCGAATCACCCCGGTCATAATCATACCAAAAACTATCCATCATCGCATTATTACAGCCACCGAGGACTTTTGTCACATCATTTATATCAAGCCATGATTATACCGAATGAACCCTGGTTATAATCATACTAAGTTCATCTATGCACGTAAGCCAAAGATAACTTTCAACATAATATAAACATTAGGATGATGACAATGATATAAGAATTCAATAAAACAAGTTCAAGAATTAATTTATCTAGAATTATTAACGTCCAAATTGTCAACAAGATACTGTTTTGTAGAGTAAAATTCAAGAATGATCAGAAGAATATTTCCATGAAAAGATACTGGATGAAACGCAAATATCAAGGATATTCTACTAATTTCATGGAGTATAGAAGTCAAAGTTTTAACCAACTGGGTATAATAAAGAATGGAATAACAAAAGAAATCACCATGCATGCGGTACTTGAGCAGAAAGCGTGTTATTCCAATGTAATAATAATAACGGAACCAGTCGTGAAATTCACAATCGAGCGGATGATCCAATGTAATAATAAATGCTGAATAATAAACAATGGAACCAGTCCCAAGTAAAACACACGCATGTGATATTCCAATGTAATAATAAATGCGGAATAATAAACAATGGAACCAGTCCGTGTAAAACACACGCATGTGATATTCCAAATGTAATAATAAAGAATGGAATAATGTAAGAAGAAGATCACCAAGTATAGGGGATTCACAGATACAAAAGTTATTCCAATGTAATAAATAAGAATGGAATAACATAAGGATTTCACCAAGTATAGGGTATCCAGATATACAAAGTTATGTATAGGGTATACCACTTTTACAAAGTTATTCCAACAAAATAATAATGAATGGAATAATGTAAGTTCTCTTCATGAATAAGAAAGAATAACACCCCTTACTTAGTACAACAAATAATACCCCTTACCGTAAAAACACATCGGATAACAAAGTAATGAAGTACTGTAATACTATTCTTCGCTTCTCTCTATAGATTTTCTCTATAGTTTCTCTACATAATTTCTCTCTCAGAGTTTCAAAGTGAATTCGTAAGAAAATAATGAAGGAATGAGCTTCATTTATAGGAAAATAGAATGCATAGTAATTAATCCATGAATCTATCCAGATTGATTTACTTTAATCTGACGGTCCATATTTAAAGCAAAATCTTTTAAATAAAATATCATATATTCTATTTATATAAAAACATTTTACTATGCAAACACTATGCAACACTATGCAAAACACTTTGCAAAACACTACGCAACACTATGCATAATAAAATATAATATATTCTATTTATAGAATAACTTTAATAAAGTATTCTGCTTTTATATAAAAGATGTTTCGCTTTTATTACGTTAATAATACTGAATAAAACAAAACGTCATTATCGCTATAATAATTCATATTATTAATCGACAATAATGGAATCAAACCGGTGACTTCTCACATAAGTATCAATAATCAATACCGCAAGTCTTACTATGCAACCACACGTACATCGTATTTTTACTACCGAGTAGTTCAACAAGATCCACTACAGAAAACTTCCGCCGTTATTTCAATAAAATATTTTTGTCGCTTTCTCAATCCGACAATAATTACATTGTAGGGTCCACCAATGATTGAGTAGTTGTCTTTAATATTCCTCGCTAAACCGAATATTCCCCACCAATCGAATATAATATAACCACTGCATACTTTGCAAAATTAATAAATACTACCCACAACTATAATATTATCTCAAATTCACACCATAATATTAAAAAATTATTTTGACAAAATTTAAATCTTTATTGATAAAATCTGGGGTCTCACAACTTGATCATTTGCTCAGAAGTTTCTTTCAGATCATCCTTAGTGGGCAGGCTGGGGAAAGTATCAGTTGATTGAGGATTGTCCATTCGAGGGGTTCTTGGTGGAGATCGAGCTTGCAAGTTATAAAGCAAGATCAAGACCGAAAGAGTTGTCGATGAGGAGGATGGTATATCAGTTGGAGGAGCTTGGGTTTGGACATTTGGGATTGGTGACTCTACGATTTCAATGTTTGACTCTACGATTTGGCTTGAGTCTGGAATCGTAGAGTTGGTTATTTGAGAAAGCAGGGTAAGGTTTGTGACGCCCCCAAAATAGGTATACATCACCCATTCTGAGTTGTCAATACATGGTACAGAAATAACTACAACTTTATTATTACAACATATAAACTGTGAGTTTAAATACAGATATTGCCATCTAGACAATATCCACACGCAAATAAATCCCCATCATAATTATTGATACATTATTTTACAAAAATGGTGAGGACTACTAAACGACTCTCTCTAGAACCTTGTTGGTCTTTTGGACTTATGACCAGTCTTGTTCTTCTTTACGATTTGTGAAATGGTGGCTTGATCTTCTTCAGCTTCTTCTTGCTGTTGCATCTTCATTAGCCTCCTTAGAGTCTCTATGTCAGAGGACTCTGCACGAATGTTAGTTGTTGATCCTTGAGGCTCTTCAACTTATCTAGATCTCAGCTTCCTTTTGCCCTTACTTTTTCTGGCAAGGGTAGAGGGTTCTCCCTTGTCTGCTTCTCCTTCTTCTTCAACTTCTCTGACAACAGACATTCCTCCTTGAAAGCCTGCTTTCTTTTGTTCCTCAGATCTCCCACTTGACTCTGTCATGTATTCAGCTTCTGCAGTTGAAGTGGAAACTGAGTTTTGTTTTTTGCTGAACCAAGACACAAGTCTATTCCCTAGTAATTGACAAGTGCCACTGGTACTCTTTCTATCTATTTTGCATCCTGCAAAGTCGAGATCTGTATCCTATTAGTTCAAAAGAGGATTCCTTGGGATACCATGTTCCCCAAGTAGGTGTACCCTTAAGATACACAAGATCCTCTTTACAATGCATAAATGTGACTCTTTTAGGGTTAGCACGAAATCTAGCACATATGCATGTTGCAAACATTATATCCGGTCTACTTGGAAGTTAGGTATAAAAGAGAACCTATCATACCTCCTCAGATTGAGTTATATCAACACGCTTACCATTCTCATCCTTGTCAAGCTTGGTTGTAGGAGCAATTGGTGTTTTCATGGGAGAGGCTGATTCCATGCCATACTTCTTTAATAAGTCTTTGATGTATTTGGCTTGGTTGATGAATATTCCTTCATTAGTCTGCTTCACTTGCAGTCCAAGGAAGAAATTCAGCTCACCCATCATGCTCATTTCAAACTTTCTCTGCATTAGCTTAGAGAATCTCTTACATAACTTTTCGTCAGTAGAACCAAAAATGATATCATCAACATATATTTGAACTAATAAGACTTTGTCCTTATGTTTTCTAAGAAACAATGTGGTATCTACTCTACCTCTAGTGAACCCATTTTCTATTAAGAAGTTAGTCAGTGTTTCATACCATGCTCTAGGTGCTTGTTTAAGACCATATAAAGCTTTATCTAATCTATAGACATAATTGAAAAGAGATGGATTGATGAAACCTGGAGGTTGTTCTACGTAGACTTCTTCTTGAAGCTCTCCATTTAGGAATGCACTCTTGACATCCATCTGAAAGACTTTGAACTTCATATGAGCAGCAAAGGCAAGAAAGATTCTGATAGCTTCTAGTCTGGCAACAGGTGCAAATGTCTCATCATAGTCAATGCCTTCTTCTTGAGAATAGCCCTTTGTCACTAATCTTGCCTTGTTTCTTGTAATGACCCCATCTTCATCCATTTTGTTCCTGAAGACCCACTTGGTTCCTATGATAGGATGACTCTTTAGTCTTGGTACCAATCTCCACACTTTGCTTCGTTCAAATTGGTTGAGTTCTTCCTGCATGGCTTCTATCCAACTGGAGTCTTCCATAGCATCTTCTATCTTCTTTGGCTCTATCTGTGACAGGAAGCTTATGTAGAAGCATTCATTCTGAGTAGCAGCTCTTGTTTTGACTCTTGTACTCGGATCTCCAATAATTAGATCCTGAGTGTGATCTCTTGCCCATCTGTTCCCGGTTGGGACATCTGTTCTGATGCCTTCCTGTCTTAAGTCTTCAAGGTCTATCTCTTCTTCTTGGAGTGGAGGCTCGCTGTCTTGAATGGACCTCTCTATGATCTCATTATCACGCTCTACGATTTCACTATCTGGCACTACGATCGTAGTGTTTAACTCGACGACTTCATTTGTAGTGTCTGCACTATCGGTCGTAGTGTCTTGAGACACTGTTTTGTCTAAGTCAGTTTCATCAAAGATGATATGTATTGAGACTTCAACACTCAGTGTCTTCTTGTTGAACACTCTGTAAGCTTTGCTGTCTGTGGCATATCCAAGAAAGATCCCTTCATCTGACTTGGGCTGGAATTTTGTCGACATCGCTTTCGTTGTTGAGAATATAGCATGCACAAACCAAAGACACGGAAATAGTCGACACTTGGCTTTCTTCCTTTCCACAGTTCAGTAGGGTGTCTTCGATCGTAGAGTGAATTAATGATCTATTCGTGTGTAGCGTGCGGTTGTTGATGACTTTTCCGCCTGTAAGTATTCAGCAGATGGGTCATTGCTAGTAGAGTCCTTCCACCTCTATCGTGGTTCTGTTTTTTTCTTTCAAAGAACTCCATTTTGTTGAGGAGTTCGTGGAGTCGAGAAGTTATGACCGATGCCATTATGCATGCAGAATCGATCCATTTCGAGAAATCGAATTCTCCGCCATGATCACTCCTTATGGCCTTGATTTTCTCTCTTTTTCGCTCATCACCACCGAAAATCTTGATTAATTCGAGCTTGTCTCATCCTTTGAAGTTAGGAAGAATACCTATGTGAATGCGGTGTAGTAAATATTCACGACTAGAGAGTATCTTTTTCCTCCAAGACCGGTTGTTGATTGGCCCAAAGAGATCCATGTGGAGCAACCGCAGGGGTTTGTCAATCGAGTTGGCGCCTTGCTCTTGAATGAGCTTCCGGTTTGCTTTCCAAGTCAAGGGCATCAGACGGCCTTTCCTTCACAAAGTTGAACTTGGGTAGACCAATTTCGAGATCCTTTGAAGCCGCTTTGGACATGCTTTTGAAGTTTAAGTGGGGCGTTTTCTACGCCATAGCCACTTCATTTCCTGGATGCTTTTGCCGAAAAACATATTGTTTCATCGAGCTTAGTTGACCAAGGTCTATAGTATAAACATTTCCTTCTCTTGTTCCTAAGTAGCTTTATGGCGTGATGTCTTGGATCTCTGACTTGACATTGATTGTTGAGAAATGATACTTGATGACCCTTGTCGCAGAGTTGGCTGATGCTTAGAAGGTTGTGTTGAAGTCCTTCCACATATGCTACTTTGCTGAAAGATATTGCACCATTGCCAGCAGAGCCATATCCTCTTGTCTTGCTTTGAGCCATTATCTCCAAAGATGACCAAGGACCTCCTTTTCTACATAGTTAGATAAAGAGCTTTGTTCCCTGTCATATGCCTTGAGCATCCACCGCCTGCCTAGATACCATGTTGAGGTCGTGGAGCTCTTTTCCCATCAAAACATTTTAACCTTCATTTTGGTACCCATATTTGCATGGGTCCTTCGTATTAGTGCCTTTGGGAACCCAAACTTGTCTAGTCTTGGGTCTCACACGCATGGAGTTATAATAAAACTTTGTAGCTTTATGACCATACTTATCACATATGACACATCTATTATGATGCACGCCTGTATGTGTGATTCATCCTCCACTTGGACTTGTGTGGTTCCTTAGTTAGCCTTCATTGAATCGATTCTCTTTCTTCCACGTGTCCTTAGGTTTCATAAATAGTGATGATCGAGCCTTACCTCTCACCGTACCTTCCCAAGATTAGATTCGTAGTTAGTTTTGCTTGACTCTACGATTCTTCGAGGTTGGTAGGTAGAGGTCAAGTTACTTCTTCTTCTTTATGAAACCCGCACCAGCGATGTGATCCTTTACTTCTCCGAGTATAACTAGAATCGAGAGAACAAGGTTGAGTTGGTTCTTCCAACCGTGAGGATTTAACAAAAGCAAAACCTCTCTACTAAAGCTTGAGACATTACCGTAGCTAGTTTCCATTATCCTCCTCGAGATGGATTCCCCAAAGCCTAAGCCCTGCTCGTCAATGTTCTTCTCTCTGAAGAGAGCAGGCGATCCATGGATGATGAGGATTTATTCCATGCGCAGAGATAGTCTTCTAGATCCTCAATTTTAGAGGTTACTTAGACTCTCTTTGTGCATGATGTGTGTTTATCCGCTTTAAAGTTTCATTCTCGACTTTCAAGCTTGGAGAGAAGATCGACTTAGAAGAAATGCTTTCAAGCTCTTCTTGAACTTTCTTCTTCTCCTCTTGAAGAAGTGAATGATCCTTGACAACACTCTGAACCACTTCATGTATTGATGTAGATCATTGGTTATGCCACGCAAAGGCGCTTCTTAAGTCATTCATATCTACATCAGGTGAGTTGAAATCAAATACCTCATCAAGATTTACATTGTGAATGTTGAGGCTTTGTTTGTCCTTTGCATGTTTGGCCATTAAGCACAGATTGGCCATTTGTGGTTCTTCTTCATCTCCAGAGTCGAAGATTTAAATCATTATCCAATCACTCCACGATCCTCCACCTACCGTGCCTTTGTCTCTTTTATGAGGCCTCTTGTTTCCTTTGTATTCCTTCTTTCCATGTTGTTTCTTCTTTAGTTCTTCTCTTAGGGGTTTGTTGCAGTTGGCAATGAAATGCCCAGGCTTCTTGCAGTTGTAGCATAAATCATTTATTTGCTCCTCGCTATTGTAGTTCTTTAACCTTCTTTTGTTTCACGGCTTTGCCTTGACGCATGAACCTTCTTAGTTTCCTTACCATCATGGCAAGATCGTCATCATTGTCTTCATCATCGTCAGATTCAATCTCAGTGATGACTTTTGATACACTTTCAATTGCTTTGAGAGCAACACTCTTTTCCTTCCTTCTTCCTTTTGAAAGGGTTTCAGCACGTTGGGTCAGCTCCAGCTCGTATGTCAGGAGATTGCCATACAGTTGTTGAACTTTCATCTCGTTAAGGTTCTTTGACTCTCTTATTGCAGTGGTCTTGGCATCCCACTTGCTCGGTAGGGCTCTCATGAACTTTATGGTCGATCTTTGTTAGATAGATCTTTCCATATGCTTCGTAGAGAGTTGAGCGCGTAATGTTGAATCTTTCATAAGTGGCGCTTACATTTTCTCCTCGCACATGAAGCAAACATCTCGTCATCACCGTGTTAGAAGAGATCGCTTGTTCTCTCTAACTTCTTCGCCTCCTTCGTGCATGATCAGCAGTGCTTCCTGCACTTCCTCGTCGCTTTTGCGCTTTACAACATTGTCAAACAGATCGTCCTCCAAGGATTGGAACAGGATGTTCTTAGCCTTTTTTGTCAAGTTGACGACTTTCTTCTCTCGTATTCATTCATTCTTCTTTCACTTTGATTTGTACTTTTTTGGCTCGTCAATGGTTGGTGCAAGCTTTGTTGGTATATAGGGCCCATTAAGAATGGTCTCAAATAGATCTTCATCTATTGAGTCCATATAAGCTTGCATTCTAACTTTCCAGCTAGCAAATTTATCCTTGTTGCACATCGGTGGCTTCACGCCTCCCCTATCCCGGATTCGCTTGTACGAAAGTGCCATTTGGATCTACTAAAGCGTGTAAGTCAGAATAGAACCCTCCTAATACCAATTGTTAGTTCTTAGTAGGCACAAGTTATCTGTAGAAGGGGTTGAATAGATATTTGAAAATCTTTTCTATTTTAAACTTGTTTCTTAGATAGTGATTAAAACTTAAATGGAATTAGTATTTGTTTTAATCTTCTTAACCAAGCAATGGAGTTATGAAGCGAGTAAGGCGCTTATAGTAGATATAGCGATTATAGCGAGATATAGATGACACGGTTGTTTTTAAGTGGCTCAGAGCACTCAAAGCTCCTAGTCCACTCTTCTACTCAACGAGTAGGATATCCACTAAGGATGTCTTTTACAATCTTCCGAATCACATGATTCCTTCTGCACCAAATAGCCTAGAACTTCTAGTTCACTCTTGAACTCTTCAAGTCCAAAGCAGACTTGGCTTTCTTCGATTCACTATTTAACTCTTCAAGTCCAAAGCAGACTTGGTACTCTTCTTCATTGATTGATGGTTGTTGTTGTTGCGTTACAAGGTTGCTACTCGGCTTTCTCAGATAAGCACCGTTCGTTAAGAATCGAGTAAATGAAAGCAAGCTTTTCAATATCTCGGATCGTATAGTTGAGCCTTAGAGAATTCTTCACATTGAATGTTTGATTGCTTGCTTGTTTTTTCTCTCATCATCCATCGATCCAGATATATGTGATGTTGAAAACTATCCGTTGGATCCACCCGTTGTGGCATTAAATGCTTTTGAACTTTCGTCTTTGCGATGGAGACATTTCGCACATCTCTCGAATTCGCATTCGCTCACCGACACCGCAGTCGCTTTCTCACCTACCACCACGAAAAGGTGTTTTATCCCTCTTATCCATAGTATTATCCTTAGCTTCTTCAATACGCTTCTTTGTTGCATACTAAGAATATTTCATATATTCTCGGGATCGATGAAACACTGCAAAGATCTCGGGATCCATTCCTCGTATGTTGAATTAACAACTCATGAGGCTTGACATTTTCGGCGATACGAGATAGATGATGCTCTACGATTGGATCGTGATGTTCTATTTAAAGATCGTAGTGGCTTTGACTTGCATACTACGATGCTATCGATCGAGAACACTACGATTTCTCTTAAACTTTCACGCACTACGATCTTCTCTTCGCTTCGTGTTTGTTGACTCTACGCTCCCGAGAGCACACTACGATCGCCGACTTATAAACTTCACGCTTCCTTCAAAGACACCACGATCGTGGAGTTAGCTTCAGTGAACGCTGGGACCACTCTACGATTCCAAAGAGTCCCTTTCAAGGCGGTGCACACTACGATCTTCGTGCTCTACGTTTTACGCCTTGACTTCGTGATGTTGATCGATTGATGCACTACGATTTCTTCAAGACTAATCTATTACATCTCAAGATCAACTCTAATGGCTTTGATCTTTCTATCTATACATTCTGAAACGTAATGATACACGTTGAAAGCTTAGATCAACCTAACAATTTTGATCTATCACTAAGTCCTCAGTACATATATTCTTTAAAGGACCTTACAAATAATCATGAACACATGCATTAAAACATCAAATCATAATATGCATTCTTCCAACAACTTATATTGAATAAAATGAAACTCTCCAAAACGACACTTAATATGAATAGGAGGGAGTATTAGTTATAGGAAGCGTGATAATCATTCCCATGGCATGTACTTTTAGTGCAATACAAATAATTAGTTTTTATTTAATTAAAAAAAGCGCAGTTTTTTTTTTAATAATTTTTTTCTATTAAAAAAAACTAAAACTCATTTTTTTTAACAAAAATAAAAAAAAGTAGTTTTTTTTTAAATAAAAATTAAAAAAAGCGCAGATTTTTTTAATAAAATAATTTTTTTTTATTAAAAAATTAAATATATTATTTATTTATTTTATTTTTTTGGCTAATTTTTAAATTTATATTATACTTTAAAATATTTTTTTCCATTTTTTCATAAAAAAATTCCTCCAAATCCACATCATCATTGCCACGTCGCATACTAACTGCCAAATAGAATTTTTTTGACAACTCAGCTGCCACGTGTATTGTTCCGTTAAGTCAACCTTGACTTAACGGTTTTTTTAACTTTTTGTTTGTAAAATTGAGTACGATGAGTTGGATAAAAAAAAAAGTTCGATTATCCATTTGTAAAATCGACCCCATAAGACGCGATCAAAAAGTATTTAACCCAAAAATAATATTTATTAATTATGTATACACTCGACCCCGCGCCTCGGTGCCCCACTCCGCCTCGACCCCTCGCCTCCCCACCCACCACCTTCACCCTCACCCAAAATAATATTTATTGATTATGTATACACCCCCACGCCGCACACACCTCCACCCGCCAACCCTCCCACCCCCACCCCCCCCCCCACCCCCATCCCCACCCTTATTCCCAAAAAAATAATATTTAGTGATTATGTATACACCCCCTACTTCCAAAAAAAATATTCAGTGATTATGCATATACCCGCCACCTCCACCGCACCCCCACCCTCCACAAATTTTTTTTTTTTTTACTGATTATGTACACCCTAAGAAATTATTTAGTTAATCTAATATAATATTTAATATATTATTATCAATGTTTTATTAATCTATTTTATAGATAATTAATTAAAGGGAGATAGGAATCAGGAAGAGAGAAAGTACATAAATCTCAAAAAAATAAATATGGATCGACCTATATTAAAACTATAATCATTCAACCCATACAAACCATATTAAAAATAGATAATATAATTTTAATTCTTATTTGAACCCATAACAATTTTATGTAAATTAAAACCAAACCAAACCCATATTTTGCTATGTCTGCATAGAGATAATTCTTGTGGTAGTATGTATAAGACGTATCTAAGCCAATCACTACACGGCCCATGAACTACTAAGACCAAAGCCTACAACTAGTAAGGCACAAGGCCCCATCCAAATGACAAAAAATGTATATTAACGGAGTAGCAGACTAGCAGACTAGATGAAATGAAATGGACCTACCCTCATACATCCTCAGACCTGAAAAAAAGACCAAACAATGTGGGAAGAGAAATATTCTTTCCTCTTTTTCTTTTTTTGGTAATTACTTCCTCCATCTCAAATTACACAATCATTATTAATTTTAAAAATTATTTTGAAATATTTTTAAACTCGAATTTGATAAGACTAAATAAAAATTATAAATATATATAATAATAATAATAATAATTAGTGTGTATCAATTTTGAATTTAAAAATATATTAAGTTTAGTTTAAAAAAATAAATAAAGATTATATATTTTGAAATGGATGGGAGTACATATTTTGAGACGATAAATACTTAATTCTTGGTGTATAGGAATCCTATCCGTAACCAAGGAAGACTCGACTCATCCAAATTAGAAGCTGACCAACATCACCATCATCATGTGTTATTGGAGGGGGAGGGGGAGGGGGAGGGGGAGGGAGAGGGTCATAAAATATATGAATTGATTTTGAATTTCTCGCTTATTTTAATAAAATATCTGAATCGTTCAAAGTTTGAAATAAATTCTAACGTTCATGTAATTTTAGAGGCACGAGACACAACTAATACATATCTATATCTATATATATCGTACGACGTGTGTGTAAAGACAGCTGTTGGACCATCAACCATGCATTCTGTGTTTTCTTTTATCTCAAAAAAAAAAGTTTTCTTTTAAACACGTGTGAACATATATATATATATATATATATATATATATATATATATATAAGATGAGGTGGAGCCCAAGATTTGGTATCCAATCCAAAATCATTTGTTTAATTATTTAACTATTACAATATATTTTGTTTTGTTTTGTAGCAAAAAGCAATAAAGGGGCGCAGGTGTGTGGTGGGGCAGGCAGGGCGGTAGTTGGAATGGGGATGGATGTAAACGAGTCTGATTGATTAAATCAAAATACAGAATTGTTCGGATTCGACTCTACTTCAAAAAATAAATTTATATTTGAATTCGATTAGAATTCAAATGATTTGGTTCGATTTACAAATTAAATAGAAACAACTATTCACCACCTCTCAAATCAAATATTAATTAATCACATGCACGTAGCTTTGAAAAATATAAAAATAGTTAGCATGTAGTTAATTTTGATCAATTAATCAATACTGATTATGTATACTGCATTTAAAAAGGTAATCTCTTCCTCAGACAAGATCAGTATTGATTAATCGATCAACTTATTATAAAGTTAATTTCATGAAAATTATATATACTCCATAATTCACCACCGTACACACATTTTCACAATGATTTATTTTAATTACAACAATTAACGTGTCTTTTATATATATATATATAGAGAGAGAGACAGAGAGAGAGAGAGAGAGTATATATTAAAATGATTGATAGTGAGTTAAGGCATGAGAATACTTTTTTCACATTATTATTGTCGTACCCTCCTCCTACATCTCCAAATCTTCCACATATATAATTATTAAAGCGACTCTTATAGTACTATACTTTAATTTTGAATGGATGATCAAATTCCTAAAGACGACGCTATATGGATTTTTATATATACCGTCTGAATTTTAAGCTCACTTTTTATTTAATTTATTTTTTTTAACGACGCTTATATATCATCTGTCATTAAAAGTAGATAGACTTACAGTTGTATGATCGAACTGTCATTTATCCGTCATTAAATGGGTGAACTCGGGTGAATTGGATAAGTGTTGAAATTTAAGATCCTGATCATATATATATATATATATATATATATATATATATATATATATATATAAATCACCTTAATTAATTTTCTAAATCACATATATGCATAATCAAGCACAGATTAAGCAGTTGTATTAATACTAGAATCCAATTAAGTCCATGTATCATCATTAATCTTAATAATTAAAATAACATGTATCATGTTTCATGAATATCGATCTTTTTGTGAAGTGAATCCAACAAGGAGGAGATTCATGTGTGTGGGTGGGCTCAGCAACTTATAATTAAAGGAGAATCTCATCCCTCTTCGATCGACCCTGGCCTCCATGCATCTACAAAAGTAACTCGTGTCCTAGCTGTTTTTGCCTTTATTAAGGGACTACTCCATTTCTTCTTAATTTGCAAGTGCATGGGGACATTAGCAATCTAATAATGGTACTAAATTTAATTAGCTAGGTAAGAAACAGGAACGACGCCACGATTTGATATTAATTGGGGGCTAATAATTATTTTTTGGCTAAACTCTAAAGCATTTGGCTGATTGACTCTGCTACCAACATAATCGCCACTTCTCTAGTTCTCTTGATACCCACCTTAAGCAACCGTGAATGATGAACCAATTAATTTAGATTTTTTTTGTTAATTAATTAATGATTTAATTGAACACAAAATACTACAGCTAAACACTCAATGAACCAAATCAAGTAAAATGAAAAAAATAACTCAATAAATTAAAGAAAATTGGGCTCTAATCAAACGCAAAGAAATAATACATAATCTCAAAATATTTTAGCAACCTAGCTAGTTGAGAATTCAATGTTTATAAACAAAAAAACATAGATTTGCTTATTTTCTTGTCGAAGGAATCAAAGATTGAAGCGATTGAAAAATATAAAGAACACAGCTAAGGGAACAGAACACAATGTCTCTCTCTCTCTCTCTCTCTCTCTCTCTCTCTCAGTCTACAGAGGATCTGATGAAGAAATATAGTGATGGTTTGATGGAATGGAACGTGAGGTGAGGGAGCTGGAGGAGTACAGGAGGAGATGGGGGCGGATATATGGGCTGGGCCACTGGGGGCGGATGTACGGGACTTGGGGCAAATTGTAAAATAAGAGTTTATTTACTACATTACAAGTAACAAGTGGGTTATAGTCCTAATAAAATTTTCAAACCTTGGGGCATTGGCCTCCTCCAGTCTACACTTAGCTGATAAGAAACATATATATATATCACCATATAAAATTAAATTCATTTACTATGCGTGTTGTACTTTCTAAGTATAAATTAATTGTTTTTATTGGATGATCATTAAAACATCTAGCTAGCTAGCAACTAGTTCCTTACTAACATATCAAAACTAACATACAAACACACTAATTAACTAAGTGGTGGCTCTATTTTTTTTTTACATGAATGATACTACTATTCCAGTAATCAGTCTATGTAGTAGCTAGCTAGCAAGTTACAACAAGAAACTATCCATGACCATATCATCATCAAAATGTACACCTCCCACTCCCACTCCCACTCCCACTCCCACCATCATGTGATCCATCTCAAAACTGTGAGTGGTTGTGGTACTTGAATAAACCCCTGATGAAGAAATCACGTCCCCGTGGTCCGAACCGGTCGGAGACAACAGCTCAGACGATCCGAAAGTGGTAACATGGTTATTAGGGGACAAGAAATAATCGGTGGACGCAGATG
Source organism: Panax quinquefolius (assembly GCA_020205615.1). Taxonomy (NCBI): domain Eukaryota; kingdom Viridiplantae; phylum Streptophyta; class Magnoliopsida; order Apiales; family Araliaceae; genus Panax; species Panax quinquefolius. The sequence goes on from CM035167.1 coordinate 148,284,006, forward strand.
AGGACTGATGATGATGATTAATTGAAGTCAAATCTTCTTTCTTGTAGGTCTCTTGTTTTATGAAGGGGAAGAATAATGTAGTATTTGGATTTGGATTGTTGTTGTTTGGTTCAAAGCTTAGCAGGATGGAAGAATCCCTAGGGGCAGTAGAATCCAAGAAGAATTGAGGAGGTTTAAGTAGGAGATCGTCATGATCATTTCTGCAGGTGTGATGGCCATGGTACGTGGTTCGATACATTGGTGGTTCCTCTCCAGTTCTTTGCACCTGTTTAGTTGCGTGGCACACTTGATCAAACTTGTGTGTGCACCTAAAGTAGTTCCTGCAGTGCAGTAGTATATAACATTTATATATAAATTATCTTGATGCATGCATATATATAATTACCATTTCTACATTCATCAACGGTTCAAGAACTATTATCAAAGAAATTGATATTTTTATATATTAATTAAAATGATATTTTCACATAATTCTTGAGACCCTCTCACTATTCGCGTGAGAGGAGTAAAATATTAATTTTTTATGTAAAAATATCAATTCTGATTATTAATTCTTCATCCCAAACTGAGAGGACTCCAGTTTTATAAACCTCAAATTTTGAAATGGTAATTAATTGACATTACTAAAACATATTAATGTCCTTCATGTCAAGCATAGCTAGGCCGCCGATTGTGTGTATATTGGGGTACAAATTTTGGATAATGACTAGCTAGCAACAAGTGGTTGTATATAATATATATACTCCTATATATATATTATAATTTCAAACTCGCTAAGGGGTTAAAATTAATTAATCAATGTGAAATTAATATCACCTCATTTAATATATAAAATGGATCGTGAATAGACTGTACCTTGGATACTTGGCATTGAGGATGACTTTTTGACCGTATTTTCTCCATGCATGGCCGTCCTCGATCAAAGCTGGGCTAAATTTTGTGACTGCCTCTGCTGTTCTCCTGCACATACATCCAATTAATTCCCCAATTTCTTCATTAATCATAGTCATGTACCATAAATAAATATATAAAAGTAGATTCCAGTACATGACATGATGAATAACATACAACAAAATAAAGATCTCTTCTATAAGTATCTTCTAGCTAGCTAGTTAGTTAAAATATTAATTATCCACAGTAGTTTAATTATATTACAAGCAAAGCTAAAACTGATTAACCCAACAAACATTAATTATCTATATATATATATATATATATATATATATATATATATATATATATTTACTAGTACAAGTGCATGTATATTTTATATTTAATGGCCGTAACATATTTAAAATACTTTTGGACTAATCACTGATATATATATATATATATATATAATTAATCTGATATATCACCTTCTCTTATAGCATCCTCTGCGATCTTTGAATGCTGTTGAAGTCTTGCTACTTTCGCCGGAATCTGCTTCTTCGGTCTTCTGACCACCGTCACAGCTACCGCCGGTGTTGGCCGGAACTTGGGAAGCCTCGTCGGAGCCAGAAGAATTTAATATAAAAAGTGAATTCTTGAATGACCCCAAGATTTTAGTAACAAGATCTCCGGCGCCGGACAAGGGAACATCATCGTCATCTTTGAGGGGTTTGGTAAGCAGGATCCGTAATTGGTTAGCAAGTTCACGGCCCTCGATCAATTCTTGAATTGCCCTTTTCTGATCTGCCGGTAAATTTTCGTAGTCCATAGTGAAAAAGTGTTTATTAGCAAAGGGATGGATTTAGTTTTATGGATGTTATAAAGGAAAGCTTAAGGATAGAATGGGACATACATACAAACACATATATATATACCACATTAATATGGAAGGAAGATTCATTGAACTTACTATGAAAATTCCACAGGCTTGGATAGATAAATTTAAAAGCCCACGCGCTTGAGGCCAATCATCATAATCCGTGTGGACCGGATGTCTAATTGCTTTGTTTTGATAGGAGGTAGTACCGTAGTAATATGAACGCTTTATACATCGCGTGGAGTATTACTATCTCACGTAGTCTGTTACTTTTGTTTTGTCATGGCTAGTATGTCATTCAGCTTACGCCATTTATTTGCCACCTCTGATACTTACAGCTTAATTTATAGTGAGTGGCTGGCTGGCTGGCTGGCTGGCTGGCTACACCTCCTTATCCTATTAACTGCCAAAGACGGGGTTAATTGACCGTAATGTCCTTCTTTTGCAAAATGTCTTGGGCTCTTGGCCAAGAAATTGCTGGTAAGATGGGCTTATTGGAGGGGCATTTAGGAATATCCATTCAGTAAGAAGAGGACAATGTTTAGGTTGTTGCAGTACGCATTGTTTATCGTCAAGTTCACAAAACCATGCAGGGACCTCGGTATCAACAATTAAATTTTCATTTCTAGTAATTTTTTTGTAAAATTCTAGGGGGACGGGAAGTGTCGATCGGTCTAGCGACCGATCCAAATTTTTTTTAGACCCTCAAAAAATTAATAATATTTATTTTAATTATAATTTTTATAGAATTTAATAATTTTGGTATAATTTGAATACATATAAAAAATAAGATTGCACAGATACTATATTTATAATTTGAATATATGTAAAAAATAAGGTTTAAGGTTTAAGGTTTAGAATTTAATGTTTTGGGAGTCAAACAAAAAAAAAGATTGCAAAGACGGTATATATTTATAATTTGAATAAAAAATAGAGTTTATGATTTATTATTTAGGATTTAGTGTTTAGGGTCCGGTGTTTAAAGTTTAAGATTTAGTCTTTTGAGTTTAGGGTTTAGAGTTTTGAAAGTCAAAACCAAAAAAATGCACCGGTCGCCACTTCACGATCTCCCAATAATTACTCAATTTTTTTATGTACCCTTTCCCTTTGCTCCGACTAAAAATATAAATTTTTTTATTTAATTCTTTTAGAATGAGATAAAATACATAAAATAAAATGTAATTAAGTTATTTAGTGAATTTTGTTAGTATAAAAAAATAAAAGTATTCATCATTTTAATTATATAATCTGGTGGGGTCACTAATGATAATTTTTTAAAAAATATATTCTTTTTCTTCTACTTTACTTTTCTTAATATGTATAAATTGTATTTTGTTCATTCTTTTGAGGACAAAGGGAGCACTATTTATTTTCTTTTTCATTCAAGTTCTAATTAATTAAAGTTAGGACTGAACTGATCCGAGCTAGGCTTTGGCTTGGCGAGCTCGAGTTCGTTTAAACGAGCCAAATCGGACTTTTAAACAAGATTGAAATCTTGTATACGAACAAAGATTAGTATTATATACTCCGATTTTGATATCAACCAGTTCAGTAAAAAACCAAAAAAATCGAATTTTTTGAATACTCCTACCTATATAAAATTCATTTGACATCCCTCCGTACGAAGCTATTCTAATTTATTGCACTAGTGTGTAGTTGCATTCATAGGACGCACCTGGTTCCTGTAGGCTGTAGTACTCTGCCACTACTAAATATATTAGTAGTATATACTCCACTCCGTACACAAGTGAAACCAATTTCATATGGACTAGTTGATTGGATTGGGTTGAATTTTAAACAATAAACATACATACCAATGTCTCCATGCAGGCCACTTTGACAATATCAAGCCCAATTGTGGTCTCCGTTATTTTTCTCAAGACCTAACTGTTTATACATTTGCGTCGAGTTGTGTTTCAAACTTGGCGTGTTAGTGTCACGCCATGTGCAAGTTCCCGAGTTCTCCCCCAACAAACAAAACAAATGGCCTAGCAATAGAAACAACACAAGGCATCCCATATGTTAGTGTCATCTTTGGTTGATGATACAACACAACTACACAAGGCACGGCACGCACAGTTATTTATTTGACACAATGAAAGTAAAGGAAATTTGGCCTCACTTATAATAACCAACAGCAGAATAACAGTAAAGGTTGAAAATAACATGGTTGTAGGATAATCCCATCCCTCCCTATTCAAATAATGTTTAAGAGAAAAAATAAAAAGGTCAAAGGATATGGTAATCTTGCCAAATCGCTAATCGCAAGGAGGATAGGGGAAGTGGTGGTTACCATCAAGTTCATTTTTGAGTAAGTTGAACAATCCTTCCACGAATTGAGTAGAAGTTGAGCAAACATACAAAAAGACAAGCGTAGACAGTAAAAGTTTCTTCTTTTAAATTTCATAGCACCCAGTGTACAATGATGTATTATGCCAACAATTTCATTGCCATCTTGATTCAGACATAAAAAGATGGATTCAAGAGTTTTCCATTTCAATTTCTGAGTCCAGAATCAGATCCTTGTTATCAAGTTCTAAAGCCTGATGATTCGGAGATGTGCTCCCGCTTTTTCGTTCATCAGATCTGTCTTCTGTCCGTCCGTCCTCACGCTCTGAATTAAGTTTAGCAAACAAATTAGGACATTTGTAAATAGAAAGAATTAAGCTGTGAGAAAATGAAATGTTGGTTGGTGCCACTGCCACTTGCCTTTTAACAGATTATCTTCCCTAATCTTGTTTTCTTGTTCCTTGTCTCTCAGGGATCGAATTGGAGATATCTTCAACAAATTTGCAATCCATTATTAGATGAGCAATATCAAAACATTTCCAAAAAACATAAAAAATTAGATCATGAAGGGTAATACCAGGCATGAAGATCTGAGCTGGTTTAAGCGGTAGAGGCGGTCGACCTCGATCTCGAGCATCCTCTGAATTTGTCCCCTCTCTAGGAGCTGGTTCATCTGCATGTCCAGCACCAGATCCCTCTCTCTAAGCATCTTCTCGGTCTCGTCTTTGTCGAATCTCATTCTTTCCAGCTTCTCGCGAATAGCGCTCAGCTCCTCCGCCAGCGACGCATCCAATGTAGTCTTTGTTTCGAACTGACTTTTTTTCTTAGTCGAAGGATGATCAGTATGGTGAGGATTCTCCTTGTTGGATTCATCATTATAGGCGGTAGAAAGGGAGGAGATCTCAATCCATCCAGTTTTGGGGAGTTTGGGCTTATAATTAGTATTATTATTATTTACGTGGTGGTGGAGGTGATTCTTGGGTTGGAGTGGTCTTCGGCCAGTTTTGGAAGGATGATTGGGATTGGATTTAGGATTGGGAGATGGCGGAGCTGCTGCCGTTAACATGTTGGTTGATGATGATGATGATGTGAGAGAAGGCGAGAGATGGAGAATATAATTCTTTTGCTTTATTGGGGGAACCGAATAATAATAGATTGGATGAATTGGGGGGAGGGGGTTGTGTTGTGTTTGATTATCAATTCGAATTTCAAAGTAGTAGCAACCAGCCAGGCAGGCTGACTAACTAACGGCTACCTATTTTGTTATATTCCGGACGGACTTCCAAGAGTCGAACGCAATCATATATATCACTTTAAAATTCATCACCACTTATTGTTATGTGCTTTCATTTGAAAATTATTTTTACCTCCTAATTTCTTTTTTTTATTTTATTATTATTAAAAATCTGATTACATGAATGCCCTACTAGTGTCGCTTTAATTACACAAGTGTGATAATAAACTCTCCCTCTATCTATCTGTATTACTAATGTTAGAAAATTGATATTTTCACAAATAAAATTTCATATTTTTACAAACTCCCGCTCACAAGAGTCATTCTTGTTTGTGAAAACATCAAATTTCTAATTCTAGTTTGCCAAATATCAGTAATTTCTATATCCATCACAAGCCCATCCGCTCGGTAAGTTGAAGAGGATCCCCTAAAGCTACATTTGGCAACTCAATTCTTTGGAATTAAAATTGATTGCAACTCAATTCATTTGACGCCAGCGAGCTTTCTTTCCTCAACTCAACACTATGTGAGTCAACCACAAAGAAGAAAACCACCAGCCTAACAGAAGCCCATTTCAGGCAGAGGGGGATTGAAGCATATTAAAAAGCTAGATTTGTCTCTCAAATATCCAATCATCAACTGGAGCCATTTCACTTGAAGTGGACCAAACTAGATAATTTATTAGGATTGTTAAATCAAAATTCAAATTCATCAAGAGGAGCCATTTCACTTGAAGTGGACCAAAGCTACATTCAGAATTAAAATTGAAATTGAGCTGCCAAATATAGTTAAAGAAGACCGAGTTCAAAGGTTCACGCATCAATCCCATCAACAACTCAACATGCCAATATACAACCAACTCACTCTCTCAAAAGAACAGAAAAGAATGCACAGTCCCAACTCTATTTTCCCAATAATCAGATACAACCAAATCAGTCCAAGAAAGTACTCCAGTCTTTTTAGGTATCAAATGTTAATCCTACCAACTATCTCTTGTTTGTTATCTTAATCTCAAACCACATTGATATATATATAGAGAGAGAAGACAGAGGATGTATAAACAAGACAGAAAGCATCATCCTTGCAAATTATAAATAATCCATAGGAAGTTCCCAGTCATAATCCATCTCTCCCACTTTTGGGTGGGGATTCCTACTAATGGAGCTTCTCCGCCTACGCCGACCATAATCAGACTGAACAGGACTTTCTAGGTCAGAATACTCGCCAAGCTCGTCCATGGATTTCAGCATCTTCTGAGCATCCCAAAACCCCTGTTCTTAACAAAAATAAGCTTTTACTCTTCTTAAACATTGAAAAATATAGTATATCATACAGCTTGGTCAAAATATTCTATATATAAATGGCTGAAACTGTCTTGATATGGCTAATGTCAGCTTATCTTTTACCAAAATTATAATAATGTCAGCTGTACATTGAGCCTTACACTTCTCTATATACAAGTATTATGTCTGAATATATGCAGTCCTAAATGATTGAACTCTGAGCAATATATCAATTCAAGTTGAAATTAATTATTGTTTGGTTGATAAAATGATGATGTATTGAACATCCACTAAGCTACCTAAATAGAAACCATGAAAATAAGATTTAATATGCACAGAAAAGTACCTTTGTAAGTCTCTGTATGCGAGATGCTGCAGCTTCATGTACTACAACAGTATCAGATACGACTTCGAGCACATCTTCAACGAAAAATGCATAGGTGCTCACCTGGAATCATAACAAACGTGATTAAGTGATTAGAACCCCATGTCAAATTAATTATAAGCAAATTGTCATCCTTGTAGGTGAATACTGTAGTGGAAATTAGCAACTCATTGAAGCTTAGTCAAGTTGAAAAGACAAGGAAATAATATCATTATCAGCCATAAACTTTCCACTTGCGGAACTGAGTAAAAGGACCACGCACATACCAGACTTGATGGAATGATGGATATTCCAAATGAATCAAGCTCAAGTGATTCTACATCCCCTGAGTTAATATTGAAAGTGTATCCTCGCACCTGGAAATATAGATGATAAGGTAGTTATGAAAAAAATAATAACATGAAGGTTTCACAGCTGGTGGGGAAATTAATGCATGAAATGTATTACCTTTCCAATATTTTGTTGGCCTGGTGTTACAACATTGTATCCTACCTAACAAAGAGCAGTAGTTAAGCACTTTAACTGAAAATGTAATAGACAGCCAAGGTACCATGAGCTTCAAAGCATTTCTGAATAGTTCATGGCAAGACCAATTAAAATTACTTCATCATCACATGCAATGTGAACAACAATGCTGTAACATTTTTCCCATGAAAATTAACACAGCCTCCAGCAGTAAATAAGGTTCAGCACATTGTCTATCGAAGAGCAACTTCACGTTGCTTTTTTTGGGTTCAGTAAATAAACTATAGGAGAAAAAATTAAGGATGAAAAGATATATGGTATTGCTATTCTCATCTAAACTGAAATTGCTTTTTATCTGAGAATGTTCGGCTGCCATCAGGGTAAGGCCACTAAAATATCATATTGCAGTACACTCCCCAAATTTTAGAATACTAATTCTATTCGAATAAACTTAGCAGGGAAGAACTACCCAGAGATTGCCAGTAACACTTGCAAGTCTAGCCAAATCCTACCGGAGACCACTAAAAGACTGTTCTCAATATCTTATAATCAGAACAGACATCAGATGTCATGACTGAGGACGACAATAACTTGCAATTATATATTCCAGACACCAAAATTAGCTGAATACTGAAAAAGCAAAAATACAAGTCCACAGACAGCAAGAAATTAGGTGGTTATTTTTCCAAATGAATCATGTTTTGGGGGTCATTCATACAGCTCACACAGAACCTGTCTGATGATGCCTTCCTTCTATTTGTTCTACCATCAGCATGTATTTTCATTCGATTGATTGAATTTTAAACAACAAACGTACCAATGTCTCCAGTCCAACCATTTTGATTTCATTTTCCATCACGCTCTCACCTTGGATGAGCACAACATCACCAACCTATGAAGAACACAGTTAGGTAGATAATAAACTTGAAGAACTCTATTCATGGTCTAATTATACTTCAAATTAGTTCGTAATGATATAATAAATTATCCTGGAAGATATTCTATTGCTTGATATATAATAGAATAAATTCTAGAACAAGGGAACTGCACAAAAAAGTTGAAGACAGGACAACACAAGCTCAAACAAGAATCTATCAGATATGTATATCAGCAGATGGATTGGGAGGCAACATTGAGTCCTGGGACAGGGTACAGATCAGTAGACAAGATCTGATTGAGGACAAGGTGTTAGAATAGAGATAAATAATAAGAAAGAAGGTTAAGAACCTATGCAAAGAATACGTAGAAACTCACTTAAAAGCATAAATCTTTAATCTTAAAATAATAATATATCCAACTCTCAATAATAACCAATACATGTTCACTGTTTCGGTCGGTAAAAATATTGACAAGTAAACAAATGGCCTAACGCTAAGAGAAAAATAGTCCACAAAGAGCAATGGGACATATGAAACGAAAAAAAACAGTGAAACTCTATAAGAATTATGATGTTTGGTTGATGCAAGAAAGTCATGCTTATTAAATAAAACTTATACATAAACCTAGAATTGATGTGTTGGGCATAGTGCTTATATTTATCAGGGGATAAATAACCTTTTTAGTCACCTTATCTTGAGCGTCCCCATTTTCATCATATCATTCTTAAAAACTTTTTTTTGTTACAATCGAATAACTCGTACTTCAAAAACTTACAAAATGGTAATTATTAAAATTTCCGTCCTAAAAACAGACGGAAAAGTTCGAATCGTGAAAGTTAGACTTTTTTTTTGCTTACGTGGAGGCTAGAGCACAAGTTGAATTTTTTTTTTGCTTACGTGGACTTGGAGGCTAGAGCACAGAACTTATAATAGTTATATCACTTCTCTTCTCTTTTATTTTTAAACAAAGTGGAGTGGTAAAATTTATTATCTTTAAATAATAATAATTATAATAATAATAATAATTTCAAAATAATAGTAATAGTAATAATAATTTTGAAATAATAATAATAAAAATATTAATAATAATAATTTTAAATAATAATAATTTTTAAAAAAATTTAAAATTTTAAAATATTATGTAAATTATAAAATATTTTTATATGAAGTTGATGTGTATTTAAAAATAATATTTTTATTATTTTATTAATTTAAATTATTTGAGCAAGGGTTAATTTGACAAATTATTTTTATTCTCCATTAAAATAAAAAAACAAATTTCATACAAATTTGTAGGAAACAAACCCCAAATACAATTAATTTTATAAAATTATAATTTTATAAAATTAATTATTATTATTATTTAAAATTATTATTAATATTATTTTGAAATTATTATTAATGCTATTATTATTAAAATTTATTATTATTATTTTAAAATTATTATACAATACTATTAATTTTACTCTGAAGTTCTACATATTATTAAAATTATTATTATTAATAGTATTTTATTATTATTATTTTATAATTATTATTATTAATAGTATTTTACTATTATTATTATTGAGTTAATAATTTCAACCTTTTTTTCTTGTTTTGATAGGCAAGTAAATTTTTATAAATTAACACGTCAAAACTGTGTGAAACCAAATTTATTAATAATTTACAAAGAAATGACTCCAAACGAAGCTCTCACTATATGCGACAAATTCATATTAATTTAAATATCTCGAAATAAAAGAGTTTAAAATTTTATCTTAATTATTATTTATATTTAATATTATTATTATTATTTTAAAATTATTATTATTAATAAGATTTTTTTTTAATTATTAATAATATTTTAAAATAATAATAATTAATAATATTGTATTATAGAACTTGAGTAAAATTAATATTTTAAAATATTAATAATAATAATAATAATATAATACTATTAATAATAATAATTTTAAAATAATAATAATAATAATAATAATTTTATAAAAGTAATTGTATTTGGGGGTTACTGTTCCTCTGATTTGTATGAAATTTGTTTTTATTTTATTTTAATGGAGAATAAAAATGATTTGTCAAATTTACCCTTGCTCAAATAATTTAAATTAATAAAATAATAAAAATATTATTTTTTAAATACACATTAGCTTCATATAAAATATATTTTTATAATTTATATAATATTTTTAAAATTTTTAAAATTTTAAAATTATTATTATTGTTATTGTTATTATTTAAAATTATTATTATTATTATTAATATTTTTATTATTATTATTTCAAAATTATTATTATGACTATTACTATTATAATTAATGAAAAGTCCAACTAAGTTTGTGATGTACTATTATAAGTCAGTGTACTATTATAAGTTTTGTGCTCCAGCCTCCACGTAAGTAAAAAAAAAAGTCCAACTTGCACAGTCAGCTTTTTCGTCCGTTTTTTCGGACGAAAATTGAAGATAATGACCATTTTGTAAGTTTTTGAGAGTACAGTTATTCGATTGTAAGAAAAAGTTTGATAACTACAACGAAACCTAATTCAAACGACTGATAATAATTAAAGGTTATTTATCCCTATTTATCAGCAAGGGATTCCCACACATGCATCCAAAGAGCATAAAAAATAAGAATGCACAAATATTTGACATACTAAAGAGTACCTGCGCAATATCCTCCGGTAGAAACCTTTCTAATTCGCCAGAAAGTAATTTTGGCCTGATCTCTACGACCAATACCATCCACTGCGTAAATCAACAAAGAACAACAGACTATTATTTCACACTGGCCCTCCCTTGTAGTCCTGATTGATACACTGAAGTTAATTCAATGAAGAGCTAGGTCAAGGGTTCAAAGGGATGGTACCAACACAATCAGCAAATTAAAAAATAGAAAAACAACTAACAGTATTTCTTTTCTTTTTTTCTTTTTTTCTTGGAAAGATTAGAATAATATTACACTCAGACTATTGAAAGGATGCATGACATGCTAATAGCACATTGCCAAAGAAGCTTCATATATATATATATATGGAATTCCATCTACAAAGAACTTGTTGTCGAAAGAATTTTTTACTACAAATTTAGCCACAACTGTAGCGATTTGTCACTTAGTGTTTTTTTTATAAGCCATATACAGTTGTGGCACGCTTTAAAAAAGGAGTTCTTCCCACAACCTATTGTTGTGGATGGAGACCCTATATATATATATATATATATATATATATATATATAAATGAAAAGAAATTGCAGTAGAAGTTGCTTGGAAAAAGGTGTAATTTTAAAATCTTTTAATTCCATAAGGCGGAATACAAATGAAATGATACTCTTTATTCATGATAGAGGAAGTAGTAGTTACAAACGTTAATTCTGAAGTGCCAATCTTCTGGTTCAAAAAACCACCAATCTCAAGGAATATAGCACAACAATGTTCTTACAGGAATTCAGAAATGCAAAAATAAAAGTTTAAATTGGAAAAAAAATTTATCAACATTTACCATAAAAACAAGTCTAGTTTTACTTCAATGCAGTATTAATTAATATTATTCACCTATTTCAGAACATATTGAAGTGAACTTTCACCATATTATGGTGTTCTAAATCCTGCTACAATGTGTTTACAGCAAAGGATCACTGTGACGCCCCCAAAATTAGGTATACATCACCCATCTCTTGGGTCCGACACTTTCATACTAAGATGTAATTTAAATCTGACAATTAACATAACTGCGTAGCATGCAATACGACGTAAATCTCGTGAGTTTAAATACAAATATCGCCTACTAGATATTATACAAACTCAAACAAAAAGTCCTCATTACGATTATTATCACACTATTTTACGAATAGTGAGGCGACTACTAATCTTATCTTCGGACCATCACTCGCTTCCCCGACTCGTCCCAAATATATATTATCGTTTCACGAAAGAATAAATGAAAGAAAGAAAGGGTTGAAATTTCAAATTTCAAAGAAAGAAATATTATGACTAAGATAATGCAGAATAAATTATCAATAGTCTTCAATAATGTTAAACCGATAAAATACTGATAGACAACCAAATTTAAGCTGCGGATAATACGCCATCCATTAAAAAGAAATGAGAAAATAAAAGTCTACTATCTTTTTGTTTTAAAAAGGTTTTTCATCATTGTTATAAATGAGTATCAACTTTTAATAAATATTCCACATCATCGAATCACCCCGCACTACTACCAAAGAAGATATTCTTTAAGTATCACGTAATTATTAATTATTCATGCACTACGCCAGTTAAGAATATTTCACAGATTCATTAATTCGCCGTGATCACGCCAACAATCGTCCCATCAACGCACTACTACTAATCGAGCGATTTTTACCACATCATTTGTAATATTACGATTACCATGATTACACAATCAGTCTCTCAGTTATAATCATACCAAAGTTCATCTACGCACTACATGCGCCATGTATGAGCTTTTAAAAAAATATAAACACGGCGGATGATGATAATGATATAAGAATTCAATAAAACAAGTTCGAGAATTATTTTATCCAAAGAATTATTAACGTCCAAATTAGTAAAATTCAAGAATGATCGGAAGAATATTTCCATTTAAAAGATCTTGGATGAAAACGCAAATATCGAGGATATTCTACTAATTTCATTGGAGTATAAAATCAAAGTTTTAACCAACCCAGGGTATAATAAAGAATGGAATAACAAAAGAAATCACCACGCATGCGATGAGATCGCATGCATGCGTTATTCCAATGTAATAATAAATAACTGAACCGCGTCAAAGGAAATTAATACCGACAGCGATGTTCCAATGAATAATAAAGATGGAACCAGATCCCAGTGTAAAAAGCACGACAGATATATATTCACGTAATAATAAAGACGCGGGCAAGAATCCATTTGTAAAAGCACACGTGATGCGGGATGTTCCAACAGAATAATAAAGAAGCCGGGCAGGGTGGGTGTAAACACATGCATGCGGATGTTCCAACAATAATAATAATAAAGACGGAACCAAGAGTCCCGCCAGAAACACACGCATGCGATGTTCCAACGAAATAATAGAAGAATGTCACCAAGATAGGGTAGAAACCACTTATACACTGCTTATTCCAATGTAATAATAAAGCGATGGAATAACAATGATTCTATTCGTGAATAAGAAGAATAACACCCCTTACATTTGGTAGGAGATTGAATCTCGCAAAGAACGATGTAAGAACAAAATACTCTTCTTCTTTCTCTTTATTCTCTATACTTTCTCTCTATACATAATGAATGAATTAAATGAAAATAATGAAGCGCTGCGCCTCTATTTATAGAAGATTTCTAAACTTAAACCTCTTAATGAAAAAGCGATGGGCAGCTTATTTGGTTTGGCCCTTGTAATGTGAAACGACGTTTGGTTCGACGCTTGAATGTGAAACGACATGAGTGGTTCGACGTCTGGTAAAGGTAATTACTATCGACGAAGGTAAATACTATCGACGAAGGTAAATACTATTCACAAGGGTAATTACTTATCGACGAAGGTAATTACTATCGACGAAGGTAAATACTATTGATGAAGAGACTCTTAGATGATGACATATGAGTTTCCATAAAATAATCAAACTTACCACAAATCATTTTTTTTCATCAACACATATTTAATCTTTCAACAATTATTAATCATTTATAACTTGTCAATGCCGATTATTGATTTAATACTATAACATATTATACGTATGATCTCGCATGATATTTGAATCAATAATATAAGAGATATGATCAAAGAATTCTTGTGTAAGCGAATAATTGGATACCGGTGTGTGACTTCTCACGTAAAGATCAATAATCAATCTGGTGTCTTCTTATCTGATACGCGTATTATTAGACTTTTACCAATTTAGTTTCAACAGCTTTTAACAGAATACTTCGTAGTTATTTTATAAAATATTTTTGTCGTTTTCAATCCAATAATAATTACATTTGTGGGGTTCACCAATGATTGGGCGTTCGTTATGCGAATATTCACTAACAAAAGAATATTCCCCACCAAACGAATATTTTATAACAACTTCGTGATATCTTTCTTGAAATTTATAAATATTACCCATATTATAACATTATATCAAATTTATTCCATAATATTCAAAATAATATTTATATCTTTATTAAAAAGCTGGGGTCTTACAATCACCACAAATTATAATATAGCCTAAAGAATCTTCTCCCAATATAACAAACTAGTTGAATCAATTTGTTGAGAAATGAATGACCAAAAAATTCACTTACAGAATTAGTGTCCACCCAAAGTTGGGAAACAAAACCCAAGCTGATGGCAGATTGGATGCTGATCACTTGTTTTGCAATCATGTTCGACCTATTCATCATCTGTCTTCTTCTTCTTCCTCTTCCGCTCATAGAAAGATTGCTGCTTCTGACATCCAATTCCTTCATCCTTAAACCAGCGTCGTCATCATCTATTTTAATTTTGATCAAATCCTCGTCGTCTATCACCTTGACCTTACCACTAAAGGTGTTAGAATTTCTTCTATACCCGTCATCAAATCCAATAAAATCAGATCCATATTTGAAAGTCGAGGTCGAATTCAATTCTTCTTCACCATTCGCACCAGTTTCAATCTCAATTCCGTTCTCATCTTTTTCCTTGAACCCTAACTCTGCATAAAGCTCGTACTCATCTGATCCTGACGAACTCGAATTCCGACCAACTTCTATCGACTTAGTGGTTAATTTGTCGGTATCCATATTTCCGACATTTGATCCGAAAGTGTTACTGAAATACTTTGACCCGCCATATCTAGCCCTAGTGCCAACTGTATATGGGGATAAGACGAAAAGCTGTTCGGGTACAGTACTCCGTATCCAGTTGAATCTAGTAAAACATGGAATTCTTATTTCGATGGAAGAACAAGGGAGGAGAGCCGACAGAATACAGTCACACATGGCGGAATCTTTAGCTGGAGGCTAGTTAATCGAGAAACCGGTCGCCGGAAAAAAATCATCAGTTGAAGGGGGAGTTATATTTGCTGAGCATTTTATGTTCGTTCCTAAGAGTGAGCAAAAAATCAATTTATAATTGAAACTACACCAAAAATCCTACAAACCACATAAATTAAAATCACACATGTGCCGATTTTAGATACTCCATGTTAAAAAACCAAATTTATAGTTTCAATTTGGTTATTAGTCAAAATTGCACACATAAAATCGAAATTGCACCACTGTCATGTGTATGTATGCGGGGACGGATGGAGTACAAAGACAAAAAGTATGCGAGAAGTATGTTGGAAACGAGAAGTTAACAACTCGTTGTCTCTCGCTGATCTTTCATGATTGTTTCTTACAAGTTGTATAATGTTATGCATCTATTAATGACATCTTTTATATAATTACTTTCAGAGAAATTATGTGAAACCCCAGATTTTATGAATAAAGAATTAATTTTCTCGAAATAAATTTTTTTATATTATGGTGTGAATTTGAGATAATGTTATAGTTGTGGGTAATATTTATAAATTTTGCAAAGTATGCTGAAGTTATTAATATTATATTCGATTGGTTTAATATTAGTTTTAAACAAAAATATTAAATGCGGCGACAATCATCGTTAGTGGATCTCATAGGACGGAATTATCATTTGATTGAAAAAACGGACAAAATATTTTATTGAAAATAACGGCGGAAGTTTTACTGGTTGATCTTCGTTGAACTACTTTCTAGTAAAAAATGCGATGTCTGCGTTGTTGCGTAGTAGACGAGACATTATTGATTATTGATATTTATGTGAAAGTCACCGGTTTTGTTCAATTATTCTACAATAGTTCTTTGCGTAGATCTCACGTTATTTGATTCAATTATTGTTGATTTAGAAGTTTTGTTTTATTAAATTATTATTAACGTAATAAAATAAAATATCTTTTATATAAAATGCGATAATCTTTATTAAAGTTATTCATAAATAGAATATATTATATTCTATTATGCGTAGTGTTTTTTCGTAGTAAAATCTTTTTATATAAAATGAATCTTTTATTAAAGTTTATTCATAAATAGAATATATTATATTTTATTATGCGTAGTGTTTTGCGTAGTCTTGCGATAGTATTTGCGTTGTAAAAATCTTTTTATATAAATAGAATATATTATATTTTATTTAAAAGATTTTTCTTTAAATATGGATAGTCAGATTAAAGTAAATCAATCTTTGACCGTTTCATGGATTGAATTCTTATCGTTTCATTTTACATAAATGAAGCTCATTCCTTCATTATTTTCTTAAGAATTCAATTGAACTACAGAGAAACTATAGAGAGATAGAAGAAAAGTTTTCTCTTACTTCACTACTCTTATATCAAGTATTATTTTACGGTGAGGGATATTATTCTTTTGTATTCAAGAAGAGAACTTTTGTTATTTCATTTCTTTATTTTTCTGCTTTGGAATAACCAAAGATATCGCGGACTACTCTATACTTGGTGACATTCTTCTATTATTCAGTCTTTATTATTTTGTCGGAATATCCTGCTCATCATCTTATACACCTAGGACTGGTTCCATTTTTTATTATTCCGTCTTTATTATTTTGTCGAATATCCCATCTGCATTTATCGTTGGACTGGTTCCATCATTTATTATTCCGCATTTATTATTACATTGGAACATCCGTCGCTAATTGTAAATTTCACCCCACAGTTCGTTATTATTATTCTGTTGGAATAACCGCTCATCTGTCAGATCTGCATTTACGTGGTGATATCTTTTGTTATTCCATTCGTTATTATACTTAGTTGATTAAAATTTTGACTTCTATACTCCATGAAATTAGTGGAATATCCTTGATATTTAAGCTTCATCCAAAGATTTTTCATGGAAATATTCTTCCGAGCATTCTTGAATTTTATTCTACAAAGAAGTATCGTGTTGACAATTTGGGCGTTATTGGTTCTGGACAAATTAATTCTTGAACTTGTTTAATTGAATTCTTATATCATTGTCATCATCCTCATGTTTATGTTATGTTGAAAGTCATCGTATTCACAGTAGTGCGTAGATGGACTTGGTATGATTATACCGAGGATTATTCGGTATAATCATGGCCGTAATGTTACAAAATGATGTGAAAATTAAAAGTCCTCATTGGCCTGTAGTGCGTTGATGGGCGATTTTTGGTATGATTATGGTATGGATTCTCTTGAGACAAGGAGCAAAGATGAATTATTTTATGGCATGATCGGGACCAGTTGATGAAAACACGATTATCTTTGATGCATAGTGCATGGATAATTAATAGTGCGATACTCTTAAGAATATCCTCGGCACAGTAGTGCGGGGATGATTTAATGATGTGAATTATTTATCGAAATGGTGAGTCTCGATAAAAATGATGAAAAACTTTTAAATCATAAAAGATAGTAGATTATATTCTCTACTTGACTTTTTTAATGGATTGCTTGTTCAGCTGCAGTTAAACTTGATGTCCATTGTATTTTATCAGTTTAACATTGTTGGAGGCTAATGATAATTTATTCTGCATTATCTTAGTCATAATATTTCTTCTTTGGGCTAGTTGAGCTCACCTTTCTTTCACTTGCTTTATTCTCTTGTGAAATGAGAGCGTGGTTTGACTAATCCGGAGAAACAGTGATGGTCTAGATGGTGCATTAGTAGTCCTCACTATTACGTGAAATAGTGTGATAATAATTGTAATGAGGGCTCCTTTTGAGTTTGTATAATCTCTAGTAGACAATATTTGTATTCAAACTCACGGTTTATGTTTTGTCGTATTGCATACCATACGGTTGTATTATTAAGTTGTATTTGAATTCTGTACCATGTATCTGGCGACCCAAGATGGGTGATGTATACCTAATTTTGGGGGTGTCACAAATTATTAATATTGTTTACTAATTATACCAAAACAATTTGCTTCATTATTTTCGGAACTAATTAGTATCAATAAAATTAGGACTAAATAGCATATCTGACCCTTCAATTTATTATGTTTTTGCTAAAGTGTCCCTTAAACATTTTTTTTAGCACAACTGTTCCTCAATGATACATTAGTTGTGCAAAAGTGTTCCTTTTCTATTTTTGGTCAATTTCCGTTAGTCAAACAAAATATTTTCCGCTAGTCAAATGTTTCCCCAAACTTTTATCATTTTCATTCAACTTGATATAATTAATTAAATTATGAACTTGTGCAATAAATGTAAGACCCCAAATTATTAATAAATGAAATTTATTTTTCTCTATTTATTATTTTGAAATAGTAAGGGTTGATTTGATTAATGTGGATAGTTATGGGTAAAATACGCAAATATTTCAAAATAAGCAAGTGGTTATAAAATATTCATTGTTGTCGGGAATATTAGTTTGGTGGTGGAATATTCTTCTTTGTCGGGGAATATTAAATGCGACGGTAGCGATCTTTAATGGGTCCCATAACTTGAAAGCGATTGGATGAAGAAAACGACAAATATAAGTTGTTTAAAAATAACTAGGCGTAGTTATTACCGAAGTATCTTGTTAAAATAATGGGTGTTTAAAACACAAGAAGCACCTTGCAGTATTGCACCAATTATTGATTCTTACGTGAAGAAGCACTTACTCAATAATGGTTATAGTAATTCTTTATTCGAGATTTTATTGATTTAATAATTGTTGCGTTGATATTTTATATTGTTGTTGTTTCAATAATTGTCATTACACAGTATTTTTCATTATCGAAGCAATAATTCATATTATCTGAATAATATTATTAGATAACATTATTGGCAATGTCTAGAAAGTTCTGTCTAAGGAGAGGTTTGGTGTAAGACCCCAACTTATTATTAATGAAATTTAATTTTCTCTATTTATTATTTTGAAATAGTAAGGGTTGATTTGATTAATGTGGATAGTTAGGGGTTAAATACGCAAATATTTCAAAATAAGCAAGTGGTTATAAAATATTCATTGTTGTCGGGGAATATTCGTTTGGTCGTGGAATAGTCGTCTTTGTCGGGAATATTAAATGCGACCTTGCTTGACAATGTGGGCCCATAACGGAAAGCGATTGGATGAAGAAAGCGACAAATATAAGTTGGTTAAAAATAACGGCGTAGTTATTACTGATTAAGATCTGTTGGAATACCGGTGGTTAAAACACACTAATACACGTTGTTGAGCAGTGGTACGGTATTACACCAATTATTGATTCTTACGTAAGAAGCACTTCTTGTGGCGCCCCCAAAATTAGGTATACATCACCCATCTTGGGTCGCCACTTACATGGTACATAAATTCAAATACAACTTACTAATATAACTGTAGGTATGCAATACGACATAAACTCGTGAGATTGAATACAAATATTGTCTACTAGATATTATACAAACTCAAAAGGAGTCCTCATTACAACTATTATCACACCATTTCACGTAATAGTGAGGACTACTAATGCTATCCTCCGGACCATTACTTCGTTCCCAGACTTCGTCCCAAAATTTATGTTCTCATTTCACGAAGAAACGGTGAAAAGAAAGGGTGAGCTCAACTAGCCCAAAGAAGAAATATTATGACTAAGATAATGCGAGAATAAATTATCATTAGCCTTGTGATGTTAAACCGATAAAATACAATAGACAACCGGTTTAATCTGCAGTGAATAAGCGATCCATTAAAAGAGTCAAGTAGAGAATAAAGTCTACTATCTTTTAGGTTTTAAAAGGTTTTCATCAATTTTTATCACGAGACTCAAACAATAAATAAACCACCACATCTAATCATCTCGTACCCACGGTCAAGGATTTTCATCAAATTATCAATGGTCATGACTATACCGAATCACCCCCGGTCATAATCATACCAAAACTATCCATCATCGCATTCACAAAACATCGAGGACTTTTGTCACATCATTTATATCAAGTCATGATTATACCGAATGATCCCAGTCATAATCATACTAAGTTCATCTATGCACGTAAGCGAAGATAACATAATATAACATGGATGATGATGACAATGACATAGTAATTCAATAAAACAAGTTCAAGAATTATTTAATCCATGAATTATTAACGTCCAAATTATCAACATGATCATTGTTTACGTAGAGAGTAAAATTCAAGAATGATCGGAAGAATATTTCCATGAAAAGATCTTTGGATGAAACGCAAATATCAAGGATATTCTACTAATTTCATGGAGTATAGAAGTCAAAGTTTTAACTAACCGGGTATAATAAAGAATGGAATAACAAAAGAAATCACCATGCATGCGGTGCTTCGCGCGATGACGCAGTTATTCCAATGTAATAATAATAACGGAACCGGTCGGTGAAATTCACGCAAGCGGGATGTTCCAACAGAATAATAAAGATGGAACCGGATCCGTGTAAAACACACGATAGGATATTCCAGCCGAGAATGATAAAGATTTTAAACGGTCCTGTAAAACACATGAGGCAGGATGTTCCAACGAGAATAATAAAATCGGAACCGAATCCTAAAAACACACATGCAGGATGTTCCAATGTAATAATAGAAGAATGTCACCAAGTATAGGGTAAATCGCGTATCACGAGTTATTCCAATGAATAAATAAGAATGGAATAACATAAGGATTTCACCAAGTATAGGATATGCCGTATATACGAGGTTATGTATAGGGTATATCACTTTTACAAAAGTTATTCCAACATAATAATAATGAATGGAATAATGAAGTTCTCTTCAAGAAGAAAGAATAACACCCCTTACCGTAAAAGAACCTAATATAGAAGTAGTTAAGTAGCGAGAATACTCTTCTTCTTTCTATAATTTTCTCTCTATAGCTTCTCTATAATTTCTCTCTCTAGAGTTTCAATGAATTAAAAGAAAATAATGAAGGAATGAGCTTATTTATAGGAAAATGGAATGCATAGTAACTAATCCATGAACGGTCCAGTTGATTTACTTTAATCTGACTGGTCCATATTTAAAGAAAAATCTTTTAAATAAAATATAATATATTCTATTTATATAAAAACATTTTACTATGCAAACACTATACAATACTATGCAAAACAAAACTATGCAAAACACACTACGCAACACTATGCGTAATAAAATATAATATATTCATTTATAGAATAACTTTAATAAAGTATTCTATTTTATATAAAAGATGTTTACATTTTATTACGTTAATAATACGAATAAAACAAAACGTCATTATCGCTATAATAATTCATATTATTAATCGACAATAATGGAATCAAACCGAGTGACTTCACATAAAGCATCAATAATCAATACCGGTATGCTACTATGCAACCACACGACATCTTGTACTTTTACTACTGAAAGTAGTTCAACAAGAACCACGGTAAAACTTCCGCCCGTTATTTCAATAAAATATTTTTTGTCGTTTTCTCGATCCGACAATAATTACGTTATAGGGTCCACCAATGATTGAGTAGTTATGCGAATATTCTCTCGCTAAACCGAATATTCCCGGACCAATCGAATATAATATAACCACTGCATACTTTGCAAAATTTATAAATACTACCCACAACTATAATATTATCTTAAATTCACACCATAATATTAAAAAATTATTTCAACAAAATTTAAATCTTTATTGATAAAATCTGGGTCTCACAATCTCCCTCCTTATGGAATTTAAGCCCTCGAAATTAGAATGCGTACTGGTATGATAAAGAGGTGAGGGTACCTTGAATACCTTTATCGTTAAAAATATTAAATTCATCTTCGCAATCCGCCAAAGATATTCATTAACAATTCATCTTTGCACTACTGAGCCAAAGATATACAAATAAAACCAATAATCTTTGAGACTCGACAATAATAAGATCCACAACCATGAATTATCCATGCATTCTTGGCTAAGGATATTCGTGTTTTCAATTACTTACCATGATTATCTTAGAATAATCCGTGGTCATAATCATACCAAGTCTATCAATGCACTACTGACAAAGATGACTTTTACCACATCAATGAATTAATATTTCATTCTTTGAGACTCAACTTCAATAATTAATCCATATCATCGAATCATCCCCACACTACGTGCCAAGGATATTCATTAGTATCACGACCACAAATTATCCATGCACTACTGACGAAGATAATCGTGTATTCATTAGTATCACCACCACAAATTATCCATGCACTACTACTAAAGATAATTGTGTTTTCAATTCTGATTTATGATTATACCGAATGATCCTCGGTCATAATCATACCAAGTCCAAAATTATGCACGTAAGCCACAGTATGACTTTGAACACATCCATGAATTAATATTTCATTCTTTGAGACTCACTTTCAATAATTAATCCACATCGTCAATCATCCCGCATGCACTACAAAGTGTAAGGATATTCATTAGTATCACGACCACAAATTATCCATGCACTACTACTAAAAGATAATTGTGTTTTCAATTACTGGTTATGATTATCTCGAATGATCCTGATCATAATCATACCAAGTCCATCTATGCACGTAAGTAAGCCATGATGACTTTGAACACATCCATGAATTAATATTTCATTCTTTGAGACTCAAATTTCAATAATTAATCCACATCATCGAATCATCCCCGCACTACGGGCCAAGGATATTCATTAGTATCACGACCACAAATTATCCATGCACTACTACCAAAGATAATTGTGTATTCATTTACTATATGATTATACCGAATAATCCGTGGTCATAATCATACCAAGTCCATCTATGCACTACAAAGCCATGATGACTTTCAACATAATATAAACATGAGGATAATGATATAAAGAATCAATCAAATGAGATAAAGGATAAATATTAAACATTTATAATATAATTTATCCAGATTCAAGAATATCCCCATGTTATCAATCATTTAATAATCTCATAATCTAATAACATTAATATTATAATAATATTTTAATCACTTCTTAAATTTATAAACAATTTATCTTAATTGTTTACACTTTACCATATAATGCATTTAATCATTCAAAAATGTCATACTCATAAGATATCATCACCAATTATCAAATCTCTCAAAAAATATGCATATACTCTATATAGGATTCTCTAGCCATAAAATCCTATTTTCAACTTTGTTACTTCACATAACATATTTAACTCATATGTTCGTAACTAAACTATTTTCATGAAAAATACCAAATCAGCCCCAAAAATATTTCTTTTCTGGGATTTAGCATAATATAGCCCCATAATGAAAATATATTTTTCTCGGAATTTTTAAAATTCATTTACTATTTTTTAAAAATCAATTTCTAATTAATTCCTTAAGAAATTAGCTACCTCAAGTTTAACTCCAAAAATTCCCAAATCTTGGCAGGACCTTACACATGTTAACATGAGCTTCTAGTTTAAATTTCATGGTCATCGGAATTATAGAACTTCGTTATAGCGTTTTTATTGGAAAAACCTAAATATTGAAATAGTCATAACTTGCTCATTTTAAGTCGAAATGAGCTCATTTTGGACAGGAGATACTTTATACCATATACCTTCATGTCCCAAAAGGCCAGAATTTTTCTCATAATTTAAGTGGCCAAAACAGCCCCTTAAAGTTTCTGGGCAGTAGCATTTTGAAATTTACAGCTTTGACCTCCTTTGCTAAAATCAGTCCACACAAAAAATCTACAACACCTTTTCCAGTAATTCCACTTGGATTAGTTAGGTAACTCATAGATCTATCTCTAGGACTTGACCACATTCAAAAATTCAAAATATAATAAGAGATATGGTCATTTGAATTTCATGTTACGTTTTTCACCAAAATCTGATTTTCAACTCTTTGTGATTTCTAAGAAACTTTCATGTTTTCACATAATAACCACATAACTCATCATAACACTTACTAATACTTCATATACCCATGATTTTCATTAGTCCAATGCTTTTATTATGACTTTCATCATAATCCTCGTAAATGCATCCTTTTAGTTGATTTAAATATTTGAGGGTTTAAGAAATGGGTTTTGTCTTTGGGTCAATACAAAATTCGATTTCACGCTCTAAGTAGGCTAAGAAGTCTTCATGAATACGCCAGAAATTTATTAATGATAGAAATATCATTCAAAAACTGCTACTCTTATCCAAGACTTGGATAGTACGTTACATTGATACCAACTGTGACTTCTATCCCTTAACCTAGATAGCACCCTCACAATGATACTTATAAACTTGCCATCTTCTTCATTCACGATGTCGCCACGAGAAAAGTCCGAACGGTGCATTCCACACAAGGAAGTCAACAACGAAAAGGATCGGGGCTCTTTACTTATGGCTTGATATAACGGTGATTAACTTTAGGGTTTGGTTACTTTGAATTAAGTATAACAAAAGTTGGTTAGGAATATGAAAGCTAACAACCTTAAAAAGAATAATAAGTAGTTAATCAATCATTTTCAAAAATTACCTCAAAGGCAAGAATTTTTAAAGATATAAGATCGTGAAAGTGTTTATTTGAAACAACAAGATTAATAAACAATGGAGGTAACGAAGGTTTCTCCCAACGAAGTTGCAATAGATAAATCAAAGTCTAATTTTTTCGGAGTCAAATTTAAACGTTGAACGCAAGCAAGAGAGATAAAAGAATGGGTAGAACCGGTATCTAATAAGGTATAGACTTCGCAAGAATTTATAATTAACTAACCCGTGCTAACTTCGTTCGGTTACCCACTTTTGAGAAGTCACGAAAAACGCTTCCTGAAACCACCGACTTTGTTTTTGTCCAGTATCCGCCTTTGGTGCCACTATCCAACTGGACTTGACTTCACTATACGACAAAATCGAGCTAAATGACCTTCTCTTCTTGAAATTTCCACTTCTATTATCTTTGCCATGATTACCAATCAAAGTGGTTACCATTCTTAGCATGATAATTTCCCCGATGATGGTTATCATTGTTCGATAGCCGTTGCCACCAAGATGATTATTATCGTATTGTTGGTCGTTACCTTTTGTTTGAGTGAATCAACACTCTCATGTGCTTCATTGCTTATCTCAAATTTTTTTATATCATTCTCAAACACCGTCACAAAACAAGGGTTAATTAACATATCACATATTATCCCTATACTCGACCGACCAATTAAATACCAAATAAATTTAGGTAGGTCATACTAAGCGAAGAAATTCCCGCCTCTCCTCTCTAGTTCTTATCTCACATCTCGGCCAGGGATCATATCCTAAGCTCGATATCAACCGTGACGCCCCAAAATTAGGTATACATCACCCATCTTGGGTCGCCACTTACATGGTACATAAATTCAAATACAACTTACTAATATAACTGCCGTGTATACATACTGACATAAACATGTGAGATTGAATACAAATATTGTCTACTAGATATTATACAAACTCAAAAGGAGTCCTCATTACAACTATTATCACACCATTTCACGAATAGTGAGGACTACTAATGCTATCCTCTGGACCATTACTTACGTTCCCAGACTCTCCAAATATGTTCTCATTTCACAAAGAATAATTGAAAGAAAGGGTGAGCTCAACTAGCCCAAAGAAGAAATATTATGACTAAGATAATGCGAGAATAAATTATCATTAGCCTTCAACAAATGTGTTAAACCGATAAAATACAATAGACAACCAGTTTAACTGCAGCGAAATAAGCAATCCATTAAAAGAGTCAAGTAGAGAATAAAGTCTACTATCTTTTAGGTTTTAAAAGGTTTTCATCAATTTTTATCGCTGAGACTCAGCTTAATAAATAAACCACCACATCTAATCATCTACGTACCACACGGTCAAGGATTTTCATCAAATTATCAATGGTCATGACTATACCGAATCACCCCCGGGTCATAATCATACCAAAACTATCCATCAACGCATTACAGACCATCGAGGACTTTTGTCACATCATTTATATCAAGTCATGATTATACCGAAATGATCCTCAGTCATAATCATACTAAGTTCATCTATGCACGTAAGCGAAGATAACATAATATAACATGAGGATGATGACAATGACATAGTAATTCAATAAAACAAGTTCAAGAATTATTTAATCCATGAATTATTAACGTCCAAATTATCAACATGATCTTGTTTAGAGAGTAAAATTCAAGAATGATCAAAGAATATTTCCATGAAAAGATATCTTTGGATGAAACGCAAATATCAAGGATATTCTACTAATTTCATGGAGTATAGAAGTCAAAGTTTTAACCAACCGGGTATAATAAAGAATGGAATAACAAAAGAAATCACCATGCATGCGATTGCCGCGCATAGGCGAGTTATTCCAACAGAATAATAATAACGGAACCAATCGGTGAAATTCACAATAAGCGGGATGTTCCAACAGAATAATAAAGATGGAACCGGATCCGGTGTAAAACACACGATAGGATATTCCAACGAATGATAAAGATTTTAACCAGTCCTGTAAAACACACGCATGTGATGTTCCAATGCGAATAATAAAAAGCGGAACCGGTCCTAAAACACACGAGACGAGGATGTTCCAATGAAATAATAGAAGAATGTCACCAAGTATAGGATAAACCAGCGTATACGAGTTATTCCAATGAATATAATAAGAATGGAATAACATAAGGATTTCACCAAGTATAGGATATGCCGCATATACGGGTTATGTATAGGGTATATCACTTTTACAAAGTTATTCCAACATAATAATAATGAATGGAATAATGAAGTTCTCTTCAAGAAGAAAGAATAACACCCTTACCGTAGTAAAAGAACTGAATATAGAAGTAGTGAAGTAGCGAGAATACTCTTCTTCTTTCTATAATTTTCTCTCTATAACTTCTCTCTATAATTTCTCTCTCTGTAGTTTCAATGAATTAAATAAGAAAATAATGAAGGAATGAGCTTATTTATAGGAAAATGGAATGCATAAGAACTTAATCCATGAACGGTCCAGATTGATTTACTTTAATCGACGGTCCATATTTAAAGAAAAATCTTTTAAATAAAATATAATATATTCTATTTATATAAAAACATTTTACTATGCAAACACTATACATACAATACTATGCAAAACACTATGCAAAACTATGCATAATAAAATATAATATATTCTATTTATAGAATAACTTTAATAAAGTATTCTATTTTATATAAAAGATGTGTTTACATTTTATTACGTTAATAATACGAATAAAACAAAACGTCATTATCGCTTATAATAATTCATATTATTAATCGACAATAATGGAATCAAACCGGTGACTTCTCACATAAGCATCAATAATCAATACTGGTGTCTTCTTATGCAACCACACGTATTCTTTGTACTTTTACTACTGGAGTAGTTCAACAAGAACCACGGTAAAACTTCCGCCGTTATTTCAATAAAATATTTTTGTCGTTTTCAATCCGATGATAATTACATTTATTGGGGTCCACCAATGATTGAGTAGTTATACGAATATTCTCTCTAAACCAATATTCCCCACCAATCGAATATAATATAACCACTTGCATACTTTGCAAAATTTATAAATACTACCCACAACTATAATATTATCTTAAATTCACACCATAATATTAAAAAATTATTTCAACAAAATTTAAATCTTTATTGATAAAATCTGGGGTCTCACAATCTCCCCTCCTTATGGAATTTCGCCCTCGAAATTAGGGTACGTACCTGGTATGATAAAGAGGTGAGGGTACCTTGAATACCTTTATCGTTAAAAATATTAAATTCATCTTCGCAATCCGCCAAAGATATTCATTAACAATTCATCTTTGCACTACAAGCCAAAGATATACAATCAGAAACCAATAATCTTTGAGACTCGACTTAATAGTATCACAACCATGAATTATCCATGCATTCATCTTGGCTAAGGATATTCGTGTTTTTCAATTACTGATTCCATGATTATACCGAATAATCCGTGGTCATAATCATACCAAGTCTATCAATGCACTACTACTAAAGATGACTTTTACCACATCAATGAATTAATATTTCATTCTTTGAGACTCATTTCAATAATTAATCCATATCATCGAATCATCCCCTCGCACTACGAGCCAAGGATATTCATTAGTATCCGCGACCACAAATTATCCATGCACTACTGACCAAAGATAATCGTGTATTCATTAGTATCACCACCACAAATTATCCATGCACTACTACTAAAGATAATTGTGTTTTCAATTACTGATTATGATTATACCAAATGATCCTGGTCATAATCATACCAAGTCCAATTATACTTGCGTAAGCCACGGATGACTTTGAACACATCCATGAATTAATATTTCATTGCTGAGACTCAGCTCAATAATTAATCCACATCGTCGAATCATCCCTGCACTACAGGCTAAGGATATTCATTAGTATCACGACCACAAATTATCCATGCACTACGGCTAAAGATAATTGTGTTTTCAATTACGGTTATGATTATACCGAATGATCCCTGGTCATAATCATACCAAGTCCATCTATGCACGTAAGCCACGGATGACTTTGAACACATCCATGAATTAATATTTCATTCTTTGAGACTCACCAATAATTAATCCACATCATCGAATCATCCCTGCACTACAGGCCAAGGATATTCATTAGTATCACGACCACAAATTATCCATGCACTACGGCCAAAGATAATTGTGTATTCATTTACGGTTATGATTATACCGAATAATCCGTGGTCATAATCATACCAAGTCCATCTATGCACTACTGAGCCCACGATGACTTTCAATATAATATAAACATGAGGATAATGATATAAAGAATCAATCAAATGAGATAAAGGATAAATATTAAACATTTATAATATAATTTATCCAGGATTCAAGAATATCCCCATGTTATCAATCATTTAATAATCTCATAATCTAATAACATTAATATTATAATAATATTTTAATCACTTCTTAAATTTATAAACAATTTATCTTAATTGTTTACACTTTACCATATAATGCATTTAATCATTCAAAAATGTCATACTCATAAGATATCATCACCAATTATCAAATCTCTCAAAAAAATATGCATATACTCTATATAGGATTCTCTAGCCATAAAATCCTATTTTCAACTTTGTTACTTCACATAACATATTTAACTCATATGTTCGTAACTAAACTATTTTCATGAAAATACCAAATCAGCCCCAAAAATATTTCTTTTCTGGGATTTAGCATAATATAGCCCCATAATGAAAATATATTTTTCTCGAATTTTTAAAATTCATTTACTATTTTTTAAAAATCAATTTCTAATTAATTCCTTAAGAAATTAGCTACCTCAAGTTTAACTCCAAAATTCCCAAATCTTGGCAGGACCTTACACATGTTAACATGAGCTTCTAGTTTAAATTTCATGGTCATCGGAATTATAGAACTTGGTTATAGCGTTTTTAAATCGGAAAAACCTAAATATTGAAATAGTCATAACTTGCTCATTTTAAGTCAGAATGAGCTCATTTTTGGACAGGAGATACTTTATACCATATACCTTCATGTCCCAAAAGGCCAGAATTTTTCTCATAATTTAAGTGGCCGAAACAGCCCCTTAAAGTTTCTGGGCAGTAGCATTTTTGAAATTTACAGCTTTGACCTCCTTTGCTAAAATCAGTCCACACAAAAATCTACAACACCTTTTCCAGTAATTCCACTTGGATTAGTTAGGTAACTCATAGATCTATCTCTAGGACTTGACCACATTCAAAAATTCAAAATATAATAAGAGATATGGTCATTTGAATTTCATGTTACGTTTTTCACCAAAATCTGATTTTCAACTCTTTGTGATTTCTAAGAAACTTTCATGTTTTCACATAATAACCACATAACTCATCATAACACTTACTAATACTTCATATACCCATGATTTTCATTAGTCCAATGCTTTTATTATGACTTTCATCATAATCCTCGTAAATGATCCTTTTAGTTGATTTAAATATTTGAGGGTTTAAGAAATGGGTTTTGTACTGGGGTCAATACAAAATTCGATTTCACGCTCTAAGTAGGCTAAGAAGTCTTCATGAATACGCCAGGAAATTTATTAATGATAGAAATATCATTCAAAACTGCTACTCTTATCTAAGACTTGGATAGTACGTTACATTGATACCAACTGTGACTTCTATCCCTTAACCTAGATAGCACCTCACAATGATACTTATAAACTTGCCATCTTCATTCACGATGTCGCCTCTGAAAAGTCCGAAGCTTTGCATTCCACACAAGGAAGTCAACAACGAAAGGATCGGGGCTCTTTACTTATGGCTTGATATATAAAGGATTAACTTTAGGGTTTGGTTACTTTGAATTCGTATAACAGGTTGGTTAGGAATATGAAAGCTAACAACCTTAAAAAGAATAATAAGTAGTTAATCAATCATTTTCAAAAATTACCTCAAAGGCAAGAATTTTTAAAGATATAAGATCGTGAAAGTGTTTATTTGAAACAACAAGATTAATAAACAATGGAGGTAACGAAGGTTTCTCCCAACGAAGTTTCAATAGATAAATCAAAGTCTAATTTTTTCGGAGTCAAATTTAAACGTTGAACGCAAGCAAGAGAGATAAAAGAATGGGTAGAACCGGTATCTAATAAGGTATAGACTTCGCAAGAATTTATAATTAACTAACCCGTGCTAACTTCGTTCGGGTTACCCACTTTTTGAGAAGTCACGAAAAACGCTCTTCTTAAAACCCCGACTTTTGTTTTGTCCGTATCCGCCTTTGGTGCCACTATCCCAGCTGGACTTGACTTCACTATACGACAAAATCGAGCTAAATGACCTTCTCTTCTTGAAATTTCCACTTCTATTATCTTTGCCATGATTACCACCGAAGTGGTTACCATTCTTAGCATGATAATTTCCCCCACGATGGTTATCATTGTTCGATAAATTTGCCACCGATATGATTATTATCGTATTGTTGGTCGTTACCTTTTGTTTGAGTGAATCAACACTCTCATGTGCTTCATTGCTTATCTCAAAGATTTTCGGGATATCATTCTCAAACACCGTCACAAAACAAGGGTTAATTAACATATCACATATTATCCCTATACTACGACCGACCAATTAAATACCAAATAAATTTAGGTAGGTCATACTAGCGAAGAATTCCCGTCTCTCCCTCCTAGTTCTTATCTCACATCTCACCAGGGGATCATATCCTAAGCTCGATACTTCAACCGTGACGCCCCCAAAATTAGGTATACATCACCCATCTTGGGTCGCCACTTACATGGTACATAAATTCAAATACAACTTACTAATATAATCATGTAGGTAATACAATACGACATAAAAATCATGAGATTGAATACAAATATTGTCTACTAGATATTATACAAACTCAAAAGGAGTCCTCATTACAACTATTATCACACCATTTCACGTAATAGTGAGGACTACTAATGCTATCCTCTCGGACCATTACTTACGTTCCCGACTCGTCCCAAATTTATTTCTCATTTCACGAAGAGAAAAGTGAAAGAAAGGGTGAGCTCAACTAGCCCGATGAAATATTATGACTAAGATAATGCGTAATAAATTATCATTAGCCTTCAACAAATGATGTTAAACCGATAAAATACAATAGACAACCGTTTAATCTGCAATGAATAAGCAATCCATTAAAAGAGTCAAGTAGAGAATAAAGTCTACTATCTTTTAGGTTTTAAAAGGTTTTCATCAATTTTTATCATTGAGACTCAACAATAAATAAACCACCACATCTAATCATCTCCGTACTACACGGTCAAGGATTTTCATCAAATTATCAATGGTCATGACTATACCGAATCACCCCCGGTCATAATCATACCAAAAACTATCCATCAACGCATTACAGAATATCGAGGACTTTTGTCACATCATTTATATCAAGTCATGATTATACCGAATGATCCTCGGTCATAATCATACTAAGTTCATCTATGCACGTAAGCCAAAGATAACATAATATAACATGAGGATGATGACAATGACATAGTAATTCAATAAAACAAGTTCAAGAATTATTTAATCCATGAATTATTAACGTCCAAATTATCAACATGATCTTTGTTTAGTAGTAAAATTCAAGAATGATCGGAAGAATATTTCCATGAAAAGATCTTTGGATGAAACGCAAATATCAAGGATATTCTCTACTAATTTCATGGAGTATAGAAGTCAAAGTTTTAACCAACCGGGTATAATAAAGAATGGAATAACAAAAGAAATCACCACGCATGCGGTGCTTTGCATAGACAAGTTATTCCAATGTAATAATAATAATTGAACCAGTCGGTGAAATTCACAAAGAGGATGTTCCAATGAATAATAAAGATGGAACCAGATCCGGTGTAAAACACACGAATAGGATATTCCAATGAGAATGATAAAGATTTTAACCAGTCCTGGTGTAAAACACATGAACGTGATGTTCCAATGAGAATAATAAAAAGCGGAACCGGTCCTGTAAAACACACGAGATGTGATGTTCAAATGTAATAATAGAAGAATGTCACCAAGTATAGGGTAAACCGCGTATACAGGTTATTCCAACAGAATAAATAAGAATGGAATAACATAAGGATTTCACCAAGTATAGGATATGCCGCATATACAGGTTATGTATAGGGTATATCACTTTTACAGGTTATTCCAACAGAATAATAATGAATGGAATAACAGAAGTTCTCTTCAAGAAGAAAGAATAACACCCCTTACCGTAAAAGAACTGAATATAGAAGTAGTGAAGTAGCAGAATACTCTTCTTCTTTCTATAATTTTCTCTCTATAAACTTCTCTCTATAATTTCTCTAGTTTCAATGAATTAAGTAAGAAAATAATGAAGGAATGAGCTTATTTATAGGAAAATGGAATGCATAAGTAACTAATCCATGAAACGGTCCAGATTGATTTACTTTAATCGACGGTCCATATTTAAAGAAAAATCTTTTAAATAAAATATAATATATTCTATTTATATAAAAACATTTTACTATGCAAACACTATACAATACTATGCAAAACACTATGCAAAACTATGCATAATAAAATATAATATATTCTATTTATAGAATAACTTTAATAAAGTATTCTATTTTATATAAAAGATGTTTCGCTTTTATTACGTTAATAATACTGAATAAAACAAAACGTCATTATCGCTTATAATAATTCATATTATTAATCGACAATAATGGAATCAAACCGAGTGACTTCTCACATAAGCATCAATAATCAATACCGCAGTAATGCTTCTTATGCAACCACACGATTCATCGTATTTTTACTACTGAGTAGTTCAACAAGAACCACTGTAAAACTTCCGTAGTTATTTCAATAAAATATTTTTGTCGCTTTTCTCAATCCGACAATAATTTGCTATTAATGGGTCCACCAATGATTGAGCCGTTGTGCGAATATTCTCTGCTAAACCGAATATTCCCCACCAATCGAATATAATATAACCACTTGCATACTTTGCAAAATTTATAAATACTACCCACAACTATAATATTATCTTAAATTCACACCATAATATTAAAAAATTATTTCAACAAAATTTAAATCTTTATTGATAAAATCAAGGGGTCTCACAACTACTCAATAATTGTTACGATAATTACTTTGTTCGAAGATTTTATTTTATTGATTCAATAATTGTTTGCGTTGATATTTTATATTATTGTTGTTCAATAATTGTCATTTGACAATATCTCCATTATCGGATCAATAATTCATATTATTTGAATAATATTATTAGATAGCATTATTGACAATGTCTAGAAAGTTCTCATCGAGAGAGGTTTGGTCACCTAATTGCGGCAAAGAAGGGAGAAATCCTTATCTGGAAAGCCCCCTTCCCTGGAACTACTGGTTATGTAATAATTGTGATTCGTAATATTATTTGTGAATAATTAATTATTGATTCATATGATAAGAAAATATTTATTTGATATGGATATAAATGATGGATTTATTTATTTTATGTGGTTATAATTGAATGATTTAATGTTGAGGTGTTTTATCAGTATTTTATCGGATTGGAGGTATTAAAAGATCAAATCGGTTATTATTACGACTTTATTGTGTGAGTTATAATATTTAATCCGACCGTTGGATCGTTGTAATTTTTGGATATGTTATACATATATAAGTTGAGTATATGTCCACAAATTTTGAACCGTTAAAAATGAGCGTATAATTAATTATGAATTTTAAGAGGTGACTGATTCGAAAATTAGGTTATAAATGATTTTGATGGAAAATTCTAGAATTGGTGGGCCCCACTTTTGGTTGGTGAGAAATGTGCTCAATTGAATTTTCAAATGTGGTGGGTGGGAATAGTAGCGAGTAAAGCCATCGTCAGGTTGCGGAGTTAAGTCCGCTTGACGTCTTAACATTTTCTATATAAATAGAGTGCTAAGTTAAATTGAAAATCACACCGAAACAAGTTTTTTTTTTTTCTCTCTCTATATTATCGAGTATTCTTGTGAGTATTTTGAGTATACTTTGAGTATTGTTAGACGGTGCAAGTTCCTTGAAAGACTATATCCCAGGTGTTTCAACTAGAAGTCTTGTCTTTTCGAGGTAAGGGGATGTTATTTTCTTCTCGATGATATTATTTCTTCAATATCATTATCTTTGAAATATTGGTTGGAACTTTTTATCAAATTTGGAACTTTTTCATGCTCTGGGTTACTATTCATGAGTTACTATTCACGAGTTACTATTCATGAGTTACTATTCACGAGTTTTACTATTCACGAGTACTATTATGAAGCGTGAAGATGTTTTTTTTGTGGAATTTCTATCTTTTGGTGTCTGAGTTACTATTCACCTATACTCGGCACTATTCACGATACTGACAACTATTCACGAATCGGCACTATTCAATAGAAAAATGAAAATTTTTCTTTTCGCCTAAAATATCTATTCCGAATACTAGCTTTGATTGTATCCATGTTTTGATCATTCTTGAATTTTACACCACTATGATTATTTTTGAGGTATTTTTGGGCGTGGATAAAACCAAGTACTGAATCCTTAATCCTTGTCATTTTGTTTCAATCGGATTCGTTTTTTAAAATATTTTTCATCATCCTCGGTCTTAAATGATGATATTATTGAATATCTTTGGCTTTGTATAGTGCAAAAGATGAATGATTTCTGAAGAATATCTTTGGCTTCAGTAGTGCAAAAAGATGAACAGTGTTTAAATGAACATGATGGTAGATCGATGAATATCTTTGGCCTTTAGTGCAAAGATGATGAGCAGTGTTGAGATGAACATGACCGATCGATGAATATCTTTGGCACATAGTGCAAAGATGAATATTTGATTTGAGATGAATATTGATTGATGTTACGGGGATAAAATATTGATGATGGATTTATTAAATTCATAGATTATAGTAGATTTCATTCTCTACGTAACTCTTCTATGAATTATTATTTCCTAATGCGAATATTGATCTGAAATTTGTTGTCTATTGTATTCTATTAAATTTTTCCTGTTGAAGACTAACGATAATTTTTGTATATTATCTTAGTCATAATATTCTTTACCGGGCTAGTTGAGCTCACCCTTTTCCTTTTTGTTCCATTTTTCTTCTCGGGAGGCGAGAATGTAGCGAGTACTAGTCGGGGGTATGGAATGAAGGTTCTAGAGAGTTGTTTAGTAGTCCTCACCATTTTTATAAAATAATGTATCAATAATTATGATGGGGATTTATTTGCGTGTGGATATTATTTGATGACAATATCCGTATTTAAACTTCGAGTTTATATGTTGTAATAATAAAGTTGTAGTTGTTTTACGTACCATGTATTTGGCGACTCGAAATGGGTTGGATGGAATGGACCTATTTTGGAAGCGTCACATTTGGTCACCTAATTGCGCCGCAAGAAGGAGAAATTCTTATTGAAAGCCCTCTTTCCTGAACCTACCGGTTGTCAATATTGTTATTCATGTATTATTTGTGAATAATTAATTATTGATTCATATGATGAGGAAAATATTGATTTTATGTGGATATAGATGGAGAAAATTTTTAATGTGACAATTGTTGAAAATTGAAATTTTATCTTTTTCTGATAAAATAATTCATTTAAATATATTATTATATTTTAATAATATAATAATGGTGATATTTTTACAACGAATGTGGGATATATGAGTATACGAGGAGGAAGAGTATTTTTGTTACAATAAATGTTTAAAACATGTTAAACATGTTGGTGGACCCCATTTATTGACTGAAATTTGATTATAGCCTGTAAAATCGCCCGTTTGTGGATTTCGGTCAATTTCTGTTTGGAATTTGAAAAAACTTCCTTCTGCAAAGTTGTAGATAATGGAATTTCCTATGGAAAGTCGCGTGTTTCGAATTTTTCTGATAAAAGATCTATTTATTATGAATTATTGAAGTTCCGAAGCTCCGAAATAATTGATTTTTAGAAGTTTTAATTATTTTATAAAAGAAAAACGTTTTTTAAATGTGTGAGCCTCATTTTACATGTGTTAGGTTGCTGATTTCAGATTCTCAAAGGTTGGCATAGACAAATTTTTATAAATATATTATTATATTAAATTTTACTGCTTTGGTGTTCTAAGCGTTTTCCTATAAATAGGTGCTTAGGGTTAGAATTGAAAATCACACCGAAATCAAGTTTTCTCTCTATATTATCGGCGTATTCTTGTGTGTATTTTGAGTATATTTTAAGTATTTCTATACGGTAAGAGTTCAAGTCATAGCCTTTATATCCTGTTTCAACTTTAGAAATCTTTGTCTTTGTGAGGTAAGGGATATTTTTTTTTCGTAATGATATTATTTCTTCAATATCATTATCTTTGAAATATTGATCTGAAGTTTTTATCAAATTTAGAACTTTTGGTGTCGAGTTCTTATTCACGTATCGACCTTTATTCACGATATCTGATCTTATTCGCGAATATGGCACTATTCATCTAAAAATAAAAATTTTCCTTTTAAATCTAAAATATCTGTTGTGGATACTAGCTTTGATTGTATCCATGTTTTGATCATTCTTGAATTTTACACCACTATGATTATTTTTGAGGTATTTTTGGACATGGATAAAACAAAATACTGAATCCTTAATCCTTAATCCTTGTCATTTTGTTTCACCGGATTCGTTTCTTTAAAAATATTTTCATCATCCTCGGTCTTAAATGATGATATTATTGAATATCTTTGGCACTGTAGTGCAAAGATGAATGATTTCGATGAATATCTTTGGCGTAGTGCAAAGATGAACATGTGTTTAGATGAACATGACCCGGTGATGAATATCTTTGGTGTAAGACCCGAATTTTATGAAATAAAAGTATTCAATTTTTCTATTCAAGAATTGGTTAAATTGATAAAAGTTAAAGTTAAGGGTGATATATGAAATTTTTTTTCAAAATACGCAAGGGGGTATAAAGTATTCATTATTGTCGGGGAATATTAGTTTGGTCGTGGAATATTCTTTACGTTGGAATATTAAATGCGACGGTAGCGACCGTAATGTGTGGGCCCCATAACGAAAGCGATTGGATGAAGAAAATGACAAATATAAGTTGGTTAAAAATAACTTGCGTAGTTATTCTGAATTAAGATCGTTGGAATACCCGGTGGTTAAAATACGATGTCTGGCGTGGTTGCATAATGGCACACCGGTATTGCACAATATTGTTGAATTATTGATCCTTACGTGCGAAGGCACTACTCAATAATTTTCACGGTGAATTCTTGTTCAATATTTTATTTTATTGATTCAATAATTGTTGCGTTGATATTTTATATTATTGTTGTTCAATAATTGTCAACGCACATTATCTCCATTATCGGATCAATAATTCATATTATTTGAATAATATTATTAGATAACATTATTGGCAATGTCTAGAAAGTTACATCGAGGAGAGGTTTGGTCACCTAATTGCTTGCAGAGAAGGAGAAATTCTTATTGAAAGCCCCTCTTTCTGGGAATGGCTTTGGTTGTCATAATTGTGATTACGTAATATTATTTGTGAATAATTAATTATTGATTTATATGATAAGAAAATATTTATAAATGATGGATTTATTTGTTTTATGTGGTTATAATTGAATGATTTAATGTTGAGGTGTTTTATCAGTAATTTTGTCGGAATGGAGGTATTAAAAATCAAATCAGTATTTTTACGATATATTACGTGAGTTATAATTTTTAATCCAACCGTTGGATCGTTGTAATTTTTGGATATGTTATACATACATAAGTTGAGTATATGTCCACAAATTTTGAACCGTTAAAAATGAACGAATGATTTGTTATGAATTTTAAGAGGTGACTGATTCGAAAATTAGGTTTATAATTGATTTTGGTGGAAAATTCTAGAATTGAGTGGGCCCCACTTGTGGTTGGTGAAGAAATGTGCTGAATTTTATTTCAAATGTGGTGGGTGGGAATAGTAGCAGGTAAAGCCATCAGGTTGCAGGTTAAGTCTGCTTCGGCGTGCTAACATTTTCCTATAAATAGAGGGCTAAGTTAGAATTGAAAATCACACCAGAAACAAGTTTTCTCTCTTTCTCTCTATATTATCGGCGTATTCTTGTGAGTATTTTGAGTATACTTTGAGTATTGTTAGACGCGGTGCAAGTTCCTTGACCTTATATCCTGTGTTTAACTAGAAGTCTTTGTCTTTCGAGGTAAGGATGTTATTTTCTTCTCGGATGATATTATTTCTTCAATATCATTATCTTTGAAATATTGGTTGGAACTTTTTATCAAATTTGGAACATTTTCATGTCGGGGTTACTATTCATGAGTTCTTATTCACGAGTTCTTATTCATGAGTTACTATTCACGAGTTCTTATTCACGAGTACTATTAAATGAAGCGTGAAGATGTTTTTTGTGGAATTTCTATCTTTTGGTGTCGGAGTTACTATTCACGAGTTACTATTCATGAGTTACTATTCACGAGTTCTTATTCACGAGTACTATTCATGAAGCGTGAAGATGTTTTTTTGTGGAATTTCTATCTTTTGGTGTCAGATTCTTATTCACGTGTACTTGACCTTATTATTCACGATATCTGATCTTATTCGCGAATATGGCACTATTCATCGAAAAATAAAATTTTCCTTTTTAAATCTAAAATATCTCTGTGGATACTAG
The DNA here is from genome assembly GCA_020205615.1 of Panax quinquefolius. Lineage (NCBI taxonomy): Eukaryota > Viridiplantae > Streptophyta > Magnoliopsida > Apiales > Araliaceae > Panax > Panax quinquefolius. Next base: position 148,323,476 of record CM035167.1, read on the forward strand.
CTTTGATTGTATCCATGTTTTGATCATTCTTGAATTTTACACCACTATGATTATTTTTGAGGTATTTTTGGACATGGATAAAACAAAATACTGAATCCTTAATCCTTAATCCTTGTCATTTTGTTTCATTTGGATTCGTTTCTTTAAAATATTTTCATCATCCTCGATCTTAAATGATGATATTATTGAATATCTTTGGCTTGTAGTGCAAAGATGAATGATTTCTGAAGAATATCTTTGGCACATGTAGTGCGAAGATGAGCAGTGTTTAAATGAACATGATCGATGATGAATATCTTTGGCCTTTAGTGCAAAGATGAACCTAAGTGTTGAGATGAACATGACCGATTGATGAATATCTTTGGCACAGTAGTGCAAAGATGAATATTTGATTTGAGATGAATATTGATTGATGTTACAGGGGATAAAATATTGATGATGGATTTAAATTCATAGATTATAGTAGATTTCATTCTCTACGTAACTCTTACATGAATTATTATTTCATTTGCGAATATTGATCTCAAAACTTGTTGTACTATTGATTCTCAGATTTTCCTGTTGGAGACTAACGATAATTTGTTGTATATTATCTTAGTCATAGTATTCTTCTTGGGCTAGTTGAGCTCACCCTTTTCCTTGTTGTTCCATTTTTCTTCTCGGGAGGCGAGAATGTAATGAGTCTTAGTCGGGTATGGAATGAAGGTTCTAGAGAGTTGTTTAGTAGTCCTCACCATTTTGTAAAATGATGTATCAATAAATATGATGGGGATTTATTTGCGTGTGGATATTATGTCTAGAAGACAATATTATATTTAAACTCACAGTATATACTGTCGTATTTCACACGACATTTGTATTATTGAAGTTATAGTTTGCTTCTTGTACCATGTATTTGGCGACTCAGAATGGGTGTGGTGTATACCTATTTTGGGGGCGTCACATTTGGCCTGTATTACTAAGATGAATATTTGATTCCAAATATATATTGATTGATATTACAGGGATAAAAGATAGACAATGAACTTTTAAATTCATACATAAAAGATAGTAGTTTGCATTCTCTACTTAACTCTTCTAATGAATTATTATTTCATTGCGAATATTGATTTAAAAACTTGTTGTCTATTGTATTCTATTAGATTTTTCCTGTTGAAGACTAACGATAATTTGTTGTATATTATCTTAGTCATAATATTCTTCTTTGGGCTAGTTGAGCTCACTCTTTTCCTTGTTGTTCCATTTTTCTTCTCGGGGAGGCGAGAATGTAGCGAGTCTTAGTCGAGGTATGGAATGAAGGTTCTAGAGAGAGTTGTTTAGTAGTCCTCACCATTTTGAAAAATAATGTATCAATAATTATGATGGGGATTTATTTGCGTGTGGATATTGTCAGATGGCAATATCTCGTATTTAAACTCACAGGTTTATATGTTGTAATAATAAAGTTGTAGTTGTTTACGTACCATGTATTGACAACTCGAATGGGTGATGTATACCTATTTTGGGGGCGTCACGGTTGGTATCGAGCTTAGGGATATGATCTCTGGCGGAGATCGAGGAATAGAACTAGGAGGGTGACGAGTAAATCCTTCGCTAGTGTGTCCTACCTAAGCTTATTTGTTAGTTGGTCAAGATATAGGGATATTATGTGATATATTGATTTCCTTAATTAACCCTTGTTTTATGGCGGTATTTGAGAATGTCGACCGAGAATATTAACAATGGAAATGAGGCCGTGGAGCGCTTTGTACTCACCAACGAAGCGAGCGTCTGCAACAGTGGCAATGTTCCTCCACGAAACAACACCACTGAGCGAGATGATGAGCGAGGGGATGTTTAGAAGCTTTTGTAGTTCATGCAAAATCGATGAGGGAGACTCGTGTTCAAAATACTGAGGAGGAAATGATAGCAATTCACGGGTTGTCATAACCAAGCGATTCAAAGAGTTGAGACCACGAATTTAAGGGAAAGCGGATCCGATCATGGGCGGAAACATGGGTCAAGCAAATTACCTAGATATTCGATGTCTTGGGATGCACGGAGGAACGAAGGTTCCATTCGCCACCTTTATGTTCCGTGGCGAGGCGGACTCTTGGTGGGAGTCGTGAAGCGTACCCATCCAAACCGCACTCGGCGTGTCTTGGGAGACGTTTGAGAACTATTTAATGACAAATACTTTCACGAAAGTGTTAAATATATGAAGGAAGTGGAGTTCATCGATTAGAACAAAACGGCGTAGCGGTTGTCTCGATGCGAGAGCAAAGTTTGCGAGTTATCCAGTTTGCACCTCATTTGGTGGAGAATGAGGAACGTATGACGCGGATGTTTCTTAGAGGTTTGAAACCCGCGTCGTCGATATCTCATTTCTCATAAATTTTCTCTTTATTCAAATGTTGTAAGCAGGGCTCAATTATTAGGCGAGATAACGAGTACGGTCAACCGAGGGACCACAATCGAGGATCATATCGGAGATAGCGATCGATAAAACAACGATAACCAAATGGAGAAAGAAAAAGACGGACAAAAATGGTAACCACTACGGTGGTAATTATGGCCATGAAAATAGAAGAAGCGAGTCGGAGAGGAGATTTTAAAAAGAGGAGATTTAACAACGACCGTGTGAAGATGACAGTCTTGCGTGAAAGAATCGGTTCTAAGGGAGGAGAACGACCACCCGGTCGTATCTTGCTATAAATGCGGGAAGAGGGACATATCGATTCAAGCGCCCCACAACAGTTCAAGGTATGTTATAATTGTGGAAATGAAGGACATATCGCTTTCGAGATTATGCAGTGGCGAAACCCTAGTTCGGAGGGACGGACGGTGACTCGAAAAGCATCCCGAAAAAGTCAAAGTCAATCGGTTCTGGAAGAGCATTTGTTATGGCGGGGTCAAATCGAGGAACCCAAACGAGGTGATCACGGGTAAGCTATTTATAAATTCTTGCGAAGTTTATACCTTACTTGATCTGGGTCTTTACCCATTCATTTATCTCTCCTGCCAATGCTCAACGTTTAAACTTGACTCGGGAGAAATTAGACTTTGACTATCTCTGTGGAAACTCAGTTAGGAGAAACTTTCATCACATCCAATTGTTTATAAATCTTGTTTGATTCAAGTTGGCACCATCACCTTACCTGTTGACCTTATCTCTTTAAAGATACTTGTTTTTGATGTGATTTTAGGGATTGATTGGTTAACTACTCATCATGCCAAAATTGATTGTTTTAGTAAGGTTGTTAGTTTTCATATTCCTAACCAACTGTTGTATGCAATTCAAGCAACTAAACCATTAAAATCAATCAACGCTTTGTCATATCTAATCATAAATCTATTCGTTTATTAAAAAGCGGATGTCGAAGCTTTCTTAGCCCATGTTATGGATTTGAATAAAGACACGTCAAATTTGAATAATATTCTGTTGTTATTGACTTTCCCGACGTATTTCTGAAGAACTTTCCGGTCACCCCTAGAACGTGAAGTTGAATTCTTTATTAATCTTGAACTGATACAAAGCCCATTTCTAAAACCCCATATCGAATGGCTCTATTGAACTTGAGTTAAAGGTCCAACTACAAGAATTGTTGGACATCGGTTTCATTCGTCCCAAGTACATCTCCTTGGGGTGCTCTGTTTTATTAAGTAAAGAAGAAAAGAGGAGTAGTATGCGACTTTGTATTGACTATCGGGAATTAAACCATGTCACCATCAAGAATAGGTATCATCTACCTCGTTGTCTACAAGAATTGATTGATATTACAGGGATAAAAGATAGACAATGAACTTTTAAATTCATACATAGAAGATAATAGTTTGCATTCTCTACTTAACTCTTCTAATGAATTATTATTTCCGCTGCGAATATTGATTTAAAAACTTGTTGTCTATTGTATTCTATTAGATTTTTCCTGTTGAAGACTAACGATAATTTGTTGTATATTATCTTAGTCATAATATTCTTTCTTTGGGCTAGTTGAGCTCACCCTTTTCCTTGTTGTTCCATTTTTCTTCTCGGAGGCGAGAATGTAGCGAGTACTAGTGGGGTATGGAATGAAGGTTCTAGAGAGAGTTGTTTAATAGTCCTCACCATTTTGTAAAATAATGTATCAATAATTATGACGAGGATTTATTTGCGTGTGGATATTATGCAGATGGCAATATACGTATTTAAACTCACGATTTATATGTTGTAATAATAAAGTTGTAGTTATTTACATGCATCATATATTGACAACTTTCGGAATGGGTGATGTATACCTATTTTGGGGGCGTCACAATAAATAACATAAATGTCAAAAAATAACTAATATTTATTTTATCAAGAAAATAAATTCATACACTTTTCACTAATTAATTTCTCAAATATTAAAATTTAAGTAATATACATTCAAACATAAAATTTTCCAATGTAAAAATAAAATTTTAATACTCATAAAAGTGTAAATTAACACAAAAAAAATTACATTTTTTCTAAATATTAAAATTTACTAAAACAAATTTAAAGAAAAATTGTTACTGAAAGCAGAATCTTACGCACAACTTTATTATAAATTAAAATCTCCTTCGATTTTTGATTAATTAGAATTTGATCTTAATAAGCGCTAGATCGTAATGAATGAAAAAGCAATGACATTCCTCACACGATAGGTGAATTTTATTTATTGTGGGCATACATGTATTGCATGTAATTACGTAATCAAACTTTGTGCATGCTCCAATAGAAATTAAAGCTTTTCATACAGATTCAATAAGAACAAATGCTAGACCATGGATTACTAAAGTCAATGACTCTAAAAGCAGATCCCCAAATATTCAATGATGTTTTAATCCCTAATAAGGGCCAACATAAATGATGTTGAGAATATTAAGCGGTGTAATCATATATTTTACACTAAAATAATTGTCGACAAAAATAACTAGGTAGCAAAATTATAAAACACATTTTGAAATCTCCTTCAATTTTAAAATATTATGAAACAAATTTTTTTGATTAAACATAACTAACATAATTTTAATACTTTTTATATGAATTATAAGATTAGATTCATAAAAAGTATTTTCTATGTTTGTTTTACATAGATTTTAATATTTGAAAAAATATAATTTTTTGGTGTTAATTTGCACTTTTTATGGGCATTAAAATTTACTTTTAAATTAGAAAAACTTGTGCTTGAATGTATATTACGGAAATTTTAACATTTTAGAAATTTCATAAGCAAGAAGTGTATGATTTTTTTTGATAAAATGAATATTTGTTAATTTTTAACATTTATGTTATTTATTGTACAAGTTCATAATTTAATTAATTAGATCAAGTTAAATAAAAATGACAAGTTTAGGGAACATTTGACCAAAAGAAACATTTGACTAACAGAAAACATCTTGTTTGAGTAATGGAAATTGACCAAAAATAGAAAAGGAACACTTTTGCACAACTAATGCATCATTGAGGAACAGTTGTGCTAAAAAATAAGTTTAAGGAATAGTTTAGCAAAAATATGACAAATAGGTGGGTTAGATATGCTATTTAGTCATAAAATTAGTCTTTCATGATTAACGAGTAAAATTGTCCATTAGTTTGATTTGTTTATTATTATTTCAAACAATGATATTGGTAGTAATTGAACATGATCAAAAGTTGATGGGACATTTCTCATTGTTTCCTATCATTATTAGGTAGTTTTTGTTTATGAAGTCCCTGATAAGTTGAGTTGATATTATGATATATATTTCACAATTTGAGTAAATGAACAGGCCAAGTGTTTGATTAGTATTGCTCTATCAGAACGTTTATCTTCATATATAAATAAACCTTTCCATATTGACTTGTGAGTATCGAAAGATTAGCATAAGCTGCTTGTGAATTTCTAGTCCATGACTTTCCTTTTTTAACTGATACGGTATGTTTGAGTGGCGGAACATTGCAGCTTATATTATCATGTCTTTATACAAGGACATTGCAGCGCTTGCAGTTTTTCTTGCTGCCCCATCAAGAAAGACGGGCATTTACTTTTTTAGCTAAATATTTAGCCTATGATGCGCTGCTGACTTGAAATGTTGGGATTGGAAACAGGGTTGTTTGCAAATAAGACACCATCTCTCTCTCTTGTTTTTTCACTGTGAAAATAATGAAGGTTTAAACATATCCATGTGAAAGAATATTTGGTAACATTGTAATAGACTTTTTAACTTTTTTTTAGTAGTAGCTTTTATCTAAACAAAGAATTTTTAAGTTTTAAAAGAATTTTTTGGTTGATACTTAAAAGAGTTGTATGTTCTCCTATGCATAAAGAAATTACATAAGCAAGTCACGAATTTTGTTCAAAATAGCTTTTAGAATTATTTACCAATCACAAATTGAGTAATAAAAACATATGCTATCATTCTCCACTATTTTGGAGGGTATTCACCACAACTACAAATGAATGTAAATTACATAATAATAATAATAATAATAATAATGATAATAATGATAAAGAATAAACCTCTAAGCAACCGTAAGACCACCCTCACTCACTTTGGAGTTTGGAGGTTAAAAAGTAAAATTTAAATGAATTGCTGTTTTCTCACTCTCCACACAACCCCCAAATCCAATCCAATGGATAAACCTACGATTGAAATGAAAATTCCGTTGCTAGTTTACCAAACTAGCGTTCTGCCTCTTCTTCTTCTTCTTCTTCTTCTTCTTACGAACAACTATTATTATTGGTATTCATGGCCTCTCTGCTTCCAACTACTCTTCAACAAAATTCAAACCTCATTTGTTTCTCTCCTTCAAGACCCCTATCACAAACCCATCTCTGGACGCCTTCCAAAAGAAACCCATTGAGGTGCAATGCATTTCTTGATAACATTTCGTTAGACAACACTCTTCATCTCGACCAAACATTGTCCCTGTCCCCAGTTTTTCAATCCGGGTATGCTCAGTTTCAGAGATTTTCTGGGGAACTACCAGAAACTGAGAAATGGGGAATTCTTGTTTTTGGTGGGATTATTTGGATTTACTTAACTGCTAGGCCAGGTGTTCTTATTGGCGCCATTGATGCATATATTCTAGCTCCTCTGCAGAAGGGCGTGGACAGTTTACTCGGGAAGAGGAGCCTCAAGAGGTCTAATTTCTTAATAGGGGACAAATTGGGAGAAGGTTCATTTGGTGTGGTTTATTCTGGTGTAATTGTGCCCAAGAATGTGACGGTAGAAGAAAGAGCCCGGAAAAGAGGAAACAGAAAATCTCTGGAGATGGATGCAAGGTTCAAAGACAAGGTTATTCTTAAAAAGGTAAAGATAAATACTTGGTTTTGATTTTGAGCAAATATGCCTGCAATTATTCTTCAAATGGTTACTCATACCTTCTATTTCAGTTTCTTACTAGTAAAGGGGAGGGTACTTGTAAGGCGCTAACTGTTTATTGACATGATATCTCTGTTTATGCAAGCGCAGTAGATGTTAGTCACTAGAGCAAACAAAAACTCTTTAGGCACATTGTATCATACCATAATGCAGAAATATTTAGGCACATTGCTTATTTACTTGTTTAAAGTATAGTGAGAAGCCTATTAGATCAAAATGTCATTTACATATTTCTGAAATATTTCAGTGTTTATAAAGAAAAATGTATTTCAAACTTTTATTATTATGTGTTTTATTTTCTTGATTTTCTTTTTAACAACGTGTCCTTACCCCATATGTTTCCTCTGACATGCTTTTTTATTCTAGGTTAAGCTTGGAGTTCAAGGTGCTGTAGAGTGTGGTGAATTTGAAGAGTGGTTTAATTACAGACTATCAAGAGCAGCTCCCGAGACCTGTGCTCAATTTCTTGGAAGCTTTGTTGCTGATAAATCTAATACACAATTTATCAAGGGTGAGAAATGGCTTGTCTGGAAATTTGAGGTAATAATCCCTCCGTGGAAGAGGGGGGGTTATTCATTTATTTTCTTTGAGTACCTTGCACGTGGCCCCTTCAGGATACAGTGGTTCAGGCTGCGCTTGGCCATCACAATTTATAAATTTGCTTATGTTCAATTTTTCATGTCAGATTGCATCAATTTTTTTCCTTCTGTATGTGTATGTGCGTGGGAGGAGGTGTTTGGGGATGATGTTGATGGATTTTTCATTCTGAGTGTGGCTTCTTTAGGCATAGGAAAACTAAATATGGTATAATGCTCTGAATTCCTTCAGAGGAATAACACAACATCTTTTCATGCTATAAGATTCTAGCTGTCATTATGTATATTAAGACTGAATATAGGACTTGAAGGTAGCCACGTATAAATGGCTTCGTCACCTGCATATCAGTGCTCAATTAAGTTACATTTCTTTTAACATCCCCAAGGTAAAGCAACTATTGTTACAGTGGAAGGCTCAAACTATTGTCATTTTGCCTATTATTTAGCACATCCATTGGATTAGCATTAAGAAAGTTCATTCATTAAGCCCTTCATCTAGACTGTTGGAGAACATAATTAGTCAACTTCCACCATCATCAAGCACAGGCAAATATATGCTTGTGTTGCCCATGTGAGGTGAGCTTGTAGGAATTTATGGCAGTTGTACTAACCATTCTTGTATTTCTTGATCAAATTTTTTCTGTACAAAATACAAGCCTAATTGTGTCAGCAGATGGTCTACTAAATTGTTTATTTCATGCGACAGGGAGATCTAGACCTTGGTGATTACATGAAAGATCGTAGCTTCCCTTTGAACTTGGAGTCTGTCATGTTTGGCCGTGTCTTGCAAGGACTAGAGTCTATCGAGCGCAATGCATTAATCATCAAACAAATAATGCGGCAGATAATTACTTCACTCAAGAAAATCCATGATACAGGTATTGTTCACCGAGATGTAAAACCATCCAACTTAGTTGTGACAAAGAAGGGACAGATAAAGCTCATAGATTTTGGGGCAGCGGCAGACCTTCGGGTTGGCAAGAACTACGTACCAAATCGCGGTCTGCTTGACCCTGATTATTGTCCACCTGAACTATATGTACTCCCTGAGGAAACACCAAATCCACCGCCAGAGCCGATCGCTGCTTTTCTTTCTCCAATTTTATGGCAGGTACTAGACTTGCTGACCCTATTCCTTATGTAAGATGCTGAACTCATCCTCTATTTATTTTTTCACTAGTTGGATCTATCTGCTAAATAAAATGAAAGGAGAGGTAAGATTCTTATTTATGTGGATATGGATATCAAGTGGATGCTAGATAGCTAACAAAGAAAGATTTCTAATATTGAGATTATCAAGTCTCCACAGATTGGAGTTGGATCACTTGCTTATCATTGATAGCTTATTTAACCTAGCCGTTGGCTGATTGGCATGCAGGTCACAGTTGAACATGATATTGCTTGGATTTCCATTTTTAAAAGATGAGGTCAAACAAACATGTTCTATTAATGCTACTAAAGTTTGTTTTCCCTCCTCAACTTGCAGCTGAATAGTCCAGATTTATTTGATCTGTATTCTGCTGGGATAGTTTTCATGCAAATGGCGGTGCCGAGCTTAAGATCCAGTGCAGGCTTAAAGAATTTCAATCTAGAAATAAAGACAGTTGGATATGAGTTGAAAAAATGGAGGGAGAAGACTCGTTCAAGGCCTGACCTGAGTATTCTTGATCTTGATTCGGGTAGAGGGTGGGATTTGGCTACAAGGCTAATTTCAGAGAGAGGTTTCCTGCAAAGGGGGCGTTTATCAGCCGCAGCTGCTCTGAGGCATCCATATTTCTTGTTGGGTGGTGACCAAGCCGCGGCAGTTCTCTCAAAGTTTAGCTTAACCAAGTAGAGAGTCTTTCTTGGTAACTAAAGGGGGACCAAATATTTTGTGGATTGGCTGCGGGATGCAATTATTTAATTAAGTGTGTTGGGAAAAGTACGCCAAAAATAATCTATATCCCATGAATTACTTTTCTGTCTTTGTGCAATTAAATATGAAATCAACAAAACCAATTATGAGAACAAAAATAACAAATAACTATCCACAAGCAAGATACCAAATTTACGTGAAAAACCCTCTAAAATTAAGAGGTAAAAACCACGAATTGACTCCTAATCTCCACTATATCACTAATAATGGGCTTACAATAATCCTCTCAAGTTTTATGCCCTAAAACTTGAGGTTACACAAAAAATTGAGCTAATACAAATTTACTTTTAATTAAGTTGAGAAACCTAATTAACTTCACCACCAAAAAACACCCCAAACAATAAAATCTTCAAGCTTTCGAATTGAGCGGAGATGATGGCGGATACCCACGAAACAATAAATGATGAATTCTCTCAATTTATTCTTTTGGTATCTTCTTACTACCAAGTTTCTATCTATCTCATGTATCAAATAAGACTCCCTCATAGCCTTATTTATAAGTACTCTCCTTAATCCATTCCTATTATGGATTAGAAATAATTTATTCTCCTAATCAAATTAGGGATCACATCTCCTTGTCTTGGTCACCAACCGCTCTAACAAGTAAATCCTTTTTCAACTTGGATTACTTTCATGTAATCTCCAATTCAATATTACTTTCATTAACTTAATTTATTTCTAATTAGATTAATATCAAGTATATAAACCCATTCTTTTCTATCTTGGATTCTATCTCATGGGTGAGGACCCACACCCAACAATCTCCCCTCCCAACCCATGAGAGGAGGGATCACCAACCACAACTCCTTACTTCGGAGTTAATTCCAACGATGTCTTGGCTTAACTCAAGTTTCTTGGAATTTTCAAATATCTTCATGCCCGGCTTTGTCTTATCGGCATGGTTTTTCTCAATAGGAGGATCTAACTCAAACTTGACAGATTTTTGCTTGCCAAATTCATTCACAACCACTTTGTACCCTGGCTGCGAGCTATCCCTTTCATTCTTCACTTTTGGTACCCATTTAAAGCGAAGAGCTTTCTTTTTGTGGTTCTCATGCAAGGCTTTCCTCCCATCTCGCACGGCTTTGTACCACACCTTTTTCTCGCTTAACTCCCCATCTTCAACACCTCTCACATGCGCCGCATCGTATAAAGAGTGTCTACCTTCTTACATCTAGTGACCACTAGAGACCCTTTGGTGAGCTTCCATTGACCTTCACCAAAGTAACTTTTATAACCATTCTCATCAAGCTTACCACAGAGATCAAATTAAAACGAATATCCGGAACATGTCCGACTTCTCTCGAAGATCAACTTACGACCACTTTTAGTTTCCAAACAAATATCTCCAATACCTATAATCTTGGATGCACTTGCTTTCCCATCCGCACATGGCCAAAATCACCACTCTCTTGTAGGATGTGAAGATTTCCACCACCAGTGATAGCATGGAACAAAGCACCGAATCAATAATCCAATCATTAACATGACACTTGGGTTTATCATCACAAACAATAGCTACATCAACGTCGGATAGATACACATCGAATCTTTATCCTCATCTTTTCCTTAGACCGCTCCTTCTTTAAAATCTCGCACTCTCGTCTTATGTGACTGGCTTACGGCGGTGAAAGCAAATTACTTCTTTTCTATCTCTTGACCTTCCCTGAATTTGTCATCTTTAGGAGAGTTTCTCCTTTGTTTTTGCCCTACTACGTCGTGACAAAAAACTTGTGACTCGTATTAATCACCATAAGTATCTCTTCGCCTCTGTTCCTCGTTAAACAAACTATCCTTAATCAGTATCCATAGTTAGTTTGCCATTAGGGCGAAGTTACTCGAAGGATCTGACTAAGCGTCTCCAATTTATCGTGCAAAGAGCTCAACAACAACAAAGCACGCATCTCATTGTCAATTACCATATTCATCGTACTCAACCCGATTTATCAAACTCTGAAAATCACTCAAGTGTTACATGTGAGTTTCCATCCTTGAATTTAGAATTCACAAGCTTCCTAATTAAAAAGCTTTATTTTACCGCCTTCCTTTTATATACATGGACTCCAATTTACGCCGAAATCATAGGCTTTAGTTTACGTGGCAACATGATGAAACACACTTTGATCGATCCACGATCCGATCGGACGATAGTCTTCGTGTTCATCTTGTTCCATCACGCGTCACTCTTGTTTGTGGGCTTAACTCCATCGTTCTCAAGTGGCTCGTATAAATCCTTGCGATAAAAGCAAATCCTCCATTCTTGGCTTCCAAATTGCATAATTTGTAGCCTTGAGATTAATCATGCAACTCAACATCCAATCCTCCATTTAATTCGCATAAGAAACCACAAAAATAACCAAGCTCTGATACCATTGTTGGGAAAAGTACGCCAAAAATAATCTATATCCCAGGAATTACTTTTCCGTCTTTATGCAATTAAATATGAAATCAACAAAACCAATTATGAGAACAAAAATAACAAATAACCATCCACAAGCAAGACACCAAATTTACGTGTAAAACCCTCTAAAATTAAGAAGTAAAAACCACGAATTGAAACTCAAATCTCCACTATATCACTAATAATGGGCTTATAATAATCCTCTCAAATTTTATGCCCTAAAACTTGAGGTTACACAATAAATTGAGATAATACAAATTTACCTTTAATTAAGTTGAGAAACCTAATTAACTTCACCACCAAAAAATATCCCAAGCAATAAAGTCTTCAAGCTTTCAATTGAACGGAGATGATGGCGGATACCCACGAACAACAAACAGTAATTCTCTCAATTTATTCTTTTGGTATCTTCTTACTACCAAGATTCTCTATCTCATGTATCAAATAAGACTCCCTCATAGCCTTATTTATAGTACTCTTCTTAATCCATTCCTATTATGGATTAGAAATAATTTATTCTCCTAATCAAATTAGGGATCACATCTCCTTATCTTGGTCACCAACCACTCTAACAAGTAAATCCTTTTTCAACTTGGATTCCTTTCATGTAATCTCCAATTCCAATATTGCTTCCATTAACCCAATTTCTAATTGGATTAATATCAAGTATATAAACCCATTCTTTTCTATCTTGGATTCTATCTCATGGGTGAGGACCCACACCCAACAATATGAGGGATCGGATTTTCTGGAGCTAGTAATGTTAAAAGATTTACATCTGAGAAAGAAGAGACGGTTAAGAATTGAATGTGGTGGAGCCATTGCATATGATGATGCATGTGAATTAGGGGAGTGGTTAGCATGAAGTTCATTTTTAAGTAAGTTGGTCAATTGATCAATAGAGTGCTGACACGCATGCGAGATTCTATGTGTGTCAGTATTCTATTGGTAAATTGACCAACTTACCAAAAAATAAACTTCATGCTAACCGGATCCGTGAATTAGAGTAGTTAACAGTTTACCGTCCAGATCACCTCTTGTATGATTGTTAAAGGAATTTGTTTTCAGCTATAATTATTAAGGAACGGGCATCATATTAGTTGCATGCAGATGATACCGTGATGCCAACTCTATGCTTAGAAAGCTAGCTACAAGCAGTGGCGAAGCCAGGAAGCAATAGTAGTGGGGTCAAAATTATTAGTAAGTTAAAAAAAAATTGGCGGGGGACGAGCCAATTTTTTTTAATACTTTATACTTTCGGGTTAAATAAATGCATCCAAATATCCAATTTAATAATACTAACAAAAGACTTTGCCTTTTGCGATTTGGCTTTGCCCCTTTTCACTCTATTTTGTGGCTGAAGTGCTGAACAAATATTGATGTATGAGATTTAGGACCGAGTCTTGGCCGCTTGGGTATCTCTAATTAAAAAAAAAATTGAGTGAGGTCAAAAATTGAGTAGGATAATTTTTTTTTTTAAAAGTTATTTCAAAAATTGAGTGGGGTCAATTGATTATTTACATTTATAACATATACCTTCGCCAATCGGGCCGCAAAGCAACTAAAAGCGACATACGCATTTTACATTCCAAAATAAGATCGATCATTCACTGCAATCTAGTATTAACGATGAAAGAAAATGTATCAAGAGCTATGGAGGAATTGGGATATGTCCTGCCTGTTTTCCTACAATCTATTTAAATAATTAAATAAGTAATGGTCGTAGATGAGTGAGTTGCACATATCGAATACACTTGTGTCATATGGAAATTGAAAATTAAAATTTAAAAATATTGACATGATTATTGTATTGTATTGATCTATTTCAATATAGAACAACGTCAAATTAACTAAGGATTGAACTCTAGACAATACCATTACAATTCCTAGAAAGACAGTGATTGGCACAATCAGACAGACAGAGACTCAGACTGTATGCCATTGATAAAAGTGGTTGGTTATGAGATCAATTAATAAGGATAGTCCATAATTGTCAATTGATAGTTGATACGGCCGCCGCGTATAAACAACTGTCCTCCTGGCTCTCGGCCTCTGTTTTTATTTTGTCAAAAGGAAAACGGAAAAGGGTCCATCTATTAATCTACCTATATATATATATATATATATATATATATTTATTAACACTATGATCTTTTCCAACGTCCCAATCACGTAAGACGTCCTGATCCTGCACAGTAAACACGATAAGACACCAAAAGCTTGACGGTGGGTCCGTCGGGGGATAGCTCAGGCGTGAGAGTCAGTATATGTGTTCACAAGGTTAACCAATGGAGGAATGTAATGTCTAGTGTATTGAGAGAGAGATAATAATTCTCTGTGTGTATGTGATTATGAATGAAGACGTACCTGCTTGTGAAGACCTCCTTGCTATGATATACTACAGGACCTGGTTTACCGTGCCACCAACCTTCCTGACACCTGTTAATCCCATCCCCTCTGTCCACCACTGGCCAATTGTCCCATCCTTATTAATGTCATGTAAGATATCAGTCGGCCATATCTTTGTCATCATCACCGGTCAAAGATGTAGATATTTAAATATATGATGGGTCGACCCACTGATATGGTCCGATATTAGAAGGACTTAACAAAGATAATAAAGTGACAAGATCCAATAATGTCAACACCCAATAGTGAAGACCCAATGGACTAACTGAATATGTAGGCCCAATCCATTCGGCCCAATAGGAGAAATATCACGACCCAACATTGCCCCTTAGTTTTTTATTAAACAGGAGGTTTAATAGGAAACTATAAATGGCATCGGTTCAGGACAAAAAGAATTAATATAAGACCAATGAAGACCCAAAATATGGCTTACCGAAGCCCATCTGGTGAACATCAAATAGCAACATAAATTAAGATTGGAAGTCCATTTAAAGAGCCCGCTCAAATAACACACAAAGAACAAATATTTCACCGCCTCTCGAACAACCCAAACCTTCGCCACAAAAACCATTCTCTTCTGAATCTAGGCCCGAAGCTGTGGCGACACCGATGTGTTAGGTTTGTAATATTCAAGAACGCAATCAAATTGCAAAAATAAGCGGAAACGTGTAAAAATCAGAGTTTTAAAATTTTACAAACCATATACTAGGATCACCCTTTATGCACAATTATTAATTAAACGAAAAATTGAAGAACAAGAATCATACCCTTGAAGATCCAAGCTTCCTCAGGTACAAGTTCACCTCCAATTCTTTTCGCGTTCAACTTGAATCCACCTGGTTTGGTTCCTTCCTTTGATCAACGTTAGCCACCCAAGTGTTTGGCCTCTAGAGGTGATCCGCCAAGGAAGAATAAAGATTCAAGAAAATGGGTGGTTGGCTAAACCCTAGTTTTTCTATCTCTATAGAAAAAGAGCGCACTCTCCAACAATTGGAATAATGTATCATCAAGATATCTGATATAAGACTCTTCTTATAAAGATATTAAGTAACCATATTAAAATAAGGTATTATTTAATTAAACTCTTTTAATTAAATGGGCTCCCTAATCTTATTAGGGATAATTAATTAAACTCCTTTAATTAATTTTTCCTCCTAATCCTATTAGGAATAAATGAGAGTACTTATATTAAATTAATTCCTAAACTCTTTTAGAAATTAAAATAATAATAATTGTAATAATATTAATAAGACACCTCTTATTAATTTATATTTAATATTTTAAAATATTAAATAATAAATATTAAGCTATTTAATTTATTCTATCACCATAGATTAAATTAAATATATTTAACGATATTATTACGATTATGCCATTAACTTCTTAAATAATTATTCTTCCTTTTATGGTGTGACCCTTTTGTGGTTCTCCATATTAAACCTATTGTGAATAAATCAATTAGAACAATTTAAATCTTATTTAAATAAATAAATTAAACAATTTATTTATTTAAATAAATAATATTATTCTACAATAGGATAAGCCTCCCTAGCGATCAACGACTTTCCGGATAATATAGATTTCAACATTAATCATAAAAGAACCTTTGAGTAAATAGTTACCGTATAATTCAATCCTTCCACCATACAATGATGTCCCGAATTAAATATAAGACATGGAATTCTTTGTCAAGTCTTATTTTATTTAATTATATGTATTTCAATCCTTAAATGCACCTGACTCAAATAATGCAAATTAGAAACTCCTTTCTAATTTCATTACGCCTTAACCAAGGACTCTTCAAGTTATCATTTATCGAATCACATAAGACATTTCTTCTTTTTATAGAAGTGGTATATTCTTTATTGATCATACATTATCTTCATGTACAACTTATTATACCCAAGCATATCCTTTGATATACCCTAAGGGTCTTAAGGAATAAGTCAAAGTATAAATCACCATACACAAGATACTATGATGATCTCAAGTCCAAGGATCACTTGTCTTTACTATCACTACAGAATTCCTATTGATAGGCAAGTAAAACTCCATTAGGTATTCCTTAGCGAGCCAATGCGTTCGATGAACTTATTCTCTAATAAGCACCTACATACTTGCTTTAGTGTTCTCACACAAATGATCATGAGATCAATCATCCTCATCCATGAAAGAAGAACGTATGTACCAATCTATCCGGATTCACTAATCCCCAATTTAGTAATCCAATGATTGGGAACTATTTTAGTTTTAAGCTTTCTAAGAATTTAGATCTCATTAGAATGATCATCATCATTATTCTAAAAGCATTGCTTAAAACTATGGGTTTATCACATATTATAAAACAACATCATATAGATAATTAAAAGCCTTTAATAAATTAATACTTTTTATTAATAAATGAATAAGATTGTTACAAAGTATATGCTTTATCATCAAAAATGATTGGCTTGTGTGCATATTACTTTCAATCTCCCACTTGCACTAAAGCCAATCGTCATTTGTATCTTATACTCTTCTTAACTACTAGTGACGATTATCCTGCATTGTTGGATAAGCTTTAGTTAATGGATATGTAATGTTGTTCTTGAGAGTCCACCATCTATATAGTGATTTCCCATCTTTCAATGATTCTTATAATCAAATGAAAGTGCCACAACACATGTTTAGATCCAAGATGAGACTTAGGAACTATTCTAGTTACGTAATGAACTTTTGATCCAAACAATCAACTTGAAGCTTCATTTATAGCTATTTACTTTGTCTTTATCACTAAACCAACAACTCTTTCTTTGTTTGGAACCTTTCCAATTCAACTTTGCACCACTTTATTCAAGATAACGCTTTTACCTTAAAGTGGATTTTTCGTCATCTTGGTGCATCTGAAAAACTTGAGTCATTAAGCCCTCTAGTTTTAATTTAGACCCACCATGAATATGATCACATCCTTAGTCTTGGGTTAAGCACTTTAAGATGTTTTTCAACGACTCATAGTGAACTTCTCCATAATATGACTGATCAACATCAAATCTCGTACATTTCATTGCATACATGATTGTTACTCATGCGACCTCTCTTTTCAGGAGTCTGTGGGGACTATTAAGAGAGATACACTCCATAGCTCATCGACATGAGACATCTCTTGGAGTTTGCCATGCTAAACGACTTTAGCATCAAATGAATATACGTTCCTTGGGTTAAGTCGAGCATCCTCTTAAATCTATCTATATAGATTTATATCCCCAATTAAGATACTCTTCCAAATCATTCATGGAGGAATGTTTAGACAACTTTATCTTTACTGATTGTAGCATTGGTATGTCATTCCTTATCCGTAGTATATCAACATATAATACTAGAAATTTCACGGCGCTCCAATTTGACCCTTTTGTACACACTAGAACTCTTACCTCATCGTATGTAACTCTGGATCATCATCTTCTATGATCGTATCTCATCATCATCATCCATGATGAATCCATACCTCCAGTATCTTGATGATTATTCCAGATTCTGATTCGGTTTGTGGTACAATAGCTATCTACGTGTTCCTCTTATTTGACTTATAGTATTTTGTGGTTCTTGAACTCTTGAAGATCTATTATCCTCCCACTAGCCCTTTAAAGATAAACATCTTTATCTTAGAAAGCGATATGTTTCTCCATAAACACCTTTTGCTAAGTAGGATTATAGAACATATACCCTAAACTTATTTTAGGATGTCCCACAAATCATGCTTGTCAAATTTTGTCCCAAGCTTATCCTTTGAAACATTTTCACATAAGTTGGACAACCCCTTAACTTAACATACTTAAGATTAGGAATCCTCCCTCATCCATAACTTTTATGGAATCTTGGGGCTAGGATTTTGAGGTTACTTATTTTCGTGAGATATGCACCATTTCTAGGACATTATCTCGGAAGGATCTTTGGAATGTCGGTAAAATCATTATGGACCGCACTACCATGTCCAACAAGGTACGATTTTTCCTTTCGGATACATCAATCAATTATTACGTATCGGGAGGCGTCCATTATGAGAAAACAATTTGAGATGATCTAGAAACTTATTGCTTTCAGTATTTATTTATGATCTAATCAAAGAATCTTAATACTTTGTCAATTTGTTTCACTTATGAATTCTTTGAACTTTTCAAATAATTCACACTTGTATTTCATCAAATACACACATTTAACTCTTTGAATGATCATCTCCTTTTCTTATACTAGTTTGTTCAATTTATAAAATTATTTTCACGTAAGTCAAGTACACAAAATCCATTAAGTGATATTCCAGTCTTATACAAAACATTATTATTATAAATAGAACAACAATTGTTCTTAAATATAATACCAAAGATGTCATTGTCCAACAATAAAATGAAATTAATGTTTCCAACGAGAACTGGAATACAATAACAACTTATTGACTTAATAGACTTGCCCGTAGGCATTGCTAAACTATAAGTTTCTATGGCTAATGTAGCAACATTTGCTTCATTTCCCATACATAAGATTATTTATCTTTGTTTAGCTTTTTACTTCTTCTTGGTCCCTTCATAAATCTATATTTATGATAACCAAAGTCGATATCCAATATCCAAGTAGAACCTTGACTTAAAGAAAAATTTATTTTAAATCTTGAACAAAATTGTATTTATGTATCAAACTTCATTAAGCTTCTTTGGTTAGCCAACTGCAAGGTGCTTCTCATGATTTCTTTTCGATTAATCTATGCTTATTGCGGTGGAAGCAAACTCCTTTCTTATCCGTGTCGATTTTTTGTTCTTATTATACTTTGTTTTTGCCTTTCTATATACCTTCTTTGAATCGCTCTTCTTTTCAGAAAATCCTTTGGCCCCTACCAGTAAGACATGGTCTTTCTTGGTTGGAAAGTGACTCTCATCATTTTTCAACATGTTAAGCAATCTCTTCCTCAGAGGCATTGTCTACAACCATTGTAGGGATAGGCGTATTAAGGACATAAGATAGTTTTTCAGCTATGAGAACTATTCTCAAATTCCTTAACCAATCCGTTTAATTGATGCAGTTAATTTAGCATCTAATATGCTTCACAGTGATAGTAATTTTAGACATTGTAAAATTACGTAAATGAATTTGTAATTAACAACATTTTAACATACATTCTTTTATTAATTACCAAAATAAATTAGGTCTTGTTTTAAATTGGTATCTCCCACTATTTTCTTCAAACTATATTACCTCACTTATATAGTTTGACAAAATCTAATTAAAGATTTGCTTTAGTGAAAATAAGGATCCCATTTCAAATGTATATAACCTTGTGGTGACACAACAAACTATATATAAATAAATAGGTAGACAACTTTTGTCAATTACATCAACTATGCAACTCCTTTTCTTTTGCCTCTTAGATTATTTTGATCAGTGGTGGCACATCCAGAATCAAAATTATCCAAGTTAAGTCCCACTCTAGCACTCCATATATTCAAAAAGAAAAATATCATCCTTGTGGTGACACAACAAAATAATATTGTTCAATTTTCTTTATAAGCATCAAATGTGATAAATTAACATCTTAAATACTTAATACTTGCCTTGTGGTGACACAACAAACTCATATTAAATATTTAATACTCTATTAATTTTATCATGCTAGAAAGCGACGTTCGATATTCCAAATATCTTTGAACGCTTAGGACTTAATATAAAAATTGAGGGGTTTGTAATTAATTTGTCTCATCTTGTTTAAGCGCATACATTTATATATATACATAAAATACGCGTCATATTAATTAACATACGAAACATGTTTGCATAATATATAATATATATAGTATAAGCATGCATATATAGAATACTATATTCTACTAGAATTGATTATGGACTTTTATTCTAGTTTGGTTCACTTTAGAGCCACCAAGTGAACCAAAAGGTCAAACCCTAGGGGTGCGAGAAATAATATTTAAATATAACTATTACATTTAAACCCGGGCTCCATTACAAAAACGGGTCTTCAAGCGCCTCCTTGCTCCTTGCTCCCTTGATCTCTAATTCTTCAAAATTAATTCTAACTATTCCTATTACAAAACTATTTAAAATAAATAGAAACCTTGATCGTGATCGAGGAAAAAGTACATAGGAGGAGATAAAATTTATATATATTAAGAAAAATTAGAGAAGGCGAGTACATGAATTCCATTTAATAAAACCCATACATTCACGTGCATCCAACTAAAATAAAATCCAATCACATTGGTCAATTGTCCATAATCAATCTCATTTATTATCATACATATCATCATATGCATCAATACATAACATTCATCCGATGAATAATAAACATTCAATATATATATTGATATCATTTAATGGGCAAATTTAGCTAGTATAAAATCTAATTTTTTTTAATCAAAATAAACTCCTTTATTTTAATCCAAATTTAAATCAAAATAAAACTATTTTATTTTAATTTATCCAATTTTGAATAAAATAAACTATTTTATTTTAATCAAAATTTTAATCAAAATAAACTCCTTTATTTTAATTAATTATGGAATCCAATTCCATGTAAAAAAAATAACTCCTTTATTAAAGGAAACACGGATTCTTTTTCCTATTCACAAATAAACTCCTTTATTTTGAATAATATGAAATCTTATTTCATATCTAAATAAACTCCTTTATTTAAGAAAATTAGGATTCTCTTTCCTATTCACAAATAAACTCTTTTATTTTGAATAATATGAAATCTTATTTCATATCTAAATAAACTCCTTTATTTAAGAAACATATAATCCAATTTCAACTCCAATTAGTTATCATGGAATCTAATTCCATCTCTAATTAGTTAACATGAAATTTAATTTTAAAATCAAAATAAACTCTTTTATTTTAATATTAAAATAAACTTTTTATTTGAAGATTAAAATAAACTTTATTTTAATTATAAAATAATTGAGAATATATATATATATATATATATATATATAAACCGTTAATTAGATTATATATATATATATAAGTAAATGAATCCTGACTTCCAAATCTTTATCATGATTACCGAATCAGCAGCATTCCTGGATGACATGGAAGTAATATATATCATATATATATAATATAATAACTTTAAATTAATGGCCGCGAACTGATTTCTTCTTTACAAAAGGCGTGATCCAGGCCACATGAATCAGGATCTCCCATGTCCCAAAAAAAAATCACACTCTGCGAAATAAAAAAAATCGGGTCGGGATTACCCTTTTTTTTTTTAAATAAATTTTATACAACAAAATTATGCCCAATTAAATTTGTTCTAAACACATATCAATATACATATCAAATAAAACAATTAATAATTCGCATAAAGGTTTGGCTCTGACGCCACTGTTAGGTTTGTAATATTCAAGAACGCAATCAAATTGCAAAAATAAGCGGAAACGTGTAAAAATCAGAGTTTTAAAATTTTACAAACCATATACCCGGATCACCCTTTATGCACAATTATTAATTAAACGAAAAATTGAAGAACAAGAATCATACCCTTGAAGATCCAAGCTTCCTCAGGTACAAGTTCACCTCCAATTCTTTTCGCGTTCAACTTGAATCCACCGGGTTTGGTTCCTTCCTTTGATCAACGTTAGCCACCCAAGTGTTTGGCCTCTGAGGGTGATCCACCAGGAAGAATAAAGATTCAAGAAAATGGGTGGTTGGCTAAACCTAGTTTTTCTATCTCATAGAAAAAGAAGCGTACTCTCCAACAATTGGAATAACGTATCATCAAGATATCCGATATAAGACTCTTCTTATAAAGATATCAAGTAACCTATTAAAATAAGGTATTATTTAATTAAACTGCTTTTTTTAATTAAATGGGCTCCCTAATCTTATTAGGGATAATTAATTAAACTCCTTTAATTAATTTTTCCTTCTAATCCAATTAGGAATAAATGAGAGTACTTATATTAAATTAATTCCTAAACTCTTTTAGAAATTAAAATAATAATAATTGTAATAATATTAATAAGACTCCTCTTATTAATTTATATTTAATATTTCTAAAATATTAAATAATAAATATTAAGCTATTTAATTTATTCTATCACCATAGATTAAATTAAATATACTTAACATATTATTACGATTATGCCATTAACTTCTTAAATAATTATTCTTCCTTTTATGGTGTGACCCTTTAGGTTCTCCATATTAAACCGGTTGTGAATAAATCAATTAGAATAATTCTAATCTTATTTAAATAAATAAATTAAACAATTAATTTATTTAAATAAATAATATTTATTCTATAATAGGGATAAGCCTCCTAGCGATCAACGACTTTCCGGATAATATAGATTTCAACATTAATCATAAAAAATCTTTGAGTAAATAGTTACTGCAATAAATTCAATCCTTCCACCATACAATGTCCCAATTAAATATAAGACATGGAATTCTTCACAAGTCTTATTTTATTTAATTATATGTATTTCGATCCTTAAATGCACAACTCCAAATAATGCAAATTAGAAACTCCTTTCTAATTTCATTACGCTTATAACCAAGGACTATTGGGTTGTCATTTATCGAATCACATAGGACATTTCTCTTCTTTTAATAAAGTGGTTGATTCTTTATTGATCATACATTATCTCCATATACAACTTATTATACCTAAGCATACCCTTTGATATACCCTAAGGGTCTTAAGGAATAAGTCAAAGTGTAACTCATCATACACAAGATACTTATGATGATCTCAAGTCCAAGGATCACTTGTCTTACTATCACTACTGAAATTCCTATTGACAAAAGTAAAACTCCATTAGGTATTCCTTAGCGAGCCACGTTCGATGAACTTATTCTCTAATAAGCACCTACATACTTGCTTTAGTGTCTCCACACAAATGATCATGAGATCAATCATCCTCATCCAATGAAGCAAGCAACGTATGTATCAATCTATCCGGATTCACTAATCCCCAATTTAGTAATCCAATGATTGGGAACTATTTTAGTTTTAAGCTTTCTAAGAATTTAGATCTCATTAGAATGATCATCATCATTATTCTAAAAGCATTGCTTAAAACTATGGGTTTATCACATATTATAAAACAACATCATGTAGATAATTAAAAGCCTTTAATAAATTAATACTTTTTATTAATAAATGAATAAGATTGTTACAAAGTATATGCTTTATCATCAAACATGATTGGCTTGTGTGCATATTACTTTCACGATGATCATCGGTTCGGCAATAATTCCATCATGGAACTGATGGGTGAAGGAGTGAAATACCAGACTAAAGGAAGTTGAGATTTGACCATCAATTTGAACTGATCGATTAATATTGGTCATCTGTGAGTAAACACTTTGTCTTCGTGTTTTAGTCCCAAATACAAAGAAGTCGAAAAGGATCACCAAGATAATGCCAAGAGAATACCAAGAGAATCTTAGAAGGAAAAGCCATTCTGAAGTCAGTGTTTGGCAAAAGGAAAGAAGCAACCTTGACATTGTTCTTCTCAACAATGAATGCCTCTGGAAGGTTATCGACAAGGTCAAAGAAGAACTGAAAAGGACCAAGGCCACTCATCGGGTCATCACT
Source organism: Panax quinquefolius (assembly GCA_020205615.1). Taxonomy (NCBI): domain Eukaryota; kingdom Viridiplantae; phylum Streptophyta; class Magnoliopsida; order Apiales; family Araliaceae; genus Panax; species Panax quinquefolius. The sequence continues at coordinate 148,347,733 of CM035167.1, forward strand.
GATATAAATGTCGATCTGTCAAGCTAAAGGATCAAAGCATCTGGTACATCGTCAGAAGCTCGAAGAATAGCTCAAAGAGCTCAAGACCCCTTAGAGATTTGGGTCCGCTTGATTGTGAAGACTTTCGCAGGAGATCCAGTGAATCTGAGAAAATCCGCCGAGCTGAACAATAAGATCGTCCATATGTATGCCAAAGGATATGAAATCTGCCAAGTAAAGGCAAGAAAAAAGCTCGGGCCAAGGTAGATCCATCTCTTCAAGACTCTTTAGATGGTGACGATGACAGGAAGAAGCTTTGAAGATGACCTCTCCTTATCTTTAGTCAGTAGAACTTTACGTAAAAATTCTAACTTGTTGTAAACAATTAATATTAAAATATCAACTTCATGCCTTATTACTTATGAGTGAATATTTCTTGTCAATAATTCAGTATCAATTAATCTGTATGAACTTAACTTAGGACATGAACTAGATAAGGCGTATAACAGTTAATTTATGAAATGAAGTGAAATCAATTTAATGGATAGAATTTAATGAATGATGTTGAATGAATCCGAACTCAACACTTGAACAAAATAAAGTAATGTATACTTATCTTTTTCAAGTGTGAGATCGGTCATGTGTGAGGTGAATTAATTTGATCCTCCTTGCACCATCAAAATCTTGCTTACCACTCGGGGTAAACAAGTATATAAGAACATTTGTTTACCACTCGGGGTGAAACAATTATATAAGGACTAAGATATAAGGATCAATTGTGACCATTGACTTACCACCCTTGGTAAAATAACATAAGATTTGTCTACCACGCTGGGCAACAAATAAATGGGCTACCATCGAATGGCCAGCGAGTCCTACCATACCTCCTTACACCATTGTGACTTTAGGACAAATAGGACCAGGATCAATAGTGACCATTGACTTACCACCCTTGGTAAAATCAATATAGGATCATAGGATTTGTCTACCACACGGGTAACAAATAAGTGAAATTTGCCATCGAATGGCCAGCGAGTCCTACCATACCTCCTTACACCATTGTGACTTTAGGACAAATAGGACCAGGATCAATAGTGACCATTGACTTACCACCCTTGGTAAAATCAATATAGGATCATAGGATTTGTCTACCACACGAGGTAACAAATAAGTGGGCTGCCATCGAATGGCCACCGAGTCCTACCATACCTCCTTACACCATTGTGACTTTAGGACAAATAGGACCAGGATCAATAGTGACCATTGACTTACCACCCTTGGTAAAATCAATATAGGATCATAGGATTTGTCTACCACGCGGTAAACAAATAAGTGGGCTGCCATCGAATGACCAGCGAGTCCTACCATACCTCCTTACACCATTGTGATTTTAGGACAAATAGGACCAGGATCAATAGTGACCATTGACTTACCACCCTTGGTAAAATCAATATAGGATCATAGGATTTGTCTACCACACGGGGTAACAAATAAGTGGACTGCCATCGAATGGCCAGCGAGTCCTACTATACCTCCTTACACCATTGTGACCTTAGGACAAATAGGACCAGGATCAATAGTGAAAAAATGAATGTGGATGAGCTATCAAAAATCATCTCGCGTCTTTGACTCCCGGTTCTTTCATGAATATCCATGCCAAGTGCTTTGTAGGCCAACAACTTCGTCAAATGATCGCCATGAGAGGACTTTGTGAACTTCTCAAGATCATATTCAATTTGGATGGAACCAAATGTTTGAGCAATGATGATGAAAAAGGTCCTTCGATAAAGATTCTCATCAATGAGAGCAAAATTGACACTCTTGCACTTGGTATACTTTGCCAGCATTTGATCTGAAGGAAAGACGCCATCTGCCATCAAAATTATAAGCATCTGTAGTGGCCAACTTTGATAATACATCGGCGGTGGAATTGTTATTGCGATCGACCCCTTGATAGCCTGTTGTACTGATGTTCAAAATAGAATATCCATCTGCATGCAATGTCCACGAGCTCTGCTTCTGCTGAAGAACTGCAATGGCTTTGTTAGACTCCTCGACTTCTCTTTAACTATTATCAGCTTCATAAAAGAATTGTCCGACCATAATGTCAATGACCTTGGAAATATTTACCAAGTGTTCGGTTTCAAGAAGAGTCACGACTTATAGATCTGCTTTGGTGGCGAGTCCTTGTTTTTGCGGCGAGAACACTCAAGGCAGAGTGCCTTTTTGCATTCTCGGTGAATATATTCTTGAATTACTCCTCAAATGCTGTTTGTGCCATAGTCCCGAGAACCCCTAGGATGAGGTACCCTCTTCTTGATGCTTAGGAATATGGGTGCATTTGTGTCTTTGAATCTGAACTCGATAGCCTTAGGCGGGCATCTCCAAGAAAAAAGTATCTACAGTGATTGTGCCTCGGTGGACTCTCGGGAGTGTGATTTCTGGATCTACTTCGGTGAAACTCTCTGTCACGGTGGTGAGGATACTCGAGGCAGAATGCCTTATTTGTATTATGAGGTGCATGCTCTCTGGATCAGTTTCTTCGTCTGCTGCGACCATAATCCTGGAAACCGATAGGGCGGAATACCCTTCTTAGATCAATTAGGAAAATGGTTGTTGAGTCTTCATCTACTCTACTTCGACCATAATCCTGAAGACCAATAGGGTGGAATACCCTCTTCGGTCAATTAGGAAAATGGCTGTTGGGTCTTCATCTACTCTGCTTCGACCATAATCCTGAAGACCAATAGGGTGGAATACCCTCTTCGGTCAATTAGGAAAATGGCTGTTGGGTCTTCATCTACTCTGCTCCGACCATAATCTTGAAGACCAATAGGGTGGAGTACCCTCTTCGGATGCTCAGGAATATGGTTCTTTGGTCTTCTTTGGTCATGAGGATCACCTTGAGACATGTCTTCAAAGTGTATAGACTACTTTCCAACTCACGGTTGTCCATCTTTAAGCGTACCACATCTTTCAGACAGGACATAATTGAACGCTTTGTCCCTCGACAGTAATCCAAGAATCAGCACACTCATCCTCGCTCAAGACAACAGCACCCATCCTCGCCTCCGCCTCCAAGAGAACCTCCAAAGCTCTATCCGCCGTCCACCATCTTCATCACTGACCACTTGCCGGTTTAGAGCTCTAAAGTGGGTGCTTTTTACTTACCTTCTACCATGATCATTCTCTTTGTCGACCAACAAAGACCAACCATCTTCGAGAACTTCACCGTGGGATCTCGAACGAGAACCCCACGATTGGTGCCATAACTTCCGATGTAGAACAAACCGGAAATATTGTGATTGATTGTAAGACCCCAGCTTTTATAAATAAAGATGATTTTTTTCTATAAATATTATTTTTGAATATTATGGAATAAATTTGATATAATGTTATAGTTGTGGGTAATATTTATAAATTTTGCAAAGTATGCAAGTTGTTATAAAATATTAGTTTGGTGGGGAATATTCTTTTTTTAGGGAATATTAAATGCGATGGCTCAATCATTGGTGGACCCCTAATGTAATTATTGCCGGATTGAGAAAACGACAAAAATATTTTATAAAAATAACGGCGGAAGTTTTACCGTTGATCTTGTTGAACTACTCTTCGGTAGTAAAAGTACATGCGATGTCGTGTGGTTGCATAGTAGCACACCAGTATTGATTATTGATGCTTATGTGAGAAGTCACTCATTTGATTCCATTATTGTCGATTAATAATATGAATTATTATAGCGATAATGACGTTTTGTTTTATTCAGATTATTAATGTAATAAAAAAAGCGAAACATCTTTTATATAAAATGTAATACTTTATTAAAGTTATTTTATAAATAAAATATATTATATTTTATTATGCATAGTGTTAGTATAGTGTTTTTTTTGCATAGTGTTTTGTATAGTGTTTTGCATAGTAAAATGTTTTTATATAAATAGAATATATTATATTTTATTTAAAAGATTTTGCTTTAAATATGGATAGTCGATTAAAGTAAATCAATCTGGACCGTTCATGGATTAATTCTTATGCATTCCATTTTCCTATAAATAGAAGCTCATTCCTTCATTATTTTCTTACTAAATTCATTGAAACTCTAGAGAGAGAAATTATAGAGAACCTATAGAGAAAAGTTATAGAAAGAAGAAGAGTATTACTGCTACTTCACTACTTCTATATTCAGTTCTTTTTACGGTAAGAGGGTGTTATTCTTTCTTCTTGAAGAGAACTTCATTATTCCATTCACTATTATTCTGTTGGAATAACTTTGTAAAAGTGGCATACCCTATACATAACTTTTGTATCATGGCATACCTATACTTGGTGAAATCCTTATGTTATTCCATTACTTATTATTACGCTGGAATAACTTTTGTATCTGTGATTTTTACCCTATACTTGGTGACATTCTTCTATTATTCTCATTTGGAACATCCTCATGCATGTGTTTTACACCTAACTGGTTCCGCTCTTTATTATTCTCGCTGAACATCACATGCATGTGTTTTACACCCACTGGTTCCGGCTCTTTATTATTATTCATTTGGAACATCACATGCATGTGTTTTACACCGGACTGGTTCCGCTCTTTATTATTCTGTTGGAACATCCTGCATGCATGTGTTTTACACCGGACTGGTTCCGCTCTTTATCATTCTGTTGGAATATCCTATCTTTGTGTTTTACAGGATCCGGTTCCATCTTTATTATTACATTGGAACATCCTGCGGTGTAATTTCACTGACACAGGTTCCGTTATTATTATTACATTGGAATAACTTTTATCATCGCAATCTGCCGCATGCGTGGTGATTTCTTTTGTTAATCCATTCTTTATTATACCCATTGGTTAAAACTTTGACTTCTATACTCCATGAAATTAGTGGAATATCCTTGACATTTGCAAGCTTCATCCAATCCTTTCATGGAAATATTCTTCTCGATATTCTTGAATTTTACTCTACAAAAGCGATATCGTGTTGATGATTTGGGCGTTAATAATTTCGGATAAAATAATTCTTGAACTTGTTTTATTGAATTCTTATATCATTGTCATCATCCTCATGTTTATATATATTTTTTTAAAGTCATCTGTGGCTTCGTAGAGGCATGGATGGACTTGGTATGATTATGACCGAGGATTATTCGATTGTAATCATGGCCGTAATGTTACAAATGATGTGGTAAAAATCCTCGATGGTAGTAGTGCATTGATGGACGATTGTTGGCATGATCATGACCATTAATAAATACACAACTATTCTTGGCCCGTGAGTGCGGGAATAATTGTGGTCGTGATCTTAAAGAATATCCTTGGCCGTAGTGCGGGGTGATTCGATGATGTGGATTATTTATTAAAGTGAGTCTCAAATTTATAACATGATGAAAAAAACCTTTTAAATCATAAAAATAGTAGATTTTATTTTCTACTTGACTCTTTTAATGGATTAGTATTCAAAGCTGCAGCTTAAACCGTTTTATCATTGTATTTTATCGGTTTAACATTGTTGAAGACTATTGATAATTTATTCGCATTATCTTAGTCATAATATTTCTTCTTGGGCTAGTTGAGCTCACCCTTTTCTTTCACTTTATCTTTGAGAAAATGAGAATATAAATTTGAGACGAGTCGGGAAACGAGTGATGGTCCCGAAGATAGCATTAGTAGTCCTCACTATTCAGTGAAATAGTGTGATAATAATTGTAATGAGGACTTTTTGTTTGAGTTTGTATAATATCTAGTAGACGATATTTGTATTTAAACTCACGCTTTATATCGTATTGTACACCACAGTTATGTTAATAAGTTGTATTTAAATTACATACCATGTAAGTGGCGACCCAAGATGGGTGATGTATACCTAATTTTGGGGGCTTCACGGTTAGTATCGAGCTAAGGATATGATCCACAGCTAAGATGTGAGAAAAGTAATAGGAGGGAGAGACGGGAATACCTTCATTGGTATGACCTACCTAAGTTTATGTCTTATTTTATTGGTGGTCGAATTAATATAAAGATAATTGTTACATGTCAATTAATCTTTTGTTTTGTGGCGATATCTGAAAATGACATCCGAGAATGTTGAGAATAAGCGATGGAGCACAGCGATCGTTGATTCACCACATATCAATAATCGGGATAATGTTCATCGTGAAGGCGACAATCCTCATGCAAACAACAACAACGACCAAATGATGAATGATCAAATGTTCATAGGCTTTATGCAATTTATGCAACAATGAAAGCGAGGCGACTCTCATCCCAAAAGCGTGGGGTGGAAACACGAAAAACTCTCAAGGTGATCACCGCTTAAACAATTCAAGGAGCTGGGACCACCGGAGTTTAAGGAGAGCCAAAACCACTTCTCGGCGGAAGCATGGATAAAGCAGATTACCAAGATATTTGATGTCTTGGGATGCTCAGAGGAGCAAAAGGTTCCTTCACGCCTTTATGTTGCGGAGAGGCAGATTCTTGGTGGGAATCGGTAGAAACGTACTCAACTTCTTTGTCTTGAAGATATCTTGGGAGAAGTTCGGGAGTCATTCAACGACAAATACTTTCTGAAAGTATTCGCCACATGAAGGAGGTGGAGTTTATCAAGTTGGAACAAAACAATATGGCCGTGTCGCATGATACGAGGCAAAATTTGCGGAGTTATCACGGTTTATATCCCACTTGGTGGATAATGAAGAGAGAATGGCGCGAATGTTTTTAAGAGGTTTGAAGTCGAGATACGTCAACATCTTATTTCTCATAAACCGTGTTTGTATTCGAGATGTTGTAAATAGGGCTCGATTAGTGGAGCGCGATAACGAGTCAACGCCTTAACTAAAAGAGAAGCGGTGAAGCAAAGTTATAATACCAACGAGAGTAGTCATCGTGACGGTGACAACAAGCGTGGAGGGAATCAACGAGGCGGATATGGTAACCACTTCGGTGGTAATCGGGCCAAAACAATAAGAATGGACATTTCAAAGCAATGAGATTCAACAATGATGGAAAGACGTCGGACCAAAGACCCGTTGTTAAGGAAGGAGAAAGACCACCTATCATATGCTTCAAATGCGGAGAAGAGGGACACATCGATCCGAATCGTGCCATCATAGTCAAAGCATGTTATAATTGTGGAAGAGAAGGTCACTTAGCTCGATTTTGTGCCATCAAAGACAAATTCAACTAGGATGGAGGCACCAAAGGCCGTCCCCGAAAAAGTCAAAAGCCGTGTAGGTCTGAGGAGGCGTTTGTTGTGACCTCCCAGAGAGCAAGGAACCCGAATGAGGTCATCACGGGTAAGCTTATCATAAACTCTAATGAAGTCTACACTTTATTTGATACACGGTTCTACCCATTCTTTTATTTCTCCTACTTGCGCTCATCGATTAAATTTGACTCGAGAAATTAGACTTTAACTTATCTGTGGAAACCCCGTTGGGAGAAACCTTCATTACATCCACTTTGCTTATAAGTCTTGTTTGGTTCAAATCGGTACCCTCACATTACCACATCGATCTTATTTCATTAAAAATACTTGCATTTGACGTGATTCTGTGGATTGATTGGTTAACTACTTATCATGCAAAAATTGATTGTTTTCGTAAGGTTGTTAGCTTTCATATTCCTAATCAACCTATTATGCGAATTCAAACGACCAAACCATTAAAATGAAAGAAATTATTGATTCACATTATGTTTACTATTGATTCACATTATTTAGTATTAGGGGAGTTGGTGCAAGATTGATAATACTTGCAAGATTAAATTATAAATGAAAGAAAAGTTGGAGGTATTGTACTATAATTTTTTGAGCCCCAAAACGTGCAATTATCGAAACTATATTTTCCTATAAATAGAATCTCATTCTTCCTTCATTTCTCACCAATTCACAAAAGCTTTAGAGCGATTATTATAGAGAGAAAAAAGAAGAGAAATCCGCTACCTCACTATTTCAGTATCCAGTTTATTTTCCAAAGTAAGGAGTATTATTTCTTTCTTATCTATGAAGAGAACTTCTGTTATTCCATTTCTTATTATTACATTTGAATAACTTGGTATCTGCTGCTACCCTATACTTCGTGAAATTCTTACATTGTTCCATTCTTTATCATTCATTGGAACATCCATGCATGCGTTTCTGTTGGACTCAATTCCGTCTTTATTATTCTCGTTGGAATATCCTCGTGCATGCATTCTCTTGCCGGACTGATTCCGTCTTTATTATTACATTGGAATATCACATGCATGCGTTTTCTGCCGGACTTCGATTCCGTTATTTATTATTACATTGGAATAACTTTTTGTCGCGCGGTCTATCGCATGCATGGTGATTTCTTTAGTTATTCCATTCCTTATTATACTCAGTTGGTTAAAGTTTTGACTTCTATAATCCATGAAATTAGTGGAATATCCTTGATATTTGCGCTTCATCCAGTATCTTTTCATGGAAATATTCTTCTGAGCATTCTTGAATTTTACTCTACAAAGCAGTATCATGTTGACAATTTAGACGTTATTAGATCCTGGATAAAATAATTCTTGAACTTGTTTTATTGAATTCTTATATCATTGTCATCATCCTCATGTTTATATTTTGTTGAAAGTCATCATGGCCTATAGGGCATAGATGGACTTAGTATGATTATGACTTAGGGATTATTCGGTTGTAATCATGGTAGTAATGTTACAAATGATGTGGTAAAAGTACTCATTGGCCGTAATGCATTGATGGATGATTGTTGGCATGACCATGACCATTAATGAATACACAAATATTCTTGGCTCGTAGTGCATGGATAATTGTGGTCGTGATACTAAAGAATATCCTTGGCGTAGTAGTGCGGGGGTGATTCAATGATGTGGATTATTTATTAAAATTTGAGTTCCAAATGATAAAAGTGATGAAAACCTTCTAAATCATAAAAGATAGTAGATTTTATTCTCTACTTGACTCTTTTAATGGATTGCTTGTTCACCGCAGCTTAAACTTGATGGTTGTTATATTGTATCAGTTTAACACTGTTGAAGGCTAACGATAATATATTCTGCATTATCTTAGTCATAATATTTCCTACTGGGCTAGTTGAGCTCACCCTTTTACTTTTATTGTTCTCTTCAAGAAATGAGAACGTAGCAGGGACTAGTCGGGGAACGGAGTGACGGACCAGATGATAGCATTAGTAGTCCTCACTATTCTGTGAAATAGTGTAATAATAATTGTAATGAGGACTCCTTTTGAGTTTGTATAATCTCTAGTAGACGATATTCGTATTCAAACTCACAGCTTATGTTTTGTCGTATTGTACACGACAATTGTATTATTAAGTTGTATTTGAGTTCTGTACCATGTAAGTGGCGACCCAAGATGGGTGATGTATACCTAATTTTGGGGCGTCCACAAATAAGATGACGATACCCAAGTAGTTAATGTGTTCGAACATTTTTTTACGTGTCGATGTACCTAAGGGTCTTAAGGAATAAGTCAAAGTATAACTCATCATACACAAGATACTATGATGATCTCAAGTCCAAGGATCACTTGTACTACTATCACTACATGAATTCCTATTGACAAAAGTGAAGTAAAACTCCATTAGGTATTCCTTAGCGAGCCACGTTCAATGAACTTATTCTCTAATAAGCACCTACATACTTGCTTTAGTGTCTCCACACAAATGATCATGAGATCAATCATCCTCATCCAATGAAAGCAAGCAACGTATGTATCAATCTATCCGGATTCACTAATCCCCAATTTAGTAATCCAATGATTGGGAACTATTTTAGTTTTAAGCTTTCTAAGAATTTAGATCTCATTAGAATGATCATCATTATTATTCTAAAAGCATTGCTTAAAACTATGGGTTTATCACATATTATAAAACAGCATCATGTAGATAATTAAAAGCCTTTAATAAATTAATACTTTTTATTAATAAATGAATAAGATTGTTACAAAGTATATGCTTTATCATCAAACATGATTGGCTTGTGTGCATATTACTTTCACGATGATCATCGGTTCGGCAATAATTCCATCATGGAACTGATGGGTGAAGGAGTGAAATACCAGACTAAAGGAAGTTGAGATTTGACCATCAATTTGAACTGATCGATTAATATTGGTCATCTGCAAGTAAACACTGTCTTCGTGTGTTTCCGTCCCAAATACAAAGAAGCCGAAAAGGATACCGAAGATAATGCCGAAGAGAATACCGAAGAGAATACCGAAGGGAGAAAGCCATTCTGAAGTCTGTGTTTGGCAAAAGGAAAGAAGCAACCTTGACATTGTTCTTCTCAACAATGAATGCCTCTGGAAGGATATCGACAAGGTCAAAGAAGAACTGAAAAGGACCAAGGCCACTCATCGGGTCATCACTGATATAAATGTCGATCTGTCAAGCTAAAGGATCAAAGCATCCGGTACATCGTCGAAGCTCAAGAATAGCTCAAAGAGCTCGGGCCCTAGAGATTTGGGTCCGCCAATCGATCAAGACTTTGCAAGGAGATCCAGTGAGAATCTGAGAAAATCCAGCCGAAATTTGAACAATAAGATCGTCCCATATGTATGCCAAAGGATATGAAATCTGCCGAAGTAAAGGCAAGAAAAAGCTCGGGCCAAGGTAGATCCATCTCTTCAAGACTCTTTAGATGGTGACGATGACAAGGAAGAAGCCTGAAGATGACCTCTCCTTATCTTTAGCTGTAGAACTTTCTGTAAAAATTCTAACTTGTTGTAAACAATTAATATTAAAATATCAACTTCATGCCTTATTACTTATGAGTGAATATTTCTTGTCAATAATTCAGTATCAATTAATCTGTATGAACTTAACTTAGGACATGAACTAGATAAGGCGTATAACAGTTAATTTATGAAATGAAGTGAACTGAATTTAATGGATAGAATTTAATGAACAGTATTGAATGAACTGAACTCAACACTTGAACAAAATAAAGTAATGTATACTTATCTTTTTCGAAGTGTGAGATCGGTCATGTGTGAGGTGAATTCGGCTGATCCTCCTTGCACCATCAAAATCTTGCTTACCACTCGGGGTAGAACAAGTATATAAGAACATTTGTTTACCACTCGGGGTGAAACAATTATATAAGGACTAAGATATAAGGATCAATTGTGACCATTGACTTACCACCCTTGGTAAAATAACATAGGATTTGTCTACCACGCTGGGCAACAAATAAATGGGCTACCATCGAATGGCCAGCGAGTCCTACCATACCTCCTTACACCATTGTGACTTTAGGACAAATAGGACCAGGATCAATAGTGACCATTGACTTACCACCCTTGGTAAAATCAATATAGGATCATAGGATTTGTCTACCACCGCGGTAACAACAAATAAGTGGGTCGCCATCGAATGGCCAAATGTGTCCTACCATACCTCCTTACACCATTGTGACTTTAGGACAAATAGGACCGGGATCAATAGTGACCATTGACTTACCACCACCTGGTAAAATCAATATAGGATCATAGGATTTGTCTACCACACGAGGTAACAAATAAGTGAGGTCGCCATCGAATGGCCACCGAGTCCTACCATACCTCCTTACACCATTGTGACTTTAGGACAAATAGGACCAGGATCAATAGTGACCATTGACTTACCACCCTTGGTAAAATCAATATAGGATCATAGGATTTGTCTACCACACGGGGTAACAAATAAGTGGGCTGCCATCGAATGACCAGCGAGTCCTACCATACCTCCTTACACCATTGTGATTTTAGGACAAATAGGACCAGGATCAATAGTGACCATTGACTTACCACCCTTGGTAAAATCAATATAGGATCATAGGATTTGTCTACCACACGGGGTAACAAATAAGTGGACTGCCATTGAATGGCCAGCGAGTCCTACTATACCTCCTTACACCATTGTGACCTTAGGACAAATAGGACCAGGATCAATAGTGAAAAAGTGAATGTGGATGAGCTACCGAAATCTGTCCGTGCTGACTCCCCGGTTCTTTCATGAATATCCATGCCGAAGTGCTTTGTAGGCCAACAACTTCGGGTCAAATGATCGCCACAGAGGACTTTGTGAACTTCTCGAAGATCATATTCAATTTCGGATGGAACCAAATGTTTGAGCAATGATGACGAAAAAGGTCCTTCGATAAAGATTCTCATCAATGAGAGCAAAATTGACACTCTTGCACTTGGTATACTTTGCCAGCATTTGATCTGAAGGAAAGACGCCATCTGCCATCAAAATTATAAGCATCTGTAGTGGCCAACTTTGATAATACATCGGCGGTGGAATTGTTATTGCGATCGACCCCTTGATAGCCTGTTGTACTGATGTTCAAAATAGAATATCCATCTGCATGCAATGTCCACGAGCTCTGCTTCTGCTGAAGAACTGCAATGGCTTTGTTAGACTCCTCGACTTCTCTTTAACTATTATCAGCTTCATAAAAGAATTGTCCGACCATAATGTCAACCGACCTTGGAAATATTTACCGAAGTGTTCGGATTTCCAAGAGTGCGGCTTATAGATCTGCTTTGGTGACGAGTCCTTCGCTGCGGCGAGAACACTCAAGGCAGAGTGCCTTTTTTGCATTCTCGGGTGAATATATTCTTGAATTACTCCCTCGTCTGTTTGTGCCATAGTCCCGAGAACCCCTAGGATGAGGTACCCTCTTCGGATGCTTAGGAATATGGGTGCATTTTGTGTGCTGAATCTGAACCTGATAGCCTTAGACGGGCATCTCCGAAGAAAAGTATCTACAGGGCGGTGTGCCCTCAGTGGACTCTCGGGAGTGTGATTTCTGGATCTACTTCGGTGAAACTCTCTGTCACGGTGGTGAGGATACTCGAGGCAGAATGCCTTATTTGTATTATGAGGTGCATGCTCTCTGGATCAGTTTCTTCGTCTGCTGCGACCATAATCCTGGAAACCGATAGGGCGGAATACCCTTCTTAGATCAATTAGGAAAATGGTTGTTGAGTCTTCATCTACTCTACTTCGACCATAATCCTGAAGACCAATAGGGTGGAATACCCTCTTCGGTCAATTAGGAAAATGGCTGTTGGGTCTTCATCTACTCTGCTCGACCATAATCCTCAAGACCAATAGGGTGGAATACCTCTTGATCGATTAGGAAAATGGGCATTGGGTCTTCATCTACTCGCTTTCCGACCATAATCTTGAAGACCAATAGGGTGGAGTACCCTCTTCGGATGCTCAGGAATATGGTTCTTTGGTCTTCTTTGGTCATGAGGATCACCTTGAGACATGTCCTCAAAGTGTATAGACTACTTTCCAACTCACGGTTGTCCATCTTTAAGCGTACCACATCTTTCAGACAGGACATAATTGAACGCTTTGTCCCTCAGCTTGGCAATCCGAAGAATCTGCACAGCTACATCCTCGCTCCGCACAGCCACATCCTCGCTCCGCTCCAAGAGAACCTCCAAAGCTCTATCTGCTTCGTCCACCATCTTCATCAGCCTGACCACTTCGGTGCCGAGCTCTAGGCGGGGTGCTTTTTACTTACCTTCGGCCATGATCATTCTCTTTGTCAGCAACAAAGACCAACCATCTTCGGGCTTCGCCGTGGGATCTCGAACGAGAACCCCCTGATTGGTGCCATAACTTCCGATGTAGAACAACTGGAAATATTGTGATTGATTGTAAGACCCCAGCTTTTATAAATAAAGATGATTTTTTTCTATAAATATTATTTTTGAATATTATGGAATAAATTTGATATAATGTTATAGTTGTGGGTAATATTTATAAATTTTGCAAAGTATGCAAGTTGTTATAAAATATTCGTTTGGTCGGGGAATATTCTTTTTGTTAGGAATATTCGTACAATGGCTCAATCATTGGTGGACCCCACAATGTAATTATTGTCGGATTGAAAAAACGACAAAATATTTTTATAAAAATAACGGCGGAAGTTTTACTGGTTGATCTTGTTGAACTACTTTCGGTAGTAAAAAATGCGATGTACGTGTGGTTGCATAGTAGCACACGGTATTGATTATTGATGCTTATGTGAGAAGTCACTCAGTTTGATTCCATTATTGTCGATTAATAATATGAATTATTATAGCGATAATGACGTTTTATTTTATTCAGTATTATTAATGTAATAAAAAAATGAAACATCTTTTATATAAAATGTAATACTTTATTAAAGTTATTTTATAAATAAAATATATTATATTTTATTATGCATAGTGTTGCATAGTGTTTTTTTGCATAGTGTTTTGTATAGTGTTTGCATAGTAAAATGTTTTTATATAAATAGAATATATTATATTTTATTTAAAAGATTTTTGCTTTAAATATGGACCGTCAGATTAAAATAAATCAATCTGGACCGTTTCATGGATTAGTTCTTATGCATTCCATTTTCCTATAAATAGAAGCTCATTCCTTCATTATTTTCTTACGAATTCATTGAAACTCTCTAGAGAGAAATTATAGAGAGAACCTATAGAGAGAAAGTTATAGAAAGAAGAAGAGTATTACTCGCTACTTCACTACTTCTATATTCAGCCTTTTTACGGTGAAGGGTGTTATTCTTTCTTCTTGAAGAGAACTTCATTATTCCATTCACTATTATTCTGCTGGAATAACTTTGTAAAAGTGGCATACCCTATACATAACACCGTATACGCCAGTGGCGTACCCTATACTTGGTGAAATCCTTATGTTATTCCATTGCTTATTATTACATTGGAATAACTTTATAACGCGATTTACCTATACTTGGTGACATTCTTCTATTATTACGTTGGAACATCACATGCATGTGTTTTACACCCACTGGTTCCGTCTTTATTATTCTCGTTGGAACATCACATGCACGTGTGTTTTACACCGGACACGGTTCCGTCTTTTATTATTATTCTGTTGGAACATCACATGCGTGTGTTTTACCGACTGGTTAAAATCTTTATTATTCTGTTGGAACATCACATGCGTGTGTTTTACACACGACTGGTTCCGCTCTTTATCATTACATTGGAATATCCTATCTTTGTGTTTTACCGGATCCGGTTCCATCTTTATTATTCTGTTGGAACATCCTCGTTGCATGTGAATTTCACTGACTGGTTCCGTTATTATTATTACATTGGAATAACTTTGTCATCTGCAAGTACCGCATGCATGGTGATTTCTTTTGTTAATCCATTCTTTATTATACCCAAATGGTTAAAACTTTGACTTCTATACTCCATGAAATTAGTGGAATATCCTTGACATTTAAGCGCTTCATCCAAAGATCCTTTCATGGAAATATTCTTCTCGATATTCTTGAATTTTACTCTCTAAAGCGATGATCGTGTTGTGACAGCTTGGACGTTAATAATTTCTCGGATAAAATAATTCTTGAACTTGTTTTATTGAATTCTTATATCATTGTCATCATCCTCATGTTTATATATATTTTTTTAAAAGTCATACGTGGCTTTCTGTAGAGCATGGATGGACTTGGTATGATTATGACCGAGGATTATTCGGTGTAATCATGGCCGTAATGTTACAAATGATGTGGTAAAAATCCTCGATGGGTCAGTAGTAGTGCATTGATGGACGATTGTTGGCATGATCATGACCATTAATGAATACACAACTATTCTTGGCCCGTAGTGCGGGAATAATTGTGGTCGTGATACTAAAGAATATCCTTATGGCCAAGTAGTGCGGGGGGTGATTCGATGATGTGGATTATTTATTAAAGTTTGAGTCTCACTATAACAATGATGAAAACCTTTTAAATCATAAAAATAGTAGATTTTATTTTCTACTTGACTCTTTTAATGGATTGCATATTCCTTTACCGCAGCTTAAACCGTTTTGTCTATTGTATTTTATCGGTTTAACATTGTTGAAAACTATTGATAATTTATTCGCATTATCTTAGTCATAATATTTCTTCTTGGGCTATTGAGCTCACCCTTTCTTTCACTTTATTCTATTCAGGAAATGAGAATATAAATTTGGACTTAGCCTGGGAAGCAGTGATGGTCTGAAGATAGCATTAGTAGTCCTCACTATTACGTGAAATAGTGTGATAATAATTGTAATGAGGACTTTTTATTTGAGTTTGTATAATATCTAGTGAAGCGATATTTGTATTTAAACTCACGCTTTATGTCGTATTGTATACTTACGCTTATGTTAATAAGTTGTATTTAAATTCTGTACCATGTAAGTGGCGACCCAAGATGGGTGATGTATACCTAATTTTGGGGGCGTCACATTGATAGCTCAAGAACACTAGAAAAAACGCCCCTCCTTCTAGGGCCAATGTTAACGCCAGGATCTTCTCCAACGTCCCAATCACGTAAGACGCCCTAATCCTGCACAGTAAACACGATAAGACACCAAAAGCTTGACGGCGGGTCCGTCGGGGGATAGCTCAGGTGTGAGAGTCAGTATATGTGTTCACAAGGTTAACCAATGGAGGAATGTAATGTCTAGTGTATTGAGAGAAAGATAATAATTCTCTGTGTGTATATGATTATGAATGAAGACGTACCTGCTTGTGAAGACCTCCTTGCTATGATATACTACAGGACCTGGTTTACCGTGCCACCAATCTTCCTGACACCTGTTAATCCCATCCCCTCTGTCCACCGCTTGCCAACTGTCTCATCCTTATTAATGCCATGTAAGATATCAGTCGGCCATATCTTTGTCATCATCACCGATCAAAGATGTAGATATTTAAATATATGATGGGTCGACCCACTGATTTAGTCCGATATTAGAAGGACTTAACAAAGATAATAAAGCGACTAGATCCAATAATGTCAACACCCAATAGTGAAGACCCAATGGACTAATCGAATATGTAGGCCCAATCTATTCGGTCCAATAGGAGAAATATCACGACCCAACATATATATATATATATATATATATATATATATATATATATAGAGCCTTCTTCCATAAGAATTCTTTATAAGTCTTATCTGACACACCCCTTTTGGATAGTTGATAAACTTATTGGAAGGCTGAGATTGAAACATAAATATACCCAGCCGTAACAACTTGTACCGGCTTTTATTTTAATATGAGGACCCCACCATAGTCAACATGTTGTCAGTTTGTTTAACTAAAACCAACTTTAATATTAAATAATACAACCCAATTGCACGACATGTGAAACATATATAAAAAAAAAAAATCCTAAACCGTAACAAGCTCTTTACGACAAAAAAAAAAAAAAAAAAATTCAAACCATAACAAGCTCTTACGACATATAAAAAAAAAAAAAATATATCCTAAATCAAGTAATAAGCTCTTTACGGCTTAAATATATATATATATATATATATATATAAACCGTAACAAGCTCTTCTTACTATTTGTAAAAAAAAAAAAAGTTTTTAACAAATGTTTTTATAACATATTTTATAACAAAAATAAAAACATTTGTTATAAAAAAAATGTTTTTAACAAATGTTTTTATAACAAATGTTTTTATAAAAATAATTTATAACAAATGTTTTAAAACATTTTTTTTATTTTATTTTTTTTTTATTTTTACTTGAGACTTATCTGAACTTTATACTTTTTTTTTTTTATTTCCAGAGAGTGGAAGCTTACTTGTAAACTTATATTATATTTTTATTTTTTTTTTCTTTTCTCCATTATATGTTATATTCAAAGAAATTAAAATAAAATAAAATAAAAAAATAACTTACATAAGATAAATAGCGTGTCACTACCAAGAAAAAAAAATTGGATATACCAACTAGTAGTTTAATGAAACGATTCGAACTCGCAACCTCATGCACCAATACCTCGCCATATGACCACCCGAAGAGCACCACGAGCCTGGGCTGCTAAGTTTAACCAAGGATATATCCTTATAGAAAAACTTCACCATCCCCAAAAATCTATATTCTTGCATTACTACTATATTACGATTTATTATTATTAATAAATTTATATTATTAATTGGATTTTCTAAATAGAAATAAGTTAATATCTATATTTATTATTATCCCTTTAATATGTTTTCTTATCTTTGTAATAATATCAATAAAAAGATTATTAATATATTAAAATAAATATCATTCTTTAATAAAATATAAATAATGATCATTATAAATCTTGTATTATTAGTATTAATAATTTTATTATTAAGCAATGATTATTAGTAATGATTTTATATATTAAGCAATGATTTTATTATTAATAAAACTAGTTCAATTAGTCTAATAAGTAATGATGATAATTTTTCAAGTCATTTCAGGAATTAATTTACTTATCGAATTTATAAAAGTAGTGAAGTATTATTATAATAATAATAATAGTACTGCATAACATTAAGAGGAATAGTACATATTACATCTTCATTTTCATAAAATAAAAAAAACATAGAATGATTAATACAACCGCGCTATTTTTTTTGGCTCAGGAAGCCCTAGCACTCGATAGTGATTTCGCTTATCGTGGTCGGTTTCAAAGCCACAAATTGCACATTTTCGATGAGTCTTAGAAGGAATGATTTTCTCGAGTGCACTCTTGAATCTAGATTGTTTTTTGGCGGCCCTTGTTTGAGAAATATTAGGCGGCAAAAACTCTTCTTCTTCTTCCACCTCTACATCTTCATCGTCATTATCGTATCCCATATCATGATTTGGATCTCCAACTGTGCAATCAATGTCGTCATCTGCCAGTTCAATAATATTCTCATCCGGATCATCTTGGTCAACCAACTCTTTCCTCGTGCATTCGGTTTAAAACGGTTTTGTAACCTCGGACTGAGCAAGCCGCTTTGCTTTCGCTAACTCCTGGTAATCACTCATCAAATGATTATAGCGCATTGCTTGATTTTGTTCGAAGTCAGCAGATGTGGAGTTAAAGAGTAAGTCTTCACCATTGCTTTTGTTCGCGTCTCTTGTCCAATAGATGAAGGATCATATCGGTTTAAGTATTTGTGAAATACTCTTTCTTATGAAATATCTCAAGATGTGCCTGCGTAATTCACGGAGTGAGAAAACATTTGGCGATTACATATAATCAATCCCGATTGTCGATTGTTGACAACTTCTTTATATCTTCCACCACTTTCGATTGCATCGCATTATACACTTGCATAAACCTTAGTATCGGTGACACCTGACTCACTAAGTTTACTGAACATTGTATTTCATGGAATCGACGAATTGACGTTGGAAACGTCTAAACATCTCTTTGTGTACACTTGTGCAAAGATGAACTTCTAAAGATGAACCGAAAGTACCATAATCCTTTTACGATGTTTTGTTATGTAGTGGCCTTCCTCTCCTCGATAAACCTGTCTTTCTACTGACCTTTTGACTCTGCGATACAAAACATAGCATACATGTTGATGCATTAACATACTCATCAAAAAGGCATTCATGCTTCTCGCTTCTTCCAGTGGTAGTCATTCCACAAAAATATCTCTTTGTATATCTTTGGAATCCATTTACATCGTTACATCATACAAACTTCCAAGCCATTCATTAGTATACAATTCATAGGAACTTATCGAGAATATGCCAACGCTCTTCAAATTCCTCAATGGACAATGAGTTATACACACGCTTGTTAAAATCATTTTTGAGCGATGGGTGCTCATAATAAACATGATGCAATTTTTCAGAAACTTATTGCTAATATGCGAGAACACAATAAATGATAACTAGTTGGAAGTACCGTAGCAATAGCATTACTCATGGCTCTGTCTTGATCAGTGATGATGGTTGTAGGTGCCTTGTAGTCCATGGCTTCAAGCCATATCTGTAATACCCAAACGAAAGTGTCCTCTCTCTCATCTCGTAATAAAGGTGCAAATCCAAACAATATAGATTGATAATGGTGGTTGACCAAACAAATGGAACAAACGGTATGCCATACTTATTTGTCCCAGATGTCTTATCAAATGTCACAACGTCTCCGAACCGTTGATATATAAACCTTGATCGGGCGCCAACCCACGAATACAAGCTATCGCGGTTGTTTTCACCGGGTTTCACTCGGAAAAAAAATTGGCCGCACTTCCTGGGATGCAAGTTTGTTCAAATGATTGACAATGACTTGTGCATCGTTTTCATCTGCAGAATCACGCCTTAAATCTCGCACCACATTCTCAACATTAGCGGAGAAAGGAACATTTTGCAACCCACCTCCCATTGTGCTCAAAACATTCATCATCTTACTAGGACCAATCTGGGACTTATTTAAAGTGTCAATTAAAGTTCTTGCAACAGAGTAATATTTCTGTGAGTCTCGATCAAATCTACTTTGGTGGGGGTCACTAAGTGATGATTGTGCTCTAATTCAACAGTAAGATATCGCCAATTGTCCTCTTTCTTATTGTGGACAACATATATTCTAGCTTTGCACATTGTTAGATCTATAGAGTCTCTCTCGTCTAGTTATTTTATTACTACTATCTTCATCATCGGGTAAACTCTTTTGACAATTGGTGTACCGGCTTTCTTACATACATACTGCCTAGATCTGATATCATTCGTATTAGCATGTTTATGACTAGTTGCAATTCTAATCTCAAATCCATTTTTGCGAGCATATGATCTATAAAAATATTCAACCTCTTCCAACGTACAAAATAATTGACCAACGTACGGAACAATATCAGATTTATTACTGTCAACTTCACTAACAAATTCAGATGTATTATATGACATTTTGAAAAACTTACTTGTCAATAATAGTGATGAATTTTGCTCGATCAGAACTTCAATTTAATTTTCTGAAGTGAAAGTGGGCAACCAGATGAAACAAATTATGAGTAGAGGAGAAAAGAGATAATAATATCAGAGAACAAATTCTATGGAAGGATAAGAAGATAACTTGAGAAAATAAGCGACTTCTAGACAATATTTAAAGCTAAAAGATCGATCGGTAAAATGTACGGTAGTAGCGGTTAATGCTCGAAGTCAAACTAATGTACTTTTCCCATATAATTAATGTCGACTTTGTTCTATTCCCATAGTGTTGTATTATTATGTTTGACTACTTATTCACCAGACATTGTTTATAATAATAATAATAATAATAATAATAATAATAATGATAATAATGATAAAAAAATAATAAAAAGTACATAAGCCGCTAGAATTTGGAACGGCTTTGTACTCAATTCATAATTATAATAGAATAACAATAATAATCGTAAAATTATAATAAAATAATGAGAAATTTAATTTGGGGAGATGGAATGTTTTAAGATATATTCAAATCCAAGGTAAGATATGTAATTGTTGGCAGTGGTGGTGCTTCGGGTGGTCATATGATGGTATTGGTGCATGAGGTCTCGAGTTCGAGTCTAGCTAGCAAATAAAAATTGATTTATTCGGTAGTTATAGTCTCTCTTAACTTGCATAAAAAACAAATTTTTTTTTTTTTCATGAATATAGCCTCTACTGGCCACTGCATAAAAAACAACATTTTTTTTTTCAATTATAGCCTCTAAAAACTGCATAAAAAAAAAATTTTTTTTTTCAACAATGTTATAGCCTCTCTTAAACTTGCATAAAAAACAAATATTTTTTTTTTTAAAACCGCTTATAGCCTCTACCCACTGCGCAAAAAAAAATTTTTTTTTTTTTTTTAAAACCGCTATTATAGCCTCTAATAAACTGCATAAAAAAATAATAAAAATACAAATTCCAAGGCGTAAGAGCACAGCGCCTCGGGAAACACAATTGTTGACAAAATGACAAACCACAAATACCTCTGAAATGCACTTTTGACCACTTTTTCTGCAATATTGCCTCGGGAAAGAACACCTGCAAACTTCGGTAAACTAAAAAGCTGAGACATTTGTTTGAATTTGGTCCTAAATTAATTCATGTACCGGACATTTGAATGAGAGCTTATTTAAACGTCTATTCAGTACACATCTTGTGCAAACTAAAGTTCACTTGCCAAGCTAGATAAAATAAAAATAACAGAGAGTAGAGAGGGAGTATTTCGGAAGAGAGGAGCAAAAAAACTTCAACAAATTGAAGCGGCTGGAATCCATTTATTATATTCTGAAGACAACGAATTTTTTTGTAAGATATATTGTTATTGGTACTCCATTTCATATTATTATTTGCAGCATGTAAGATAATAGTTTTTATCACTTCATGTTATTCTTGAATTAAAGGGGATATAATACCATGCATGTATTTGTTTTTTGTTGTCATTAATGCATGTTATAACAAATGTTTTTTTATTTCCTTTAGGTAGAGCTTGTCTTTTAACATTATTATTATTTTTATTTTTTTCTTCTTTTCTCCATTATATGTTATGACTCAAAGAAATTAAAATAAAATAAAATAAAAAAAAAACAACTACGTTAGATATATTTTCATCACACCAAGAAAAAAAAATTTTGATATACCAACTAGTAGAATGTTTGAAAGATTCGAACTCGCGACCTCATTTGCAATACCTCGTCGTATATATAATTACCGAGCACCACGGCCTAGTTATAAGTTTAACCAAGGATATATCCTTATAGAAAAACTTCACCATCCCCAAAATCTATATTCTTGCATTACTTATTATATTACGATTTATTATTATTAATAAATTTATATTATTAATTGGATTTTCTACATAGAAATAAGTTAATATCTATATTTATTATTATCCCTTTAATATGTTTTCTTATCTTTGTAATAATATCAATAAAAGATTATTAATATATTAAAATAAATATCATTCTTTAATAAAATATAAATAATGATCATTATAAGTATTTATTTTATGGGAGTTTTCATTTATTGTTTTTATTTTATTCCAAAGTACTCAATTGTTCACTTATTGTTTTAATTTATTTTTCTTCTTATTGTTTTTATTTTTAATAGTTTACGCTTTTACTAGTTTTTAATGCATATTAATATTATTACATTATATACATGCATATTATTATTACATGCATGTTGTTCGAGTTTTTTAATGCATGTTAGGTGTATATTTATTATTCTTGTCATTTTGCAACATGTTACTTTCAACTTCATTTTGTCATGCATCTTAATACTAATATGGAATTGATGTATTTTTTAGGTAAAAGATGGATAGTTGGGAATATGGGCCAATTGATCCAGTGTTCTGCATGATCAACAAGATCATGTATCGGATGACATATATCATGGGAGAGATAGGGAAAACTAAGCTCCGGTCGATATCGATCGAAATATAATCGGTGGGCTTTGACAAAAGAACAAAAAATCCTTTTAAATAAATGTGGATTTGGGTATTTAGTTATCAAGGTGTTGTACACCAAACCGATCTTGATCCGATATATCCGCCTTAGTCGAGAGATGGCGCTGGAGACTAATACTTTTCATTTAAACTGTGGAGAAATAACAATCACGTTAGAGGATGTTCACTTTATTTTTGGAGTTCTGGGGTGGTAGGAAAGCCCTTAACGGGTCCCTCATTGCATCACAATTTGAATTATTTTAGGGATTGTTTTGAAGATCAATTAGGTGGTGAATATTTTAGTTCAAAAAACGCAGTGCAATTTCATTAGTGTGGTTGCACGAACATTTTAATAAATGTCCCAGAATGCAAGTAAAGATGTTGTAGGGCGACACACAAAAGGCATACATGTTGTGGTTGTGTGGGCAATATTATTCCCTAATAGGAATAGAAATAGTGTGCACTTACGATATTTGTCTTTTTATTGCTAACGTCAAGATTGTGTAACTTACTCTTGGGCGTACCGCAGGTGTTAGCATATTTGTACAGAGATCTTTATATCTTCTACTAGGAAATGAGTTAAATACATTAATGGTTGTGTTACATTGTTACAAATTTGGGCTTATGAGCGTGTAAGTATTGGAAAGCCAAACCCTTGGCCACAATCATCCTTATGGTTACCAAGGGCTTTAGCATGGTCCTATTTTGGAGCCCACAGATTACCTGGTAGACGTGAGAATCCCCATCACCATTTGTCATTTCTACCGAGGGAGTTAGATATTAAGTCATGTGGGATGTGGTTTGGCGGCCTTACATAATGTGGGATGATGATATCGATTGGATTTAATTTTGAAGGCGGGTTGTTGGGATCCGGTGGGGTCCCTTGATCCACTTTGATATTGTGGAATTTCGGATGCCGGGGCCAGTGTGTGATGAGAGCGATTCGGGTTCATGCAAGGCATACCATCAATGACCAAAAAACCACGGTGACCTTAGGCGGAGAAAAAATTTAAATTTATTGATGTCGAGGATTGTATGGCCTCGAGAGGGAATATATTTCGATGTGGGAGGCATACATGAATCATCTCGAAGGACAACAAACCGAAATTTCAGATTATGTCCCAATAGATGATTACATGGTCCGGTATAGAAAAATTACACGTTGGAAAATTCACCAGACCTCGACGAAAAGCGACCACGACAAATTGTTATGAGCCTCGGCCATTTACAACCAACAACACCTTATTCAAATGGTATAAAATTATATTCTTCTTTAATAAATCATGTATTGGAGTAAATACTTAATATTATATTTATTCATATTTATTGTTAATAATATTTGTTTGTGTTTATCTTACATGACAGTTGAGAGTGCAAAATCGTTACTTGATAAATTTTCAAGATTTACTTCACCGCCTCCCGAGTTGGTTCTGCAAAAAAATAATTTGATTTCAATCGCCTATACTTGTTCAAGCAAGAGGTAAACAAATACCTCGGCAGTGGGGTCCCACAAATTTTGGACCACAAATCCCAATACACACAACGCAACGAAGGGCTTGGGAAACAAACGATTATGTTGTACAAGAGAGCTACATACCCACCCCACAAGTAATCGAGGAGGCTCCATTCCCACCACCCAAGCTACGAGTGAGTGTTACATTCCATCCTTCCAAACCTATGAGGAGTGTTACATTCCAACCAACTCTTTATTTATGGGACTTTCGGCGCCAAGGATCTAGTTCACAAAAGGTATATATAGTTATGTTAATAGTGATGGTTTTAATTATTATTGTTATATAATAATAATGTACATTTGGCTCTCAATCAGGTACAAGATGCGGGAGACCACATCTCTTATGGACCAAAAGGGTCCTTATCCAAAAGACTTAAAGATTGGAAGGAGACATTTGTAAATAAACATATGTTTGGAAACGTGGTGGCACCAGAAGAAGATTTATATCCTTTATCACATCCGCGCCCGATTATATGCATTAGAACACAATGCGGTCACGATCCTTAGGGCACAGGAGTTGGATATTCGAACATGTCATCGACGCTTATATATGTTGTTGCTTACGAGATGCAGAGAGAATACTACAGTCGTGGGGGAATACAAAGGTGGTCCCAATTTGGTTTCATTAATTCATTCTTCACGTGCATCTTGGGCGTGGCTATGTGCTTTTACACTAACGTGAATCTTGCATGGAGTTTTTTGCGATCCGTATGTTAACCAAGATGTTGGTCCACCTTTACACGAATGCAAATACATATTCACGCCGCAGTGTGTAGTACCAATCAACGCCATTTTGTCTTGTTCCTATTCGCAGTTGAAGATTGGATGATTACCATAATCGACCGCACTTTCTGATGACACTAAGTATATTAAGTTACATGAAATGTACTCGGAATTGCTTCAAGTTGCGGTATGTTTAGTTTTAAAATATTTTAATTTTATAATGTCCTTTAATATTAAAAATTATTAACCAACTACTTTATACATGCGGTACATTTGATACCATTTTGTTTGCAAAATGGTAATCCGATCAAGTGAGTGGCCCAAATGGTAATCCTACTTCTTGAGACCTTAAAGATTCGAATCAAAACAACACAACCACTCGATCAGTGGCATTTTTATACGCAAGTATGTTGATTTGCTTCGTTAGGGCCAATTGTAATATTTACGAAGAAAGTGGTCCTTGGAAGATGTCACAATCTTTCGTTATCAAGTCGCATTTTGAGCTCTACAAGAAATCCAAGAATTACTCCCCGCCTCTGAAATATAGAACTTATCCAACGTTATCTAATGTACGTATTAGAAAATGAAGATGTAATATATCTTATTCCTCTTAATGTTATGCGAAAGACTATTATTATTATTATAATAATACTTCACTACTTTTATAAATTCGATAAAGAAATTAATTTCCGAAATGACTTGAAAAATTATCATCATTACTTATTAGACTAATTGAACTAGTTTTATTAATAATAAAATCATTTCTTAATAATAAAATCATTGCTTAATATATAAAATCATTACTAATAATCATTGCTTAATAATAAAATTATTAATACTAATAATACAAGATTTATAATGATCATTATTTATATTTTATTAAAGAATGATATTTATTTTAATATATTAATAATCTTTTATTGATATTATTACAAAGATAAGAAAAACATATTAAAGGGGATAATAATAAATATAGATATTAACTTATTTCTATTTAGAAAAATCCAATTAATAATATAAATTTATTAATAATAATAAATCGTAATATAGTAGTAATGCAAGAATATAGATTTTGGGGATGGTGAAGTTTTTCTATAAGGATATATCCTTGTTAAACTTAAAGAATTAGGCCCGTGGTGCTCAAAATTGGTCATATGATGAGGTATTGGTGCATGAGGTTGTGAGTTCGAATCATTCAAATTTCTTAGTTGGTATATCCAAATTTTTTTTCTTCTTCAAAGTGATGATGTGCTATCTGCAGTAAGTTTTTTTTTTATTTTATTTTATTTTAATTTCTTTGAAATATAACATATAATGGAGAAAAGAAGAAAAAACTAAAAATAAAATATTAAGCTAGTACAAGCTTCACTGGTACCGAAATAAAAAAGAAAAGAAAAGTATAAAAGCTAAGATAAGCTCCATTTCTACTAAAAAATAAAAATAAAAAAAAAAATGTTTTAAAACATTTGTTATAAAAACATTTGTTATAAATTATTTTTATAAAAACATTTGTTAAAAACATTTTTTTTTTATAACAAATGTTTTTATTTTGTTATAAAATATGTTATAAAAACATTTGTTAAAAACATTTTTTTTTTTACAAGTCGTAAGAGCTTGTTACGGTTTATATATATATATATATATATATTTTTTTTTTTAAATAGTAAGAGCTTGTTACGGTTTAGGATTTTTTTTTTTTATATACAATAAAGTATGTCGCAATTTGTCTGGGTTGTATTATTAATATTAAAGTTGGTTTTAGTTAAACAAACCGACAAATATTGATTATGGTGGGGTCCTCATATTAAAATAAAAGCCGTCTGATTATTACTACTTTGGATATTTATGTTTTCAATCTCACCTTCCAATAAGTTTTATCAACTATCCAAAAGGGGTGTTCTTGCGATCTCCATAAAGAATCCTTCTTGTGGAAGGCTTCCATATATATATATATATATATATACTCTCTGCTGTCCATAATTATTCTTGCGCGTTAATGAACCGAACCATAAAGATGTATGACCACCACCACCACCTAATACCGAATTTGGTTATGAGAAATTTATTTCAGGTTCAATACAGTTCTAACACACAAGTAAAAGACTACTATGTGTTTTTTTTCGAACAAGACTGCTACTTTTCTTTTTTCATTTATTTTCCTTTATTATTTATTTATGTTTTTCTCTTCATCTCAAGATCAAGTGTATCTTTGGAAATTGGAACCTTAAATTGGTTCATTTTGGACAAAATCAAATGATCCCCCAACATAAATAAAAAATTGTGACCATCATCTTCTTGTTAAAGTGAAAAAGTGTGTGTATATGGCATGTCTTAGTTAAATTTATTTATTAAAATAAAATAATTTTACAAAAATAATTCAAGTAAAAAACAATGTTTGATTACAAAAATAGAGAAGCTAAAAAATACTACGGAGTAATAATTTAAAACTCAAGTTATAATAAAATAATAATATGAAGTTCCATTGCTTTCATCTATCTCCAATCCATTCAAAACTGACAAAGCAAGCACAGCGTTACTACTACTACTACTAGTAGTAAAAAATATGTAGAAAGTGATGACAGACATGATGCAGATGCAATCAATCAATCGTGATGAGTCGCGACTCACTGGTTACCATACAAGACAACTGTCTGTCTGTCTGTCAGTCAGTCATACGATATTACGAAGAAGAAGAAGAGAAAATAAAAAATAAAAGCGCCCAACTCTCCATCTCTCTCTACTTCTGATTCCCTCCCTCCCTCCCTCCCTCCCTGCGTTCAACTTTCAAAACAAACCAGCAACCCAACCATTTTGTGATTAGTGTTTGGATTTTTGGTTGGATCCATGGCTTAATTAATGCAAGCTTCCCCCATTTGGTGGATCTATCTTCTATTCATTAATTACTCACCGCAGCCTCCTCCCCCTCCTCTACCGGCGGCAGCTTTCCATTTGTTAAGGTAATTTTGTTATCTACTACTCCCTTCTATTCATATTAAGTGTCGTTTTGAAGAGTTTCATTTTATTCAAGATCTGTTATTCGTTTTAAATCTTACATCAATATTGCACTATTTTTTCCTAATTTATCCCTCTATTTAATATGCTTAGTAAATGCAATTTCATGGACCATTGTGGAGAGAGAAATAATTAATTAAGGATACAAAAGATATTTTGTGTAATTGATTTCCTTACTCTCTCACCTACTTTCTTCATTTTTTTTTTCTTGGATCTGCCAACTTGCACTGCCTTTTCACTTCTTTTCTATGCTTGGTCTTAGTTGCTTCTCCCTTCTATCAATCTGTTATTAATTAATTTCACTCATCCGATCTTTTGTTACTATTGTTCTAATACGTAGTATTATAATTACATACACAATTATATTACTCAATTTCTTCCCATTTGTCATTTTTTTCTTTCTTTCACAAAAAGTGTCTACCATTTTATTGACAGTCCTAGTGTAAAATGACCAAACGCATCATTCATTCACAATTTTGTATTTGATGGACCGTTTCTGATCTTCTTTTATCTGTCCTTGATTGATTTTGATAAACTGTTTCTCATATTTTTATTTCTGCCTGCTTATATATAACCGAATTTGTAATATTTGATATTGATCATCTTGTTGCAACATTTTCAGCCTCTCTTTTTTCCTGCAAGTTTATCCTCGGAAATCTTCCATGAGAAATTCCGGTCAGTGTCGTCATCTCGGTTTGATTCTTGGTTTCTTTTTAATTGCCTCTGTGGCCCATGAAATATCAGCTGCCAATTATGTCCCGGCTGATAATATTCTCTTGAACTGCGGGGGTCCTGCCCAAGCAGTTGACGGTCGGGAATGGACATCAGATATCAGGTCAAAATTTGCTTTGGCAGGTGGCAAGTCCTTAGAATCCCCTGCTGACACTCAAAAACCATCTGTGCCTGAAGTTCCTTTCATGAGTGCTCGCGTTTTCCAATCCGAATTCACCTACAGTTTTCCGGTAGCTTCTGGTCGCAAGTTTGTCCGCCTCCATTTCTATCCTGCATCATATGCAGGCCTGAATGCATCTAATGCTGTCTTTTCAGTGTCCTCCGGTCCTTACACCCTTCTCAAGAACTTCAGTGCAGCCCAAACCACTGAAGCCCTTAACTACGACTTTATGGTTAAGGAGTATTCTGTCAACGTCCCATCCACGATGCTGAACATTACCTTCACACCGGATTCAAATGCTTTGAATTCCTATGCATTTGTGAATGGTATTGAGGTTGTGTCACATCCTGACATCTACAATACTGTTGATGGAACTGCCATGATCGTTGGGCTAAGTTCACCGTTCATCATTGACAATTTCACTGCTATTGAGAATGTTTATCGGGTAAATGTAGGTGGAAATGCCATTTCTCCCTCGAGCGATACTGGTCTCTATAGGTCCTGGAATGATGATATGCTTTACATATTTGGGGCAGCATCCGGGGTTTCGGAGACTGCTGACTCGAACATGACAATAGCATATCCTGATAGCTTGCCGACCTATGTTTCACCTGTTGATGTTTATAGAACTGCTAGATCGATGGGTCCATACGCCTACATCAACACGCAATACAATTTGACTTGGTCATTCTCTGTTGATTCAGGATTCTTTTACTTGGTTCGGCTCCATTTCTGCGAGGTTTCTGAAAATATAACAAAGATTAATCAGAGAGTGTTTCAAATCTTCCTTAACAATAACACTGCAGACTCTCAAGCAGATGTGATTGGTTGGACACATGGCAATGGAGTTCCGGTGTACAAGGATTACGTGGTGCTTGTTCCAACTGGGCCTCCACAACAGGATCTTTGGCTTGCACTGCATCCAAATGTCGAATCAAAATCCAATTACTATAATGCAATCTTGAATGGCGTGGAGATATTCAAAGTGAATGGTACTAGTGGAAATCTTGCAGGTCCCAATCCAGTTCCAGCGCCAAAACAAGACAGAATTGATCTATCATTAGATCAATCTTCATCGAGATCGGGTCACTCAAAGAATAAGAATGCTATTATTGGTGTAGGTGTTGGTGGCAGCATTGCTGCAGTCCTTCTTGTTGGTTTACTTGTTTGTGTTCTTTCCCGACGCCGTAGGCAGAGGAAGGATTCAAGTGCAAGTGATGGACCATCTGGGTGGCTCCCTCTTTCTTTATACGGAAATTCACACTCCTCGGGCTCTGCAAAGACAACCACCACAGGGAGCTATGCCTCCTCCCTCCCTTCAAACCTTTGTCGACACTTCTCTTTTGCAGAGATCAAGGCTGCCACCAACAACTTTGATGAGGCGCTAATCCTTGGCGTGGGAGGTTTCGGCAAAGTGTACAAGGGAGAGGTTGATGGTGGTACTACTAAAGTTGCAATCAAGCGGGGGAACCCACTCTCTGAGCAAGGTGTTAATGAGTTCCAAACTGAGATTGAAATGCTCTCAAAACTACGACACCGGCACCTTGTTTCATTGATTGGTTATTGTGAAGAAAACTGTGAAATGATCCTTGTATATGATTACATGGCCTATGGAACCCTCCGTGAGCATCTGTACAAGACCCAGAAACCACCTTTGCCATGGAAGCAGAGGCTTGAGATTTGCATTGGTGCTGCTCGTGGTTTGCACTATCTTCACACTGGTGCTAAGTACACTATTATTCACCGTGATGTGAAGACTACTAACATTCTCTTGGATGAGAAGTGGGTGGCAAAGGTATCTGATTTCGGCTTGTCAAAAACAGGTCCTACATTGGATCACACTCATGTCAGCACAGTGGTTAAGGGTAGTTTTGGATATCTTGATCCGGAGTACTTCAGACGGCAGCAACTGACAGAAAAGTCCGATGTCTACTCATTTGGAGTTGTACTTTTTGAGATTTTGTGTGCTCGACCTGCTTTGAACCCGACACTACCAAAGGAGCAAGTTAGTTTGGCTGAGTGGGCTTTGCATTGCTACCAGAAGGGGAATCTTGATCAGATTATTGACCCATATCTAAAGGGAAGATTGCTCCCGAGTGCTTCAAGAAAATAGCTGAAACAGCAGTGAAGTGTGTGGGGGATCAGGGAATTGACAGGCCATCAATGGGCGATGTCCTGTGGAACCTCGAGTTTGCCCTGCAGCTTCAGGAGAGTGCAGAGGAGAGTGGCAAGGGTTTCGGAGGAATTGACATGGAAGAGGGAGCATTTGACGCTACCTGTAAAGGAAAGAAGGATACAAATGCGTCCCCAGGTTTTGAAGGGAACATAACAGATTCAAGAAGCACTGGGATGTCTATGAGCATTGGTGGCCGGAGCCTAGCGAGTGAAGACTCAGATGGATTAACCCCCAGTGCTGTTTTCTCGCAGATCATGAACCCGAAAGGACGTTGAGATCATGAGGCAAAAATGTACTTTCCATGGTTTGGTGGTGCCCGGTAAGGTAATGTGGTTACTAGTTTCTGTTGGCCATAAAAATTACGCTTTTGTTTTGTATCTTATTCTTTTTAACGACTATTTTATTTTTTTTGAGGTCTTGAATACTCTTGATATGGTTTATTAAAATACCTTCACAAGTTGTATCTACAATTACATGAAGACTGAAAATAATGTACTTGCTTTTTCCTGTTTGCACTTGACTACTACCTGAGTGGTCATTGAGTTGGGGTTTTATGTTGGTAATACTTAAAGCAAAGTGATTTAAGGGGTTTTGTGTTCATACTTGCCTTATTAACTCTCAACGGAAATAAATTCCTTAGAGCAGTTGCAGTTGGAGACTGCACATATACATGTTTGGCATGGGTGAATAGAGAGTTGGTGGAGTGAGCTGTATGCGTGTTTCTTTGATTACACGGGTGGCATGTTATGTTTGCACCTATTTGGCTTTTGTCTAGTTGTAATCCTGTTATATATATATATATGCTGTTGTTTAATGTTGACATTCATTACGAGTGGGCTGGCATATGGTCTGGAATCCTTTTGTGTCTAAAAAAGAAATATTATTGTTACAAAAACTGATTTAGAATCCTAGGGATCATTCAACTTGGACCATTTCCAGCTGGAGGGAGGGAGGGAAAGAGAAGGAATTAACATGGAAAGCAATCAGCATTTAAGAAACACGAGCAAGACTGAGTCAAGTCTAGTACTTGGGTGCGCATGCTGGATTGTATCCTGGGTGTCTTAAGCAAATGGAATCCATCTTACTGCACGAGGGCAAACTCTCCTACAGCACAACCCTATACTCTATAGTGCAAAGCACGCCCTTACATATAGAATCAAAATGAAAGGAACTATAACAAAGAAAATACAAGCCAATTATTAAACTTAAAACCAGGACACAGAAAGAACAGCTGGTTATTGGATTACACAACAACAGAGAAGGGGGCAAAAACTCAATTTTCTGACAATTCACTAAGGGACATACGAGACTATATATGAATTTACAATCTAAGGGAAGCATAGAAAGAGACTTGCAACATAGAGTTCCCTTCCTTGCTCCTTGTTAATATCAGGGGAACCACCATACTATACCACTTCTTTCCTAACTCCGTGCTACAGAATCCGCAATGGAAGTCACCTTCTTCTGCAGCTCTGGCTTGTTGGCCCCCACCAGTTTGTCAAATTGCTGCCCATCTCTAAGGAAAAAGAAGGTTGGTGTAGCTTTGATATCCCATTGTGTACTAAATTCCTGCAATGACAAAATGCCTCGTCAAAACAAAAAAAAAAACATTTTTAAAAACTTAAAAAATTTATGTGCAAGTTGCTTATTGGGGTGAACCTTCAGCTATGCTGGGTTCTTGAGGGAGTTCTAGTCATGGTTAAAAAAGTGATTAAGGCCAGGAGGCCCAGGACAATATTAAGAGGTAAGACCTCTGCCAGTTTACTTCAATTGTTATGGGCATACATATTTCTTTGTCTATTCAATTTTGCAATATAATTGCATTACTTACAGTTAATTCATCGACATCAATGGTTAAAAACATTAGAAAAGGGTATTTCTCAGACAGCTCGCAGTAGTATGGCGCAATCATTCTACAAGGACCACACCATGATGCACTGAAGTTGGCAACCACCTGTTGAATAAAACCACTAGTTAAAAAAAAGAAAAAGAAAAGGAGAATCCTAGAAAACACACTCACAATATTAATTCGTAATTGAGCATAAATGAGATAGCAAAGTTTTCCAAGGGGAACTTGTACACTGATATGGTTGCTACTTGCTAGTGTGCCAAAAAACTGTCTTGTGTGTGCATGCAAGTATCAAAGAGACGGAGAGCGTGTGTTTGTTGTGTGCATGCTCTTATGTAGTTCAATCACTTGTGTAGTAGGAACTGACAACTATAGTTCATGAAAATGAAATCTCCCCAAACTTTTTTCTAGCCTTATAACTCATCTAGTAACTTCGGCACAATATAATTTTTTTTTTCCCTAAGCCAAATGGTAAGCAGAGTATTTTGCACATTTGGTATCAATGATAAGCAGTAATTCTCTCAAAAGATGGTAAAATATAGGGTACATACAATGTTATTCCTCCAAGATATTTCGAGACACGCTATTCAAAATTGTCGGACATAATCACCGCAGCCCAAAGCTACATTGAAATTCTCAGAAAGGTTATCTATCTAAAGAGGTGCCAAACACTTCAAACATTTTACCCATTTCACTTAAACAAGTACTATGTGTATCACTAATAGTGTAAGAAAACGTGGAAAGTTAAGAACAGTTATGGCATATGGGGTTTAGTCTATCCAGATTTGACAAAATTGAGTTTATTACGGAAAATTGGATACATATATATATATATATATATATATATATATAAATATATATTTGACTTTTTACGCATGCTAAGGCTTGCCGAGGACACAATCAGATATAATTTTTTCCCAACACAAATTTCAGAATTAAGCTCAAATATTAAAATACTCATCAAAAAGGTTAGTCTAAGTGTGTCCTAGGCAAAGCTTTGACATGTGGTTAAAAACATATGGGGCTCTCATTCTGGAAACTGACGGAGAATACAGATGTCTGACTTATCACAATAAATTCACAAGCAATGATGTTGCCCCTAAAAGCATTTAGGTACTTACAATCTTGTCATCCCTCTTTGCTTCTGCTAGCTTTTTTTCCCAACCATCTTTCGTAGTGACAAGTTGAACATTTCCACCAGCAAACTCAACATGATGATCAGACTCCTCTCCATCATTTCCATTCTACAAGTAAGAACCACATTATAACCACTTTGCAATTGTAGGGAAGTGTGTTCAAGTCAGCAAAACACACAACAATGAGATTGAGTTTTAAAATCTAGCATCTAGGCATTCTAATAGTCAAACATGAACAAGTAACATATACTTTCAGTTGGTCTTCAACAAAATTTAGTTCAATTTTCTCAAAGTGAATTCTTTTAAATGGAAGAACCACAAATGTTACTCCCCTGAGACAATCGCTGCTTGATCTCCTTCACATTGGATATTAAATTTTCATAGAGAGACATGATGGAGCTCAGAAATAAGACAGAAAAAGTAGAATAGAATAATTGATGCAGCCAAGAAACATGGTAGTCATGAAAAATTGATTGAAACAATCTGAGGGGTAGGCGTGAAATGTTGGAGGGGGTCACAGATTTCATACAAGGTCAAACCCAAGATATTTATCTATTAGTTCCAAAATAAATCTGAGAAATTTGAGTTTTTTAGATAAAATAAGAAGGCTTTATCAAGCAAGAGAGAGGATAAGACAAAAGGGAAGGACAATATGTCCACACAACATATTATATATAGTGGAAAAAACACAAAATCTTCAATGTAGGATTGCCCCCAATCTTGATGAATATCCAAAACAGGAAACCCTGAAAAGCACCTCTTGCCGATGCCCAAAGAGATGCAATGAAAGACATTATAATAAGGGGAGATCATTATTCACTGTCCATTCTACACACCACTTGTCATTTGCCAATATGGACCTCATATTTCTCATCTTTAAGTCCTTTTAGCATCTTTAACCCAAATAAAATATCAATTATAACTCGTAGTATGTTTGGCACTTTGTTTTCCCACTGGTTTGGAAAGGGAGAGACTCGTATAGTTTGGACAGGAAGAGTTAAAAGAAGAAACTGCATAATTGAACCAAAAACATTGCGGCACAAGGAAAAATGAAGAAAGGAAAAGAAAAAGCAAATAATAGCAACCAATAACAACTAGATATACCATGTATAAACTATAAAGCGAATACAAAAGTACCATCTTTTGTTGTGATCGGGTATAATTAGTTTGCTAAAATTTTCTTTCTTGTATTTTGCTAATGTGGAGTGCATCTTTGATTTACCTTGGAGAAACACATTCCCATTTTGACCTTATCAGCAGAGGTGAGGAATTGTACCAGCTGTCCTGAAATTGAATTGGGCTATTAAATGATAATATTAGTGCCATTTCTTGCAAGTAATACAGACTACAGAATACAGATCAACCCCCAAGCCAAGAGCTGGTGAAAATGTCAAAGCACAAACACCTACTAGATAGAGAATCCCATCAAAACTAAAGAATAAGTTGGAGAGTTGAGTGAATGTCATAGACTGAATATGATAAATTTACTAATTCTAAATGACAATAAATATAGTATTTGCTTCAAGTTTTAGCTAACATAAGCACCAAAAAGGTGCACTTTTTCCCTCTGACAACCTTTCTACAAGAAGAGAAAACTAAGGTCATGTTTGTTTACTGAAAATATGTTGTGGGATTTGATTATTTTATCTTCTCCTGAAGCCATTTAATAGCTTAAAATGGAAGGACTATTAATATTATATATAATCTCTAATAAATAGATTTAAGAATGACAAAAAATAGTCCAAATTTGAAGGACTATTATAAAATAGTTTGAAATAAAGTTAAATTTAGACGAATAGTCCCGTCCAAGCATGTTGAACATAGCCTAAGAGAAATGGCTGGTAAATAAGCTGGAATTAATGCTAAATACCCACTAAAACTCCGACGCAGAAACAATTAAACCACATAAATCAACAAAGTTGCGAACCAATTAACCATTAATTAGCGTTTCTTGTTCAGATGCAAAAACAAATTACATTTACAACTCGCAAGAAATGAAGAGAGTGTAAAACCGCACCAGGGATTGGTAGATATGAAGCTATCTGAGGTGAGCTCGCTCGTTCCAAGGTTGAAACTTGGAATCGGAGGAATCCCAATTAAGCTAGATATGGATATAGAAATAGATAGATTAATTTACGGATTCAGCTAAACGACAACCCACGCTAAGCAAAAAGTGATCTCTTCTTCTTTTTTTGGACCGGACCCATCACAACAAAAAATTCGGTCTAACAAGTGATCTTTACGGTGGAAGAGGAGGATTAACAAATTAACACCCTTCTTCTTTTTTCCACAGGATTAACACGACTCTCTTAAATAACATATACTCCCTCCGTCTCAGAATAAAAATCTTGGTACATATTAAGAAAATAAATAAAATAATAAAATTACCCATAATAATGTCATTAAATATAAAAAGAAAATTAAAATAAAAAAAGTATGAGATATTTAATGCTACGGGCATAATAGAAAAAAATGTGTAAAATTTTGGTTATTAAAGGAAAGTGAACATTTAACATGTGACTACTCAAAATAATAATAAAGACTTTTATCTTGGGACGGAGGGAGTAGTATTTATTAACAAATTAACAACAACAACAACAACTCTCTCTCTAACAGATCTAAAAACATAGTACTTTTTAAATAACACATCTCTCTTAAAAAACATATATTTATTAAAATTATATTATTTTAGATATTTTTTTAAAATAATATTAAAGACACAATTTTATTGATATGTCATAATCCACCTCATATCATATCATGTATTGATAAACAAAAAAGTCAATAAGAATGTAAGTATTCTCCTAAACATGT
Organism: Panax quinquefolius; assembly: GCA_020205615.1. Taxonomy (NCBI): domain Eukaryota; kingdom Viridiplantae; phylum Streptophyta; class Magnoliopsida; order Apiales; family Araliaceae; genus Panax; species Panax quinquefolius. Next base: position 148,385,023 of record CM035167.1, read on the forward strand.
ATGTATGTTTGGTCGGAGGCGAATTAATAACCCACTGGGTTTAAGAGTTTGAAACCAAGGCCCAAGTACAGTATGTTAAAGGCCCAACACAAGTAGTCCTATATATAAATATAAAACGCGATTAATGCAGTTAAACTTTACTTGCAGCTCTCCTCCGGTGAGAAACAAAAAGAAAAACTTAATCTTCAATCCGAATCTTAATTTGTAAGACTTCTATTTTCGGATCTGTCTACTCTTCTCCGTTTATTGATTTTTGTTTATTTACGTTTCACATTCATATCATCTTTCCTTTGCATTTCTTTTTTTTAATTTCTGAATGTCCCTGTAAACGTTGCTCGATTAGCTTTATTCATTGATATTATGTAGTAAATATGTTTTTTCGTTGTTTAATTATTATTATTTGACCTTCTTTAGATATACGTTAATTGAAATTTTGATTTTGATTTTGATTAGAGACATTTGACACTATTTTTTCAACGGAGGAGGAATTAATATAATAGATAGGTGGCTGAATGAAACTAGACCAATTTGGATTACTACCTTGAGACACATCTTCAATATTTATCAGCATGATTTTGATTCGGTGGAGTTTTATGTTCTTATAGGTGAAACACAGTTTGATTTTAATGGAAGACGAGAAGAAGAGGAAGAAGAAGAAAAAGAAGAAGAATAAACAGGCTAAGACTGCTGAAGATGTAGCCGTTGGTATTGAGGGATCGGCTTCAGCTGATCAGACAGTCAATGGGTTTGAGCAGGATCATCAAGGACACGTCTTTGAAACTGCAAATATTCCGAATTACGAGCCAAAGTCTGATATGTATTTGGATAGACATCACACCAGTGGCAGTGAAGACGTAAGTTTCACAATAAATCCAATAAAAATTCATTGTAATAGGACATTTGATCTCCAGCTCTATCACTCACAAAACATATATGGACATATTTTAAGCATGAGCTTTCATGGCTTTTGCAGATTTGAGGTTACTAACTTGCAATTGTGATTTTGCACTGTTACCTTTCCCAGATTAGGCACGTACAAACACGTCTAGCTGGTGTTTAGTGGTTAAGGGTTTATGAAGTATACCAAAACTGAATTCCAAAACTCTCACCTGCAATTTTCAAGTGCTTGATTTATACATGAATCTGTTTATCATATTTATACCAAAACTTTCAAAAGATTTTTTGAACGCCTTTACAGTTAATTCATGGGATCCCCTTTGCGGCTGTATGCATTATGGCTGTCAAATTGAAAAGAAACATTGGTATTTATATTTATGGAGTTGCTATTTCACAAGGAAATATGTTATTTCGATAGTTCCACAAGTTTCCCTCTCACATGGCGTGCACTCATCTGCATGCATAGAGAAGATATTGGGGAAGTAGCGGGTTTTATATTTCCCGAGTGTTCTATATTATGTGCTTCAACACTCAGTTTAGAGTTCTCTTTATTTCCATATACTATATTTTCGCACCTTTACAGTGTATCTCATTCTAGGCTTAGAAGCTTTTCTGAGAGAGGATAAAATGCATTCCAACTTTACATGGTTTCTTGATCTTTTTGTCTTTCAGTATGATGCATTAAGTAACTTGCTGGGTTTATGCAGGTCAGCCTAGAAGAACAAATCAAACAATTACAAAAGGACAAAGATGCATACATAAATAAAGAGGTAAAAACCTTTATTAAATTGGCGTGATTAGATAAGTAATACAGAGCATTGTGAAGTTGCTTACTTATTAATGTTTGATTTTCTTTTGATATTTTACTTTATGCTTAAATAATCTGTGATAACGGTCCTTCGTCTTATAATTTTCAGGTTGATTTAGGGCTTAAAATTTCACAACTACAGAATGAAAAATATTTCTGGCATCAGAAAGAGGTGATATGAATTGAATGATTGAATTATACTTAGTTTGCCAGTTCTAGATCTTGGGCAGTTACTTTTAGGTGGAAAGTCTATGTTTTATTGCGACGGTGCACATAAGTTTTTGAATTGGTCTTTTAATAATCATTCAACTTTCTACTAATTCTTTATCTTCTGGGATTTTGCAGACCAGCCTAGAAGAACAAATCAAACAATTACAAGAGGAAAAAGATGTGCACACAAGTAAAGAGGTAATAAAAATGTATTAAAATTGGGGTGGTAAGATGTTAGTACAGAACTTTGTAAAAATGACGTAATTTTATGTGTTTTGTGTTTTTTTTTTGGCTTATGGCATTCAATTTATTCTCATTTAATGTGAGGTATATTCTAGTTTAGTTTCATGCTTGAATCTCTGACATGTGATATCTTCTTTTCTCTTTTTGTAATTTTCAGGCCTATTTAGGGATGATAATTTCACAATTAGACGATGAAAAAGAATCTTGGTTTCAGAAAGAGGTGATTTAAGTGGAATGCCTTAATTATACCAAGTTTGGTTATTCTAGATCTAGGGGAGCAGTTACTTTTACATAAAGAGTTTGTGTGCTGCAGCCATTGTGTACCTAAGTGTTTCGAGTGATCTTTTAGCAACCATTTATTTTTTGCTAATTCCTTGTCTACCCTTGAAATCCACTTTAATTTTTATGGGGAGCTTGAAAATTAAGGCCTTGTTATATGCAGGCTGATTATAAGCAGAAGATCAGTCAGTTGGTAAATGAAGCATCCACCACAAGTTTAAAAGAGGTATTTGTTTTATACTTCCTCAATCTCAATTCATGCACAACACACTCCTGATGTCCCAAAATAAGCAAGCTAAGCTTTTGTCTTGTATGATTTCCATTCAATCGATGAATAAAATATTTTGCTGGTGATTACTTTTGGGTCCCACATAGGTTGCTCTAAGAGAGAAAATTTTGAATTCTTCTAATTTAGTGGTTTCCATTGAGATTACTTTCAAGATATAGTTTCAAAGCATCTAGCTTTCTTATCTGTGTGAAAAAAGAAGTGTTGCAAGTAAATATTGACGGAGTGTAATTTTCAAACCTGGTATTCTTAGTGCCCTCAATTAACATCGTATTTATGTATTGATATATATGTATGTGGTTGATTGAACTATGGATTTTCTTTATTAATTTTGTTTGTCTACTGTCTAGGATTCTTATTGGTGATTTTTACTAACATGTCTTTTTTTTTTTGGAGTTTAAAGACCTATTTCTGTTCTATTCTAGGGGGAGGGGGAATGAGGTTTGATCCCCTGACCTTTTGGTGGAGCGGGGGCGCCTATTGCCACTGAGGCCCCTCAATCTCTTTCACAAACATATGAAGCAGCATTAATGGAGTAAGTTATACATTGTTCCACAGGTGGGATTACAAGAAAAAATCGAACAGCTGGAGAAAGAAAGAGAATCATGGGCTCAAAAGGAGGCAAGTTCTTATACCGTATTCCATACAATTTTTTGGTTTAACTGATAATCTTTACGTTTTGAAGAATTTTTCTCTTTAAAATCAGAAGAGCTAGTGACGGTATGAGTAGGATACTAAGATGTAATAGCTGCCACGCTAGTTGTGTTATTTGTCCACCACAGTTTCCAATAGTGGTACCATGTTATATCTACATACTAATACCTGCCAAATAGCTTGGTCACACAGCAAAACAGCTTTCTTTGTTTTTACCACAATGACTGACTAGTAATAAAAGTTTTCCATTTTGGTATTTTCAAAAAAAAAATCATACAAGCTTTGTTGTCGAAGTAACCATGTCTTGTTTCTCATCTATGTGATTTTCATTTCTTGTTCTGAAAAGAAAAAAAAAGTCATCACGTTTAAAAAAAAATATTGAATCATCATATTATTTTCAGTTTTATTCAACTTTCTGCGACTTTATTGGCTATCATAAAACAATAAATAGTTAGAATTCTAAAGTTTCATTTCCATTGGCATGTAAAGGATCCCAGCACCTATGCATGTTTCTCGTTACAATAATACCTATTTTTTTCATGAGAAGTTAATTTAGTTGGGGACCAATTTTGACTACGATGGTGAATAATTAACAAATACAGTTGTTGGTTTGTCTTAATCATGTAGTGCTTCAATCATATTACATTGCATTTTCCTCCTTTTCTGTTGAGAGTGGAGAAATGAAGAATACAGGCCTCATCTTACTTGTTTTACAGAATTTTATCGAAGGAACAATTGCTGGCCTAAATGCTGATAACACAAGACTACACTCACAGGTACATGGCTTTTTTAATAACCATACCATTTATGTTTTTTTTATCATTTAAACTATTAATAAAGCCAGTAGAGAGGATTCATTGTTACTTTTTTGTTGATTGTGGAAGTGATGTGATCCTTCAATTTTTAATGGGTGTGTTTTCTTACTCTCCTTGATCTTCCTTATATTGCAACGAGCCATTGCTTTGTGTACGCATATTTTCAACTGTAGTTGTTAAATTAATTACAATATCTGTACTCGGTCCTATCACGGTATCACCTATGCACACATCATAAACCATTCACAGACTAGTCACGAAGGTATGTTTATATATTCTGATATGGATATTAAAATCAAAGCCTCGCAGGTAACGGAGTTGGAAGAATCCCTGAAGAATCTCTTACAAGAGAATCAACAGCTAATAGAAACCATGTCTGGTCTGCAGTCACAGATACAGAATTCAGCTCATTTATCAACTGTATGCAGCACGATGGTTTGTAATTATCTCTTCTCGCTCTTGGCACATTATATGCCTATAATTTGTTAATTCTCACTCCTTTTTAAAAAATAATTGTAATGCTTGTCCAAATATTAGTTTGGTGGTATCTCGTGGATCCGACTCCGCTTTTAGTATTTGATATTGGTATCTGACTCCCATTAGTGATGTTTGTTCCATAAATGTCGTAAATTGGTTTATGGTGCTTGCCCAAATGTTTTGTGATTCCAATACTCTGTTTTCTATCATTCTGTTTTATAAATTTTAGATGCTTGACATAGCCTCATGGAATGGCTAACTGAGAAATGTTTATTTGCAACATGTGTTGTAAAGACAACCTTAATAAAACCTTTCCCTATCATTTGGAGTTGGCTTACACTGTCCTGTGTATCAATCTTCCTCTTTTTAGTGATAGATACATATATTAGTCAAAACATGACGTAACTTTTGCAAATTAAATGACGTTATGATGACTACCATTTATCTCCTAAAAATATTGCATCACTGATCACTGACCATATTGCATTTTTCCTAATCATCAGAGGCAATTCTAGGATGGATTTTCACATACAAACATACATGCATAATTACATACATACATTATATATATATATATATATATATATATATATATATATATATATATATATACGGTCCGTCTCTAAAGCGAAACTTAAAGAGCGAACCAAAGACGAACCGTCGTCTTTGGTGTCTATGGCGCGGCAGTTCGATCCGTCATACATAGCCATGTAGTCTTTGGCGACGGGTCGAACCGTCGCCATAGACACCAAAGACGACGGTTTGTCTTTGGTTCGCTCTTTAAGGTTCGCTTTAGAGCCTCTCCGTATATATATATATATGCATTTAAACTTGTGTTTATATAAGGAGGACATTGTGCAAATATCATTTTTACTCGTGGAAATATAATTCCTCTCTCTATATATATGTATATTTGAAAAAATGAAGATGTATCTTGAAACTCATTCCGAAATGCATCTCCTAGCCTTGTGAAAAATGGAGAATGAATACACAAGCTAGGGATTCTTATCTTTAAACTCCTTAAGTCCAGCTTTCCTTTGGGAAATTTATATCGGAAAAGGAATGCACCATGCTGCAAAATGACTAATTTGTCCAGATATATGTTATCATTTTTAAAACTGAAGCAATGTGACATAACCTTGAGGTGTGTTCACTTCCAACTTTCAGATTATGAGTTTCACACGATGAGCTATTTACTCGAACTATTGATAGGAATGCTATCGAGTTTGTGAGAATTTGTGTGGTGTCTCTTTTATATGCTGATATCTTTCTGACAAAAATTGCATTTCCTGGTGTAGCGTGCTTCAATAAACGTGGACATGAAATCAGAGATGCTTGCTGCTCAAACAATGATTAAAAAATTGCTCTCTGAAAATGCAGAGCTTGTTGAGAAGGTAATAAAGCATAAACTTTTTTAGGTTTCGAAATATTTTGACGCTTATGATTTCCGTAAATAGATAGGGAAGGTCCTTAGTTTACTGGCGACGAATATGTCTTGTCATAATGGTGAGAGAAGAAAATAGATTTCTTAACAATCCTTCAGGAAAACCATAGAAGAAAAATACAAATCAAGTTGAACTACTTATTTAATTTTCGAATAATTCTATGTACACTAACTGCTCAACAGGCATGCAGAGAGAAAATAGTATCTTGGTCCCATGTATTGTTTTTCCTATGTTAGTGACAAATGTTAGTGCACATAGAAGTACTCTTAATTTTCTTACTGGGTCTGATGGTTATTATGTATTGTTTCAGTTGAAGGCTGAGCATGATCAAAAGGGCGCAACGGCTGAACTGTCTTCATCTGTTGGTCCTGATCCGATGGTTTGCCAAGTTGCACCTGCCCTTGTTGAAGGTTTAGCTATTGCCTCTGATCAAATGGATGGAACTGCTGAAAGGTTTCCAAGTGTCCTTGTTGCAGAAAATTCAGCTCTTGGACCTGATCCAATAGCTGGAACTACTGACAGGCTTGCAGGTGATATCATCGATGATCCCTTGTTTGAATCCAGTGAGAGGCCTTCTTTATTAGGTGAGAAGATGATGTCCATCGAAAATTTTGGGAGTCACCCTCCCGAGAAAGATGTTGGCAATTATGCTAACCACAAGAACCCTGATGTACTTCCAAATGATGAGACCATCATTGTATCCGAAGAGATTGTGCAGATTCCACTGGATGAGAATGAAGTTGGGGTTACAAAGTTGGAGCTGGAGGATTCTTGTAGAGTTGAGACAGCTGACGTGCCAATATCAGATGCTCCACTTATTGGTGCTCCATTTAGATTAATATCTTTTGTGGCTAGATATGTTAGTGGTGCTGATTTGGTCGACAAGAGTCATTTAAAGTCTGGGCGGTAACTTCCTACCATGGCCTGGGTAAAGTTATTGTTTTTGTATCCAAAGACTAAAATTATTATAGAAATGGAGATCAAACATTGGCCCAACTAGGAGGGCGGGGGGCGGAGAGAGAGATGTTTTGTAATAGGCATATGTTAACAACTTGAGTCGCAGAAGGTTTATTGATTTTTCTACCCTATTTTTCACCGGGTAATTTTATGCATTTATCATGTAAAACCACAGAGAATTTATATAGACCATGTTTATTTTTTCTTTATTTAAGCATACTCCTAAAATTGTTTTGGATCGAGTATTCGATGTGAATGAGTTGTCAGATATCAGATGGTTAATATGTTGTGCTGGTAAACAGTGGAGACTATTATTGTTCATTGTATGTGGTGCCAGTGTGATATAGAAAGCTTTAAAAGCTGCGAGCCTGCTTAAAGCTTGTAAGAATATCTATACCAAGCACCGTGAGAAATTGTTAACCAGTACGTTTCAGAGTGCTAACAATTGGCGATAGATAAATAACTGACGTGACAATAACTCTGTATACCGAAAGCAATCTTGAAATTATATTCCTGCCAAATACAAATTCTCAGACCTTTAGAGAGAGAGAGAGAGAGAACACCTGTTTTTTTTGGGTCCAGAGAAGTGTTCCTCTTGGAGCTTGGAGGCTCTGCTGTTTGTTTTGCCCATAGAAAACAGGTGACAAATATGTACTATGTAGCAACATCCACAATCAAATTGAACCACCCTCCATCCATCCATTGGCATTAAGCCTTTAGGAAGAACATACATAGTCGATCAATAATTTGATAAGATATAGTAATAATGAACATGGTCGTACAAGTCTACGACTTTGTTAAAGTAGACAAACTCATTTCTACGAACTAAAAAAATTCAAAACATTCCCATGCATTACCTGTTAAAAATCAACTTTTACATGTGTGGAATATATATAAATATCACTGTCAGAATGGGGTTCCTAATAATATAGTAGTAGCACTGCATACCACCTGGTCTCAAGGTGTCCAAGTAGTAGGGCTTTTGGAGTTGTTATCCTCTGATGATTGTCGGCTTTGTGTGTCCGATGGCCGGATTTTCTGGATCATGTTAACAACTTCTTGCATCTTTGGCCTCATATCTGGCACCGATGCCACACATGCCATTGCAATCTGAAGCATCTGCACCATCTCTTCTTCAATATCTTGATACTTTATCAGCTCAGCATCAAAAACCTCTGCTGTCCATTCCTCTCTAACAACAGACTGCACCCACCGCGGGAGATCAACCACATCATCATGTCCTGGGGACTGCACTGGTGCTTTGCCTGTTAGCATTTCGAGAAGGAGAACACCAAAGCTGTAAACATCTGATTTTTGACTAGATTTCTTAGTTTCAATCACCTCGGGTGCTCGGTAGCCTGCATTTCTAGACGGGATAGTAGGGAAACCCATGAGAGGAGTTAGTCCCAAATCTGATATGCATGCGTGGAGGTCTTGTGTGAGGAGGACGTTGGAGGACTTGATGTTGCCATGGATTAGTTTCCCACCATCAGCAGAATGGATATGAGCAAAACCCTTGGCAATCCCAAGGGAAATTTTCAGTCTGGATACCCAGTCAAGTGTTATTCCAGACTCTCGGTTTCCTGTATCCATTAGGGCACAGAAGAAGAATGTTACAGCTTTATTCATAGGTGCATAAAATGTTGGAACAAACAAGATTCAGTTTTATTCATCTGCTGGCGTGGTTATCAAATCATAGCCCAACAATATATATTATTCATTTGTTTTGTGTGTAGTAGCAAAAAAGACTTTGCTTTCATATGAATTAAATGGTTCAACTTTATACTCCACACAAAAGCCACCAAATATTAACTTGACAACTTAGAAACAGTATAAATGGACAAGTGGGGATTGGATACCGTGTAATAGCGTGGACAAGCTTCCAATGAGTATATAGTCATAAACAAGGAGTTTCTCATCCTTGGAATAGTAATAAGCACGAAGAGGCACAACATTTTGATGTTGCATTACGCTCCCCACAATTTCCATCTGCTGCTCAAACTCTCTTTTCCCTACCACCACTTCTTTAAGCCTCTTGACAACCAACGTCGTTCCCTCCTCTAAGATAGCTTTATAGGTTGTCCCATAACTTCCCTTCCCCAACACTTCAGCAGAGGCTCTCAGTAAATCCTCAAGATCAAAGTTATGAGAGCTACCTCCGAAGAAAACCAATTTGTTCTTCTCAGCCTCTTGCACCCCACTCCCAAAGTCCTCCTTAGGCTTCTCACTCCTTCCAACACCAAAGGCCTTCCCTTTCGGTATACTACTACCTTCTTGACTTTTCCTTTTCTTCAGATAACACAGGACCATCATCAGAATTAGCAGCAAAGGAACTGAAGAAGCCCCAATTGCAATGGCAATAACAGTGCCTGAGCTCAATCCCTTCTTGGATTTTGGTTTCTGAAGAGCAGTTGGTGAGGTTGGCAAGTAAGTTGGAGAACGAGAAGGAGAAGGAGGTGGTGGGAAAAGGTTTGGGGCAGGAGACGGTGAGGGGGTGATATAATGGCACTGATTCAGGGGTGACCCACATAACATAGAATTCCCTTCAAAAGAGGAAGCTAAGAAACTTTGTAGGGATGATGGAACTGAACCATTGAGCTGGTTATTACTCATATTTAAGTGCTTTAGTTTAGGAAGTTTGAGAGCAGGGATAGATCCTGTGAGAGAGTTGTTCTGAAGGCTCAACCCAGTAAGATTTGTCAAACTTTGAATTGTGGTTGGAATGTTACCTGTGAAGGAATTGAAGGAAAGATCAATCAACTCAAGTTTGGGGGAGAGAAAAGATGGAATATCCCCTGAAAAATTGTTTTGTTGGAGGTATATGTAGCGGAGGGAAGGAAGGGAAAGGATATCAGCTGGAAGACTACCACTAAGGAGGTTGGACCGAAGGCTGAGGATAGTGAGTGAATCCAACCTCCCGAGAGTATTGGCTGGAATGGGGCCATAAAGTCCAATACCAGGGAGCCGGAGAGAAACTACATGGGTTTCATTTCCATTTCTTGTGCAAGTGATACCGACCCATGACATGCATACCGGAGAAGCATTAGTCCAGTTGAGTTTGCGTCCGTGAGGGACAACATCAATGAACTCAAGGAGGGCTTCTTTATCTGAATTCAGGTCAGCAATATTTCTGGGGAGGGCTATACATAGTAAGAGGAAAGGTAAACCCACAAAATATTGTCGTTTCATTGAGATATTCCAACTTTAGCCCTGAAAAGGTGTTTCTGTTTCCGACTGTGATCTTCCTCTTGTCCTGGTACAATCGTAACACATTAACCTAGCTAGATAAGAATGGAAAACTTGGCTTAGAAATATCACAACAAACATAAGTAGATTTTTTATTGACAAGCAGCATAATTATGGAGTAGATGAACAACCACATATAAATAATGCTGGGACATTGTGTAGAGGATGTGTTTATGTGTGTGAGCAAAAGAAGGGTAAGGAGAGCCACACACACACATATATACATATATAAAGAAAACTGGAAACTTTAATAGCTTTAAATGAACTGAAATTGCTTACATTGTTTCAGCAGTTTACAGAAAATAGAAAATAGTTACTATCTGCTCTGTTTTGAGTAAAGCCAACTATTAATACAAGGTATTGGCTATTTAAGTTATTCAGTCAGGAAGACCAAATTGATGACTCCGTCACAGACAATATTAATTCGTTCAAGCTTAAAGGAATAGGGAGCATAAGATGTAAAGAAGAGTTGGTAATAGTTCATTATTCTTCTGAAAGACAACATAATGCTATTCTTACTAAATAGGTGATAGTAAATCACCACATCACGTTGATTAGCTAATTCATTGCATTATTTCATTCTCTTATATGTCATTGGATCCTACAAGTTTTCCACATGTTTTTTTTGGTGTGTGGGGGTGGGGGGGAATAGGAGACAAATGGTACTCTTTCTAAGGGTCCACATGAGGGGGCTTCAAAGCAGTGTAGGTGAGTTAAAAACACACCAGCTACTCAGTTTTCTGTCAAATTATATAATGCTCTCAGTAAGAAGTATCTATGGTTCGTAGTCTGGAAAATCTATCTTGTATTTTTACATATATAGCTTAACACTGCTGTTTTCCCCTCATTTGAGGAAGCATTAGCACTAGGGCTATGTTTGTTTGAAATTTGTTTGCAATGATTATACTTGGGATATGACTATTAATCTCAAGTGTCATTTTTGTTTTCAAATTTGGACTTTGGACTATTAGTCTCGGGATTATAAAATGGTTTAATAGTCTTGACATTATAATTATAATCTCTGGATTAATAATCTTGGGATTATAATCTCCGGGATTATAATCCTTGCAAACAAACATAACTTAGGAGTACAAACAAGGTAACTCTGAGTTGGGAATAGCAAGGTGGCTTAAATCTGACAAAGCATTGTTGTGGAAAATCTTTCCCAAATTCGGTATGGAAATCTAATCAAGGGGTATGAAACATCAGAACAATAGTACTCCCTCCCTCCCTTTTTATTTGGTATATTTAGAGAGAGAAATTGTTTCTTTTTCATCTATTGTCTGTAAATTTGTAATGACTTAGTTTTCCTTATTATTCCTGAACAATAAATTAAGATTTGTTTCTATTTCATCTCTTCAATGAATTAGACAAAGCATTAGTTAAGTATCTTAATTAATCATAGCGCTTAATTTATCCTAAAATGTAATGGGGGAGTATGTATATAACAGTTTGAGTGAGTGGTAGAGAAACAAAAAGTAAAAAACAGGAATGGAAATGGTAAAAGCATATAGAAGTAGAAAGAGACGATTGTCTGATTTGAATTGTTAAGAGATGTTGAAGTGGATGATGAGTAGGTACGTACCTGTGAATATTTATTGATTGATGACTATTGAGTTTTCCTGATGTTTGCAGCTAAAGTAAAAAACAGAGAGGCCATGAAACCTGAAAATGAATGATAAAATTTATAAGAGAGAACGGAAATTAGGAAGACAGACATATATGACTATATATATATTATAGAGAGAGAGAGAGAGAGAGAGAGAGAGGTGGAGGCTTAACTTGATTGAGGTGGCGATCTGAAATCCATGCAATTAACCTCATCTGAATGAAGCTGCTAGCAATGTGAAACAGAGATCTGCTGCTGCTGCTGCCGCTGCTTATTATATATAGCGTCTTCAAACAACAGCATAAATTTTGCACTCTCTCCCCCTCCCTCTCTCTCTCTCTGTGAAAGAAAAAAAGACAGACAGAGTCAGAGAGAGAGAAGAGAAGAGAAAGAGCTTTGGATTCGAGGGTAAAGTAAGTATATATATATATATATATATATATATATATCTTCTACACTTGAAAAAGTAAAGTGAATTAATTAAATTACAATTAGTTTAGCAGCAGCATCTGCATGCTTCTTCGTTAAGCCAACGGAACCAAAGAAGTAGTAGTAATTGATTTAGAATATAATTGGCAATACCATATCATACAAGTCTTCCATGTATGAATGTATGTATATGATATATCCTGAGTCAGTCAGTCAGTCAGTCACAGATCTCGATGCCCCATATATCCCCAATTCTCCTTCTTTCCAACTCCATCCCTCCAGAAATCAGAAAGCCTGCCTTAATTAGAGAGAGCGAGCGACCTCCCTCCCACCGGATATATATATATATATATATACCACCCACATGTTTTAATTAATATACCATCCACCCACCCACCCAAGTATTGTATTATATATTACGTACGTACTGGCTACTGCGTACAATAACAAGAGAGCAAGCAACTTTAATTATGTCTTTAGAGCCTGGCAGTTGGGGTTGGTTGATCCAGGTGTCCGTCTCCATTTTCATTATTAAATGTAAATACCATATTGTAATACAATTTGGAATTATCTTACAAATTAATATATAAATTAAAACTATTTAAATTTAACTAAATTGAGTGTTTAAGACATTTTTCCTGCCCTCTACTAAGAGTAGAGGCCAAGAAAAAGAAAATTCTTCAACCACTAATAAGAGTAGCAGTCTAATAAAAAAATATATATTTAAACTATTAAATCTCTAAATTAACGAGATAAGATTTGTTTGATGGAATATTATTCATAAAGTTTAGTATCCATCATTACCCATTAATATTATAATAGTACTAGTATATAGGAGTAGTATATGTCTAGGTAGGTATAGTTAATTAGTATATAATTAATTGTTAGCCTTACTAATTATTTATTAGCTAGCTAAGTAGCTGTAGTAAGAATAGTTTTCTAAAGCAAGCAAGGGAGTGGGTTTGACCTGAGCTGGCGGGTGGATACGTGCTGAAATTAGCATTTGGATCTATACGTATATATACATGTATATTTGGATCTATACGTTTGTATACATGTATATGTCCCTTCTCCTCCCCCTCCACCCTCCACCCTCCACCCGCTTCTCTCTCTCTCTCTCTCTCTCTCTATATATATATATATATATATATATATATATATCTATCCGTTCAATTTTAAGTTTCATATCTTATCTAGTTAATTTTATTCACCTTTAACGACTTTTGAACGAACGACGATTGGTGCAATTTTATATGTTCGATCCAATCGCTTAAAAAGCTAAAGACGGCGATTTTATATATAAATGACGAATAATCGTCTTAATCATCGTTCAAGAAGTGGTAGCAAGTGAATTAGATAAAGGGTGAGCTTAAGATCCGGATCGATATACGGTCCGAATCGTATATATGTATGTATATATATATAAATTATCTTGATTTACGTTGGTTACTGATCTGGTAGTCCCAGATGTGGTGGGTTGGTTGGTCAAACTCAAAAGGGCATCTTCGTTTATTGGGCTGGCCTCCCTCTCAGTCATCCCTACCTTGACAAATTTTAATCACGAAAATGCAATTAGGTATGAAAAATCCTTTCTTGTTTCTTTCTGTTTGAAAGCTAAAAGAAGACGCTGAGAAAAAAAGCCAACACATATCCACCCACAATCACAGGTAAGAAATTAAGTCATTTGTTTTGGTCACCGGAGCGGTGAACATAACAAGGAAATACAAATACTAACATCTTAGTGTACGACGGTGGTGGTGGTGGTGGGTGGTAACTTCAAAACATATTCCGATCCTCTAATTACTACACTTCAGGGTAGGGTAGGGTAGGTTTGAATAATTGAACCATATTATATATAGACTCCAGCAGTTACATGGTCCTCTTCCTACCTAATCTATTACTCGCACCAAAATTTACTACCGAGTTTGGACTGGGTAGGACCTGCTAAAAATATTACTAGCACCCTAAAAATTACTACTCCATTAGCTGTTAAAATTACGACTAAGATTTATTGATTTACGCAGAGACCGGCTGGCAGGAGCATTTAATCTGAGAAACTTAAATGTTTTGACAGTTGCCCACACAAAAATAGGACGGCAGTATTATGACTTCGACTTTTGTAGTGATTCATAAACAATGAAGAGGGTAGGGTAGGGAATTCACAATATCATACTCCCTATTACTACTAGTACCGTGCCTTGTTACTGTTCTACTTAAAAAATCAACCTGATTGATTAACGTCAAAAGAAACATGTAAGGGCACACCTTTTTATTTAGTCTAAAAGGCAAATCTTGCAAAATTGACAGATTTCCTTCCTTATCCTTTATGAATCAACCGAGAAAACATCTGAAGAAAAAGAATATATAATAAGATTACAAGCAAAAACACATACACACTTCGGCGAGAGGTTACAAGGGACCAAAAGGTTCGGGCAGATGTTCGAACCCGTTATCAAATATGGGTCCCTGATCAGACTTGCCATCAGCGCTATGCAACCAGTTTGTGTTCTTCAAATCCTCCTTCAGCAGAATTGCATCATATCTGGAACTCTCATAGATATCTACTTCCCTCAGTTTTGAAGAAATGGGATATTTGTTTTCTATATTTCCATTTTCAGGATAATACCTGTTGACATAAATTCCATTCTCTGAGATGACGCTGCTAACACCCTGATTTCCGTCTACTACTGATGCTGGAGCACTTGTTGCTCGACCAGTCTGGCTTTTGGTATTTGCAGATCGAATGCTCTGCGGGAAGAGGGTTGTGCCTGTAAGCGGACGAGTTCCACTGTTCCCGTTTCTGAAATCCTGCAAGAAAACAGAAATACCTTTAAAATTGGATTCGTATCTTCCACATACATTCCGGGAATATTGCTACCCAAAAAACTTTGTACATGATCCTGACAATATCATTTACTCATAGTTTAAACCCCATGCAACCACCTGATAACATGAAGATCCATTTACATAATGAATATGGAGAAAAGGCTCCATTTGGTACTACGTATTACTAGTCACTAGCCAGAATAACTTCTCCTTTCTTCTCTTTTGAAAGAAAGAAAGAAAGAAAGAAACAGGATTATATCCAAAAAACCCAGCCTAGACCACGTAGGAGATCAGTTCCTTAGTTACTCATGGAATATATCCAAGATCTGGATACAAGTCTCCTCTTACTCTTCCTTATTTAAGAACTGATTTAAAAGTTATTCTACAGTAACTGGTGTTGTGATGGCAACAGCAGTTCTATAGCACTAATGATTACTGTAATACAGAAACTGCAGAATAGGAAATATTTGATGATAATAATGAACATGCAAATCTGAAGATGGAGGCATCATGTGAACTATTTCAGCTAATGTTTAATTAACATCAATAAATACACAGAAGGTAATATATCAAACTTCACTTTATAATAAGTGGATTCATAACTTGAAAATGTGAGCATCCTAACTCACTTGTTGATATCAAATTTGAAAAATCTGCATATTCAGAAAGGAAGAAAGGAATGAATGTGCAGCATACCATATGTCTAATAGCCATATCCAATGATTTCTTTGAGATCGTCCTCCCAAGTCCTGTGCTGTCTGAAGATGTCTTTGTAGGTTTCCGTGTTGACAACTCTAAGACATGTGAGGCTTTACGAGAATCCAGCGTATCAACGGCCTGGCCATTGGCATGGATGCGTCCCCTTCCATTAGGCTCTGTTAGTCTTCCCCTAGTGACAATGGGTGACGATTGTCTTCTGGGAATTGCAGTGCTTGGGGTGTCAATGTTGCCCTTAGCAGTGAGAGCGACACCTGGTCTAGACCTACCAGCAGAAAGTGGCCTGTCTGGCAAAGTTGTCCGTAGATTTGGAGGAGTGTCAAGGGGAAAATCAGGGAGAACAATTGACTGTGATGGGGGTCGAACTCGTGGACCAGGGGAGCTTGGTCGAGATACTGGTGCTGTATTGCGCCCATTTGACAGAGTACGCCCAACTGTGGTTGAAGGTCCAGTTGATGGAGACAAAGATGGTGCAGAATTCCGACGAGTAGGAGTAGATGGTCTGGAAACTGATCTAGTAGATGGGGAACTCAAGTTTGCTGGAATTTGGGGCCTAGATGTCGGAGTTGAAGGTCTCGAATTTGGGGACGGTCTCATTCTGTCACTGGAAGAGCTGGTGGGGGATGGACGCACTCTTGAAGGAGTTGAGGACCGTGACGGCGTTGAACGAGCTGCTGGTGTGGAAGGCCTTGAAGTAGATGAAGATCGAGCAGTGGGGGTGGAAGGTCTAATATAAGATGAAACTGAAGCGGAGCTTGTGTTGAGAATGGAGGTGGATTTATTTGAGTAGGTGCTATATTGGGTACTAGAGACAGATTGACGACTCACTGACCTGCTTCTAGCTGGTCTTGAGGGATGGTTGTTCTCTGATTGAGAGACAGAAAGCTGAAAATGAAAGCTCTCATTCATACATATTGATTCATCAGATGCAGTAAACAAGCAAGATATATGCTCAGATAACATAATGAAACAATAAAGCTTCTGATTTCTATCTGAAGCGAATCATATGATTACAAACATTAAGGATCAGGTTGATCAATGTTTCTTTCCATCTACATTGGATGGACTACTATTATACACAGGAGGAAGGAGAAAGATGCTGAACTTGCAATCTACAGTGGAAAGGTATTAATTAAGTTAAACATTGAACATGTCAAACTGAATAAGCCAGTGTCTAAAACACCATGTCAGTACCATCCGGTTGTTTGGGGACCCACTTTCCATCCCAATTCATTTTGTTTACAATATGCCCATTAAACATAAACGCATTGAATTCATTCCCGACTATTATCATGGACCGCTAGACCAAGTTGTAACCTTGACGAGCATATAAAGTTCAATCAATGCAGGACTCAAATGGGTGATTTAAACAGTTCCTTGGAGGAATTTTTTTAATAGAGATAGTCAGTTTCAGCCTCTAACTGATAATGTATTGCAGACCCACCCTTTAATGAACAGGCATGTGTAGATCTATATACCTGATTAGAAGAACATGAAAGAGTATCACCGCACCATTTCGACTGACTAAAATAGTAGATATATGACTAATTAAATAGATTATTCTAAATTGATTCACATTCATATCAGGAAGATTGATTGCAAACCAATCTCTCAGTTTCCAAAGATAATAGCAGCAAGGGTGAGTGGTATCTTCTACCATCCGTACAAGGGACAAAAGTACAAGTCCCACCTGATACAAGTAATAGTATCTAATTCCTAATGAAAAAGAAAAAGGAAAAAGAAAAGGATAAGATGTATATGGAAGAAGCAAACACACGTATCTATCTTATTCTTATCAATATGACCAAAGCTCGAAGTCTTGAGTACATATGAGAAAAGTGCAAAACACACCCTTGAAGCCTTGGACGTAGAGACAGATCTGGCCGAGGGCCTGCTTCTTGGAGCCATTGAGGCAGGTTGGGATTCACTTCCATCTGATGAAGGAAATAGAGGAGTTCCAGGAGGAGTGAGAAGCCTGTTGACACCGAAATGCAATAACTATAAATTGGAACTGCAATCATAATCCTACTTTCTGAAGGACCTTAAGTATTGGCTTTGTTCAAATTGTCAAAGCAACTACCAAAATGCCATGATGTGAGAGAGAAATGTCAAGTTTAAAATTTCAAAGAGAAAAAAAATCCAGCAGAGCTTTAACATTTAAAACCTTGCCTTTGGTCTAAGCTCAAAGGTTAAATAACAATCACATATAATCAAAGAAACAAGTGACATTAAATATTTTAATCGTCATTTGAAAAGGAACTTAGATGCAACACGCATCTAGCAGAAGAAGGAAACACTTGTTTAGACAGTTGGTATGCGGAAATGAAATATGTGTCTGACAGTGGCGAAGCCAGAAGTTTTTAGCAGTGGGGTCAAAATTATTACTAAATTCTAAAAAATTTGGGGGTTTCAGGTTGAATACTTTAGACAAATTTTTAATACTTTATAATACTTTCGGGTGTATATATATATATATATATATATATTATATTACAATGAAAATATAATGAGTAACAATATATGGTATATATACACTATATTGACTCATAATATACTTTTTTAATCACAATTGTTCATAAGTAAGTAATTTATTATTTATTTTTAAAAATAATATAAATTAGATTATTATTTAGTTTAAAATATTATAGAGAGATACATATATTGAAAGTATATGAGTCATATATGATTAAAATTTGATTGACAAAGTTATAAATTTTCAATTTGACCCCGTATAATAGAAAATTTATAAAATTTTAGTGGGGTCAATTTATATATATTATTTTAAAATTTTAAAATTTACCTTACATTATAAAACAATTTTTTTTTCCAGTGGGGTCAATTGACCCCACAAAATTGGCGTGGCTTCGCCACTGTGTGTCGAGGCCCACAATAAGAAGTTTATGTAAGAGTAAAGTCTCATACCTAACTATGCTTTATTTATCCAAGGACAAATAGTATTAACCTTTTCAAAGAATTGTAATATCTGATGATTATTCACCGAACAATCTTACAAGTTCTTTATTATGACTTCAAATCCAGGTATACTATAGCTATGCATAACCCATTGCAAATTATTAGCATATGGAGAAATTTTGTTTCATTTGAAATATGGTAAGCCACACACAAACAGGCAAGACAAAAGAAATGGAAAGAAAGAGTGACGAAAAAAAAGTCTGTAGTTATCTCACAAGTATGCAGGTGGTTGGGCCTACTTATACGCTCATAGCTGCTTACTTTTTGAAGTTCAGTCTAACTTTTAGTTGTTAAGTGGATTCTCCTCATCATTACAAGCATTTTTACTTAATATTAGCTTTCCTCATTATAATTATAAAAAAAACAAAAGAATAAAGAAAAACCATGATTTATATCTTACTCAACCAAAAAATCTAGCTAAAACTTCATGCTATCGCTTCCAATATGTTCTTTCTCTAGCTTCAAAGTCCATTGTAAGTACCAATATGGTATAGAAAAGAACCAAAGTCCTTGCCTGACACTTAATGCTTGTTATTTGTCAGTTTTTCTGAAGAACCTCGCTCACAATTATGATTTCAGTTATCTCCATTCATATATGGGAACTGGAGGGGGCACATTTTACAACTAACAACAGACATTAAGATGAAGTAGTAGAATTTTCCAATTTGAGATGAACTTATAGACATTTACCTTTCAAGCAGATAAATCAGTTTTAGATCCCGAGTATTAATGGTACTGCAAAGTGAATATTATTTGGTAGCTGACAATATAAGTGGAAGTATTTATATTTTAAGCCTAAACAGATGTAGCATGAAAAAATTGCTTCATTGGGCAGAGAAATCTAAAATTGGTTCATTGATCCTTCAATTGGAATAATTGACTATGAAACCATTTTGTTATAGCAGAACATCACACTAAATTAATTGAAGACAGAGAGCGCAGAGTCCCTTAGAATTTAGAGCAAAATATTGGAACTTGAGAAGTTTTACATATGAAACAAAAGAGTTTGTATGAGTCATTTGATATATATTGATGGAGTCCTATGATTAGCTTGGCATGACACCACAAAAATAGTTTCCATGGAGAGTCAAGTATTTTAATACAAAAGTCCAACTAATTGATGCCACATTGAAAGACAAAATTAGATCTGGAAGTATATATTTAATAAACGTCAAATAGAGAAATAAAATGTTGAGAGATTTACCAATCGTAGTCGTTCTTTCCTCCTTCGGTAGAGGACAATAGTAGATCATCAAATCCACTTTTTGCCTGTTGAGCTGATCCAACAGATAGTCTCCCCAATTTTACTGAAACTGCTGCACTCAGAAAGCATCCAGATAATTTTGTGTTAATTAAACAGATGAATAAAAAGAGATGTCAAGGAGATGGATCGGGGAAGGAAGTGTTAACAGAATTGTTTGTTTAATGTGAAGAAGATAGAAACAAGTGGATACGGTGTCGTTGCAGGTCATTACAAATACAGACGAGTAGGATAGAAAAGTGCATCAGTTTCATATGAAAGGGAGAAACTGGTAAGATGAGAGGCCTACTACCAAAATGCTTGATACTTGGGAGTTGGGAGGTCTAAAAATATGATTAGTGCAATCCTATCTATTGATAATACTAATAAGTAGTTCATGTGTAACAGAATGAGTGAATGTATGTTGAAAGAAGATCCAATCCAACGTAGCAAACAATAGATGAGACGAAGCAATGCTACAAACAGAATAGAACAGTACCTTGGGAGAAATCGTCGAAGGAATTAGGAGGAATGGAGAGAGAGCGTCGATTGCGAGAGAATAGATCCGCCATGATTAAGTGGTGATGGTCGGAACTAACAAGTAGATTCAGAAATCAGAAATCAGAATTCAGATGATGATATTAATAATCCCTCCTCCTCCTCCTCCTCCCCCTTCTCGTGGATATTTGATTTTTCATAATATCTTCGTGTCCGAAAATTCCAAGTCCAATTTCATGTCTAAAAGAAAATAAGAACGTGGGAGCATGTGAAGAGAGAGAGAGAGAGAGAGAGAGAGAGAGAGAAGAGGAGCCACGGATGTCTTTTTTGTGTGATGTTTACGTCAATAACTCACTTTATTATGTAGCCCAGCCCAGCCCTGCAATGCATAGGAAAGAGATAGATAAGAGAGTGATGTAGATCTCATGTGTAATGTAGTAATGTAGATTGTAGGGAACAGGTGACGACTATAAGAGAGAGTTGTGGAAGTTAGAAGCAGGCAGGCAGCTAAGGCAATAAAATCAATCTACCAGTTGGTTCTCGATTTGATTCCAAATATAAATAAATTATTTAAATATTTTTAAATTATAATTTTTTATTAATACGTTGGCTTCAAAAATTCAAATTGTTTAAATTCGAAATCAGGGTCATAGGGTCAACTCGATAACTAATCGAATTCTTATTTTATAGTATTTAATAAATTTTGTGAATGGGTTGGATTTATTTACAACCTACGACAGGGTTCAGGATCGGTTCATGCAGTAGACTAGACCAGCAGTAAGAAGTATGGTTTAGTTTTACAACTTCTTCTTACTATTACCATCACTACCTTTTGCATTTTCATGTGTCCCTCCCTCACACTCATGTCTCATGTCTTGCATCACGTCTTCTCTATACTTTATTTTGTAATATACTATTACTACCCCCCATGTTTTAGGAGCTTATTTTTTTTGGCCCAGTAAGTTTCATTAAAAAGCAAATGATGCAATAATGGGTTACAGCGTGTATATTATACCCTCCAACCAAGATTTAAACATTCAAAATATCATTCTCTTATATTTAAACTTACAAAAAATATGATACATAAAAAACAATATATGCTCGTGGGTACACAGCTGTGCAGACTCTCAAATATACACAGTTTATGATCGTAGAATTAAGTTACTATATCATGGTTGCAATTGAAAATTTAGTATGAAGCCCAAAACATTATGCTCTCTCTTTCATCCTAAAAGTGATAAATCTATTTTACATTTTATGAAAACATTGGAAAATCAAAATCAGACAATCTAAAATATTTCTTCCTGAAAATTGCACAAGTTGCTAGTTTGTCAAATGTCATATATTAATCCTACCATTCAGTTTATCAGAAATTAAGATCTCTTGTGATAGATTTGGTCAGTTTTTCAGTTAGTTGTAAATCTCTTACTACTAATCTTCTATGGTGTCGGCCACACTCCAAGAGGTAGCCTTTTCCCATTTGTTACGGGAAGTACATTCGTGGGGGTTTTCATGGCTTCCAACTTCCTATTATCCATCCATCTATAACACCTCAATTTCGCATAAAAATATATAGTAAAAATTTATTTGTACTTAAAGGAATTAAGTTATTATCAATAATACTTCTAAGTCATGACTTTTTGGATGAGTTCGCAGTGGGTTAAGATGACATAAGAATATACTATTAGGTCTTATTTGAATAAATTAAATTCGAATTTTAAGATTTGACCCAAAATTTATTCTGAACTAAGATTTAATTGTTTCACGATTTGTATTTCTCTTTTTCTCATTATATATATATATATATATATATATAATGGATTCTCTTAAGGGTGTAGTTAATGACATTGCAACTACTTTTTAGTTTCCTAATCTATATCAACAAACATTTTTTGTACCTTAAATGATACTCCTCCCTGATCCGTTTTACAAAAAAATACTTAAAAAGCTAGACCATATTCGAGTAATGGTATAAAATAATATAATATGTTAAGCTTGTCATCAAAATTTCGTTATCATATCATAATATTAATAATCACAAATTTCATTAAATATAATTCTTTTTATTGTGAAATAAAAAGAATGTGTGTGTGTGTATATATATATATATATATATATCTCAAATGTTTTTTAAAATCCTCTTGTCTTTTTTGTCATAAATTTTGATATTCTCAAAAGTCAACTAAAAAACTCAAAAGTTATGTTTTTCACAAAATTTTAATACACGATTATTACTAAAGATATAATATATCATTTATCACTAAAATTGAATAAAGATAAAAAAGATAATTGTTAAAGCTGACTCAAGATCAACTAAAAATGTGGTTCAAAAATATTATATGATATTAAATTTACCTGATAAGGATTTTAAATTTATTGGCATGTATTTTGCACCGTTTATTAAACTTGTATATATATAAATGATAAATACACTAACCTTTATTAAATTTACTTGATTTTAACTTTATAATGGAGAGTGAAAGATAGGAACTGATAAATTCACAATTAGAAATTATATTTTTATACAAAAATTGTTTATAGTTATAATTTTCATGTAAAAATATCAATTTCTTAAAAAGATACTAATAAGTTAAAAACTGAATCAGGTAGTACGTCATTAAGGAGGATATATACATATTTTATTATCTGAGTCTAACCGACACGTACTAATCATATGGAATAAGGAAAGAGGAAAATGCATGGCCGTGATATATATCAAGTCAGTACATTTGTCTGTATGAGTGTAGCTATCATCATGCATGCAAATGAGATCAGATGTCCCCATTTTCCTTGTTATATTTGTGTCCCTCACTTAAATGTAGACACTTAATTTTTTATTTAATATTAATTAATTCTAAAATTAAATAAAAAATTAGGTGCCAACATTTAAGTGAGAACACAAGAAAACAAGAAAAATAGGGATAGAGGCTCTCACATGCAAATAGTGTAGAATTAATTAGTAGTAAAGTTAAAGGACCAATAATATGGGGGCGACCCCATAAAATAAAATACTATACTACCAAAAATATAAATAAAATCCTCCAAATAAATGTAGGTGTTGGAGGGAGTTTGACTATATCATAGGACATCAGCTTGTGGTGAAGAAAATCATTAATGGTTGTTCGCCTACCTCTGAGTTAGCTAGATTTGGAAGATAAAGGGGACCAGACCATGAAGGAATATATATATATATATATACATATATATATAGTGCCATTGTAGAAAAACTATTTCAGCTAGATTTGGAAGATAAAGGGGACCATGAATGAATATATATATATTAGTAGGTAGTAATTTTTTTCTCCTTCGTTCCATGCATGTCTCCTGGACTATCGAAATGGGTTATATTTCCCTGTACAGCTTGAAAGATGCAATATTAACTTATTAAGAGTAAGAGTATGTAATATTAATATATAATACTCCATATTTAATACTATTAATATGGTACCACTGTCGGTGTCATGTACGTACATACATGTGCCCCAAGGCCGAAACCAAACAAAAATATTTATACTACTACTACTAGAGTGAGTCGGTAATACTAGTAATTTTTTTGTTATTGTTAGGAGTATTGGCTACTGGCTAGGCCCTCGGTTCGGCCGAAACATCGGACCCGTGACCCGAATAAGTCAAAGAAATTACTCTACCAAATTACATTTTCTCCTCCCTCCCCTCCGCCATCAACCCAAAACTTACGTTTAATACTCCCTCCGACACAAATTAACTGTTCAATTTTGACTTTTTAAAATCAAATTGACTATTTTTAAAATTAATCTTTTTTCTATTTTTGCTAAAATATAGGTGAAGAGATTATAACCAAAAGAAAGTATATAAAATTTATTACTAATTCTAATTTTTATAATTTTAGAAATATATTTATATATGCTTAATTATTAATTTTAAAAATAGTCAATTTGACTTAAAAATTGGGACGGAGGGAGTATTATTTTTCTTCCAAATCTATCCGGACAAGATGAACGACGCAGATGTATCGAAGCAGATACAGCAGATGGTCAGATTCATTCGGCAGGAAGCGGAAGAGAAAGCTAATGAGATCTCCGTCTCTGCCGAAGAGGTTCTTTTCTTCCTCTCTTTCAAAAAATTCTTTTAATGCATCTATGTAAATTTGTCTTCTGTCTGTACATTCTATTCATTAATTGTTGTTGCACTACGTCTGCTTGTGATTAGTTACAAACTCAAAAAACACTCTGTTCCGAAAGGAGACTTTTTTTTTTTTTTTTTTTTATATTATTAGTATTATTATTTTGTAACGGAGTGGCCAGAAAATGCAATGAGAGTGAAAAATTTGGTGTGACAACTTAAGCCTTTATTACTGCTCACTTTTACTTAAGAAATCAGTTTGTGTAAGAAATTTGGTGTAGACTTGCAATTCCTTTTCATATGCTATAACTGTACACACAATGAGGTCGAGCCGTGCCTATATCAATTAAGTGTTTTGGCAAAAAAAAAAGAAAAAAAGTATGCAGTTTGATTCAACTAGGAGTTAGCTACGATTAACTTTTAGTTGGATTAGAAAGAGAGAAACTTCCTTACAACTTATATATGATATCTCTAGATGTCCCATGGAATATATGATTTACTTTGGACTTAGAATTACTCGATTTGTTTTTATCAAGTGATATTAAATTGAATGTTGGGGGTTCTCTTTTAAGAGTAAAGAGTTAGTAGGATCTTCTTACTTATTTTGCTTTCGCATGCCTATTGAATACGGCAATCTGATACTGATGTGTTCAATGCTACAAACTTTGGTTCAGACTAATCTTTTGTTTATACCAAATTAGTGAAGTTATCCTTGTTTGTTCGACAAGGTACCGAGAAATGTAAATTTGGTCATTATTATAATTTCAACATGTATTATATCTTCTGAATTTTCATTTACATTGTTGTCATGTCTTTGAAAATTGCTTGGACCAAAGACTGTGTTACAATGGATATAGGTTTATGCGTCTCCAAATGTACTTGGTCTGTTCTACTTCATTGATACTTATTCGTCATCTTTCTGGTCTTTGTTTTTAGGAATTTAACATCGAGAAATTACAACTACTTGAAGCTGAAAAGAAAAAGATCAGACAAGAATATGAGCGTAAGGCGAAGCAGGTGGAAATTCGTAAGAAAATGTGAGTGTTATACATGTACATTTTCTCTAGAGCTAGATGATTCCTTTCACCCAAACTTACGTCGTTAATCTGAAGCATTAGTTTTGACATATTGTGGAACATGCTCATGTGGTACAAAGAGCTTATTGAATGAGCTGTCATGGCAGCTTTCGTGTTTCCTTAGCTGAGGTCAGGGTATGAAAACATGTGGTTCTTGTAACATGCAATTGCTGGATTTTGCTTTTTATGGTAGACTATTGCACTTTTAGTCAAGTAGTCACTTCAGATTACCTTCTAGGCCACTTGACTGAATCCTTTATGTACATGTTCGAACTTGTAACATATTTTAGTCACAGATAGAATCACTGTTGGGTTCAGTCTAGAGTATGATGAGGCTTGCGAGATTCACTTCCTTTTGTTCCATGCTCATGTTTGTGGGTGTGTTTTGGGGAGGGGGATGTAGGAGGGGGGGGGGGAAGGGAAGTAATTCCACTGGAAGACCTAGACACAATAATGCTTATTTTTGCTAAAACCTTCATTTGGTGCCTAAATTAATTTCTGTGCAGTGAGTACTCAATGCAGCTTAATGCTTCACGT
Source organism: Panax quinquefolius (assembly GCA_020205615.1). Lineage (NCBI taxonomy): Eukaryota > Viridiplantae > Streptophyta > Magnoliopsida > Apiales > Araliaceae > Panax > Panax quinquefolius. The sequence continues at coordinate 148,411,346 of CM035167.1, forward strand.
ATCAAGGTCTTACAAGTTCAAGATGATGTCGTGAGTGGGATGAAAAATTCTACAAGCAAGGAGCTTCAGCGTGTTTCCCAGGACAAGAATGCATATAAAAAGCTTCTTAAAGGATTGATTGTACAGGTTCCCACTGTCACACTTATTGGTTTTCTTTCCTTTATAAATCTAGGAAAACAGGTTGCTACTATATGTTTACAAGTAAGACATGGTGCCTATTGGTATGCTCTAAAGTTATGTGTAGACAGTTAAACCTGCTTGTTGACTTACAGAGCACCTGATGGTGGTCCAGAAAAGTGTACATTAAATGAAAAATCAAATCATAGCATTTTAGTTTCATTTTTTATTTTCTCTTAGCCCAATTATATTAATTCTTAATCTGTAGGAGATGGTAAGCTTAATTTTTGATCTGCTATTTATGAGAGTTACTAAGCATTTTGGGATTTAAGATTCCTTGTTGTACAATGTCACTAAGAAGCAGCAACTTAAGATTCTCAGTTATTTATGTTACCTCTTCCGGCCACTGATGTTTACTTTTATGTTTTCTGAAACTTCTAGAGTTTACAAAGGCTGAAGGAACCATCGGTGTTGCTGCGGTGTAGAGAAGTAGATGTTTCACTCGTTGATTCAGTGTTAGAGGAAGCAAAGCGAGAGTATGCTGAAAAAGTGAAAGTAAATGCCCCTTCAGTAACTATTGACAAGCGAGTTTATCTCCCACCACCTCCGACTAGCGCAGACACCCATGGTCCTTCATGGTAATTTTTGCTCTCTTCCTGCAAGCTCTGCTAACACAGTAAATTGTATTCTCTCTCTCCCTCTCTTCATTATCTTACTTCATAAAGTTGTTTCATCGTTTTCTTTGGAACATATAAAATTAGTCTTCGTTTGTCAATCTCTTGTCCGATTTCACAATCAACAATTACGTGCAACTCGGTGCAAGTATACATTTATTTAAACAACCGAATTTTGTAATTATTAATTAAAAACTAAATTAAAGTAACTAAAACTAATTCAACACAACGATTTAATTCAGATGATAAAGGCTTAAAGACTATAATATCCCCAATTATGCAATATAAATCAATTTCCTAACTTATCCAATTATTAAATCCACTTGAGTTGTTAATAGGAATTCAATGTATTTATAATTCCTTTTCCGAGTGATCAAATAAAATATTCAATTCAATTAATTTTGCAATGCAAAATAAAATAATCAAATTCATTAAGCATCAATATTCCCAATTGTTACATGCAGTGAAAAGAGATATCTCTATTCAATTCACAACCCTAATTATATATTTCATGCAAATAATTAAGAATACATGCTATCATATTCATATCTAACCCTAGATTTCATTTCCCGAATTCATATGGTGTATCATAGTAATTGTCGACCAGACAATTTAACAATAAGCATTAAATATGATAGACAACTCAATTTGAATAATAATTGGATTAATTAAAGTTAATCAATTCATACGAACAAAAGGTTCAATTGTAGCCTTAATTAGAAAATTAGTTCATGCTAGAGTTAAAAACTAGAAATCTCAAATTAAACAGCATCTTAAAATTACAAAAATGAGAAAAGGAGTAAAGAGAAACTCAATAGAATTTTTCTTCAGTCTTCAAATCTCAGCCTTGATCTCCTTGAGTGCTCCTTTGAATCTCCAATCTCTCTCCAAGCTCTCCAAGTCAAATCCTTGTATCTTGTTAGAGTTTTTAACTCCAAATTATCTTCTATTTATAGCTCTTCTAAGCAATCCCAAATTCTCAAGGAATTAGAATCTAAATCTGCTGCAAATCTGACTCAAAAACTGAAAGCGGATGACCTGACCCCGACCTGGCGCTGTCGTGCCAGGTTCATTCTTTAAAGCGGCGCTGCCGCGCCATACATCAAAGTCCTCTAGTCAATATCTAGATAGATAGCGCTGCCGCGCCAAGTCTTTTGTAATCCTGGCGCTGCCGCGCCAGGTCATCAGAACTGCCCCTTCGCTATGTTTTGACTCCTTTTGTTCCCTTTATCACTCCTTTGCTCCCAATTCCTATCTTTGTGCTGTGTTTTTTCCCACAAAAGCAACCACAATACTTGAAAATAACAACCAATTAAAGTTTAAATGTACTCAATTCATAGGTATGAAACCTACTTATCACAATCCACTTTAAGTATTGTCTCGCTGCATTTTTAGGATCTCATCTCATATGATAGCGGTGATGTTAAATTTTTTTTTGGTATCTTTGATTGTGAGGCACACTTTTTTTGTGTTTAAAGTATAATAAGTTAATGATGACTAACTTATTACTCTCTCTTATTGATGATCTGAAAGCTCGGGAGGGGTAGTTTTGGCTTCGCAAGATGGAAAGATTGTCTGCGAGAACACTTTGGATGCTCGTTTGGATGTTGTTTTCAGGCAGAAGCTTCCTCAGGTATTTAGGCTGTTCATGTTTCCCCTCTATGTAAATATAATATGATTGCTTCTCAATAAACTTAAAGTCGGTGTCAGCTACCTGAATGGAATCTTTAATAGACTACAGTATATTCGTAGGTTTTGCCAAAAAAAAATAGAAAAGAGAGATAATTGTAGCTCATCGTAAGTTGTAGTATATGGAGTATTGTACCTAATTAACACTTAATAATTCAATAGTCAACCATTCTGACTTTGGGTTACTGGAGCTTTGATCTTTCGTTTATTTTTCCCTCGTTCATTTTGCCTGCCTAAATTTGCAGGAGTTGTGTTCAAACATCAATGAAATTCAACTATAGAAATCAGTTGTGCAATAATAGAAACTGCACTCAATAGATTGTTTTATAGTCAACCATTGCCAAAAAACATACAAAAGACTGTCTTCTTTTTCTTTTCTTTTTTCTCTCTTATTGATGGAGAAAATCAGCTATTGCATTGGAACAAAAGAGTGTTTTCTCAAACTTGTATTACTTGTACCTTACTGAGGAACTGGAGTATATATCCTATCTACTGAAACTTAACCTTTCGGTTACTGAAAGGAATACAACTTCACTGTTGTCTGGTGTTAGCTGGTATTTTGAGAGCCAATTAATTAGCATGTCCTTTTTTCCTGTTATGAGCTCTCAATCAGGTCTTCTGTTCCTGAGGACATTTAAATGTTTTGCTGATTCTAGTGTTAATTTAAAATAACCTGTGAAAGAAAACGAATGACATGAAGAATGAAAGCCATAATGTCATTTATTACAGGGGAGGACTATTTCCACCAGCTATTATGTTAGTTCTATCATATCCCCTCTCACATGCCTGTTGGAACCCACCAACACTCTTGAGAGAGCACTGTGAGGGACTTGATGAAACTAGCAAAATAATTGGCAGCAATAGCTGCTTTCTATTGTATTGCTGCTTTGTGAGATGCTCACTTTTGTTCTTTTCAAACCTGTGTAGATCCGCAAGAGCCTTTTTCGTCAAGTGAGCGCATGATCAAGGATGGTTTGGAGCATATTTTGGATCCACTTTTTGGCCAACTCTAGTGAAAATTACATATTTTTTTAGCAAGTTTTAATAATGTTTTATTGCATTCATCCCTCGTAGACAAATGAAGCATTACAGACCTTGATCTAATTTGTAATAATTTGGATGTTTAGATCCTGAGATGAATATGCTGATTTGGTCTACATTTCAGTAATAATGTTGTTAGTTGCCTTGTGTTATTAAGGTATTATGGTTCTATCCACCAACCAAGTATAAGTTGCCCATTGGTTTGTCAAATTAACCCTAACAACGTTATCAATTTAAGATTATCCTTACAACATATCACGAGCGTCGTTCGCGGTTTAATTTTCAGTATTTTGGAATTTAATACCGTGGATGGCACATATGTCCAAAATATCTCTTCTTGTACTAAAAAAAAATAAATTTGACATCTGCATTATTAAACTACTCAATCTTCCACACTCCCCTTCCTCTTTTTCCCACTGAAATTATATGTTAGAAAGAGAGAGTAAGAGGAGAGAAAGTTGCATAATTGAATATAAAGTATAAATATGAACAAAATCCTTGCTCTATTTGGTCAATTTTCTTTTATTTTTGTTAAATCATTAATGGTGAAAACAGAGGTTTTCGAGACTGATCCGACAATGGTAGACAAGGCAACGAAGTTGAAGAAATAGTTGCAGATTGGTGCGGACGATTGTTTTAGTTTAGGAACAATGGATAGAATTTGAGAGAGAAAAGTGAGAATAGAGAAATCTAATGCTGCTGATTAAAGGAATAGAATGAAGAGTGAAATGATTCATTTTATTTTAAGAATAAAAATGATTCAATCCATTCTAATCTAATCGTAACCATTTTTTTTTATTCTATAGGAATGAATTGATAGAGTGAGAAGGAGATAACATAATATCAAAATATTCCTTTTAATAACTTTTTAAAACTCACGTTTTGGAGATTTACAAGTATAATGAATTTTATAATTAACATCAACTATAAAATTATAATATCATTAAATTCATAAGAAATTATATATAATTTTTTTTACAATAATTGACGATACATAAATATATAAAAAATAAGCACACCCAAATATAAGAATCGAACCTGAAACCAAAAGATTTTAGAAATTCGCTGTTTGATTCTAGCAGAAGCTTCATAAAATGTAGAATATGCTCTGGGAAGAAGAAGAAGAAGAAGAAGAAGAAGAAGGAAGAAAGAAAGAAAGAAAGAAAAAAGAATATTGTAAGGATAGTATTCCTTTTTTTTTTTTTACTTCTTTTAATTTTCACTTATCAATATGAATTTTAGATAATCAATTTAGTTGTGTAAAGAAGGGAATAAAACAATTTTCATATCATATGGTTTTGAGAGGCCCAAATTGAGTTGAGCTCTAGCAGAATAGAATAATACAGTATTCTTGGCCCAAATCGAGTTCAGCTCTAGAAGTGAAGTGAGCTCCACCCTTCCGTCTATCTTCACAACCAGAAAATGGAAACCTTGAACGCGGTCTTACCGTCTCTACGGTAGGTATTCCCATCCATCCATACGAAAATAAGGGAGTTCATTTTGATGTTTGATTTGAAGAGATTTTTCCATTTTTCATATGTTTCAGTTGCTCTATATTTTCTCTCGGTTGCCGCCGTGAAGTATGGGATCAGTTACAATTTCCTCACAATCTTAACAATGGTTTTCAGAAAGGTCTGTACACTCTCATCATCCCTGATGTAAATTTCATAGGATAAGCTATGTATATAGGTTAACAAAAACATAAATTTGATCCATTGTGCTATTTTTATTTTTTTGTTAATTATGGAGCTCGGCCCGGAAGCAGTCAACAAGGTTTTCCTTTCAATTCGAATTTTCCTAGTGTACAAATTCCTTCACTCGCTGCCTTCTTTTGATATAGAAATTATATATGATGCTAATAAACTTTTTCTCCGAAGGTAAGAGGGCTATGGCTCCTCTTACTACATAGAGAACTCCCACCCTGGACTTGGAGTGCATGCTCTGCAAGTGATACTCAATATGATGGGAGGATGAGAGGATCATATATGGATGTTGATTATTTTAGTGGCCTGCATGATACAGTTTCACACTATTTCTTCATTCTTAACTGGAAAAGGCGTGCAAATTGTTTAAATTTCCCACCATGCCACCTTAATTTAGATAAAACAAAAAAAAAGGAACCTAATATTGGAATATTTTATATTAAAACAGTATATAAGTATTTCTGTAAGAAAACTACCTTAACATTCATTTGGTCAGATAGTCAAACAGAACTTTCACTTTTGGATAGATGAGTATTTCTCAACTTTATATGATAAAATAAAGTTTTTGGTCTGAAAGAACTAGTGAGTTTTACTTGTCAAATAAAATTAGTGATTTTAGTGATTATTTTAGTATTAACTGTTCTGAATTAGAGCCATTATCATCATGAGCCTTGCAGGAAGCAGAAAGGTTAAGGTTTCTCAATTGAAGGCTGGCTTTTGGGAATCCATCAGATCTGGGTAACTCGAGCTATCTAATGTTGTTTCAGAAAAATTACACACAAACATACACAAAGCTGTGCTGCAACATATTGTATTGAGTTGTTGCAATTTCTCTGTTGCACAGTAATATCAAATATGTATGAGCAGCATCATAGAGTAACACAAGTTCTTTTCCAAGCTTCATTGTTGTGGTCAGTTATGGTGTTTGCTCTTTACCAATCATTTTAAAAGTTTGTTTAGGTTTTGCATGCATGCCAGTTTTTGCAAGCCTTTTTGTGAGTATTTAAGTAGTATAATTGAACTTCAATTATTGTCTCTCCAGGCAATAGGTATATTAATTTGTTTAGTCATTTTCTTCACGCTGAAGCTTCTCAAGTCTCAAAAGTTTACCAAGTTAGGTGTTATACTGCCTTTAAACCTTGTTGAGGCATTCCTCAAGGTAGGAATTTCTCATGTCGCTGAGCTTTTAAAACTTGTCTTGTTATTTTTGTCCAATGGTGTGCAAATTTGTTTAGCCACTTACTTTCTAGATGGAAACTTATAATGCCTCACAAAAGTTTAATGCGTAAAGGTGTTAACTACATTTGGACCTTATTAGAGTTGTTCATTAGGTAGGCAGCTTTCATACCTGAGAATTTTTTCCTACACTATTGAACTACTTTAAGAGGTTTTAAACTTTAAATGCAATAAACACCCAAGTATTCTTTGACTTTATTTCAGTTTCTCATTCTTGGCATATTCTCGTTTTTTGTTGGTGTAACAAACTTTATGGGTTTCCTTTGGTGACCAATTATATCTGGAGATTTTATCTTTGTGAGATTCAAATTTTTACAACGTTACAGATTTATATACTACTTGGTGTAAATTTTAAAATTAGTAGATAATTTTATGAACCCTAATCTTATATATTTGAGGATGTATATATATATACCCCAGGTCATCCAGCAAATAATTGGGTTTCCTATCTGCGTCTTGAATATATTTTATTTGCAATTATCTGAAGAATAAATCATAATACACTCGTGCCATTTCCAACGGCCTGAACTTGTGAACTATTGTAGGATTATGAAGAACAATACAACAGAGGTTATTGAACCACCCTCTGATGTCCAAGAAGAGGAAGAACCACTGCCAGAGGAATTTGTTCTACTTGAAAAGACCCAACCAGATGGTAAAATTGAACAAATTATATTTTCTTCAGGTGGAAACGTTGATGTGTATGATCTCCAAGCCTTATGCGATAAGGTGATTGCACTTTCCAGACCATTTCTTACATGCAAGCTTGTTTGTTTTTCATTAAGTGCATATATTCATGGATATGTAAGTAGGACACATGTGAATTTGTTACTATCTACCACTTGGCTGGTTGTGGGTTTTCTGGATAGGTGTTGGTGGTCGGGACCATAAGTTTGATAACCCAGTGTGTAGTTTATCGACTTCTCAGTGACTTTTAAATCATGAATTGAGTTGCCACCGAGTAAAATATCTTAATTGCAATGGTAAATAATCAGCTCGTTGCTTTGCAAAATCATTGGTTAGGGATAAAATTTTCAATCTGTCAAATATTGCTTCAGCAATCTACTCCTTTCTGATAAAACTATTTAGCTTATATACTCATCATATGGGGTTTGGCTACTTTGGACTAGCAGCTTCTGAAATTGAGTTATAAAATTACTTTACATCATGGTTTTAATAGGTTGGATGGCCTTGGAGGCCACTATCAAAATTAGCTGCAGCTCTGAAAAACAGCTACATGGTGGCCACACTGCACTCCACAACGATATCAGCTGAAACAGGTACTTAGTATACTTGAATTGTAGAATTTGGGCGCACTAGATGTATTAGGTTGTTCAAAGTTATTCTTTTACTTGCTCATTTATCCTGAAACTATTTTCAACCAAATTTACTGTATCTTTTAAAATACATGATGAATATCTTAGTGTACTTGGAAGACTTGCTTGGCAGACGGGAATAACAATAGGAAGCTCATCGGCTTGGCTCGTGCTACATCTGACCATGCATTCAATGCAACGATTTGGGATGTCCTTGTTGATCCTCAGTATCAGGTATACTACACTGCTAGGTGTGCATGGACAAATATGTTGATATGGGTTTGTAGAAAATCTTTTAAACTATAACGCCAAGTATGTATCAGTCTAGTGTTGGCCTTTATAATTTAGAGTTGTCGGATATCTGTTATAATGTTAAGAAAATTTGTGTTAAACATAAATCAATTTGGTTTTCGTCTTATCTTTGCAGAAGACCACTTGTGGGCTTAAGCAATATGGTTTGACTGTCCTTACAAAAGACCATAGTTAGGCAAGGTCTTGTTTGTGCGCACTCATATTCAATTGGCTTGTTATAGGTTTCTCTGAAGTTTGGTGGTAACTTTTGAGCAATGTTTACTGGCTTTAAAGGGGCAACTCTTTTTAGTCGGATGGATAACAAGAAAGTGGCATTTTTAATTGTCATTTGTCAAAAGAACTGCTTTGAAACAGTGAAATTAATATGTTTCTTGAACAAGACACTGGAGAGTGGAGTTTGTTTGTTACTAACACTCCTTCTGTTCTATGTTATAACATCATTAACTTTTTAAAGTTAACTTAAAATATTTTTAAACTCAAAATTGACATAGATTCTTTTAATTTTAATCAATACAATGATGAATCTTGTAAATTATCTAAAAAGTATTACTCATTGTAACCTTTATTGTTTCATAATTTTTAACTAGTCATCCCAATTTCGAGTTTGAAAATGTCTCAAATTAACTTTCAAAAGTCAATAATGGTCTTATAATTTGGAACGGAGGGGAGGTTATTTTTTTACGAACGCACCCGTGCGAATACGTTAACATTTAGCTCTTAGGTTCCAAACACAACTTTGCATGTGTTGTGCAATTGAGTTGCATTGCAAGGAATCACCCTTTTTAGGTGGTGGTGTTGTGTTGTTGGACTATATATGATTAAATGGGTCTCAGAAAATTTATGCGCTTTTCTTTCTCTCACTCTATTTCATATTATGCATGTACAGGACTCCTTTTCTATTAGTTTTTTCCTTCTTGTATAATATGTATAACACGAGTTAGTTTTAATTGTGTTTGTCCTTTTAAGTAGTTGTAGTTCTATATATATATATATTCAGGGCCAAGGTCTTGGAAAGGCCCTCATTGAAAAGCTTATAAGGGCTCTTCTGCAAAGGGACATTGGGAATATTACTCTATTTGCAGATAGTCAAGGTATAAGATTCAGGTTATGATCCTGGGGTTCATTACTTGTGGGACATAGTTATTTTTCTGTAATGTACTTCTCCCTATCATTTAAAACTCCTATCAGCTTTCGTCCAATATTGAAAGGATGATTAAGCTTTCTTTTTGTTCTATTTTTTCAATATTAAGAGTCGTTGATATCAAATTCAAAGCATTAGATTTAACTTGCTTATTGTAATCATTGCAGTTGTGGAATTCTATCGAAATTTAGGTTTTGAACCTGACCCAGAGGGCATCAAAGGTATGTTCTGGTACCCCAGGTTCTAGTTTCTGTACTCCAATATTGAGCAACATTGTTGCTCCAGTGTCCGGATACCATATTGGATTGGCTCGTGCAGTGAGAGTAAATGGATGAAGCAGATTGATAGGGGAGGGGAGAATTTGTACCAAGTGTTTATGATTATTAGACGCAGAATTTATTAATTAAATGTATATTAAACTTGCTTAAATTAAGCTTCATGCATATTAAGCTTGCGTAAATTTATGCCCTTATGGTCCAAGGACATGTAATGTAATAGTATATGCGTGTGAGCGTGTCCTTGGAGCTCTTTAACTGGGAATGATATTTAAAACAAGTCTACATTTGGGGAATGATTTTTACTTTCTTGGGAATGGATAATTTCATTTAATTGTGAATTTGAATGTACTTTGTGTTCTTTTTCATAATTTTTAAAATTATTAAGTTATTTTATAATCTCTAAATTAATAGTTATAAATATAAATTTGAAAGTACAATATAATTTTTGTAAACAAATATAACTCTAGAGTTTAGGGAAGGCAATTCAGTGGACTTGGGGGGAGTCTTTTAGTTGTTCAATCGAAAGGGTATTTTTTTTTTTTTTGACTTTAAAGAATCAAACATCAAATTCAATAAATTTATATTAATTTTAAATTTAATAATATTTAAAAAAAAATTAATCTTGATTTCATATTTTAAAACAGACAGAGTAAAATATTGTGAAGCATTTTCAGAAGATCTAAATTCAAAATTTGCTAATAATATAGCATTGCTCCTTGTAGTATACTAGTACTAGTAAATACTATGAAAATGAAAATGATAATAATAATAATAGTCCAACTTGTTTGGCGTCCCCGTTACGTCTGATATTAATTTTTGGGAATTATTAAATTTACACTATTTTTTGTTATTTTCACAACAAAAGTGTGTAGATGTATAACGACGGTAAAAATCGTCGCTATAAAATCTATAACGATACTTTTGTTGTGAAAATAACATTTTCTGATTTGATTTTAACAATTTTCTAGTTTTTATCATCATCTTCGTCGTCTTTAAGGGTGTAAACGAGTCGAACCGGAGCGAACATAAAACTATTCGAATTCGACTCGAAATGATAAATTAAATCTAACTTAATTCTACGAATTCAATTATATTTAAAAATTCTACTGATTCGATTTCATTCGAATATTTATTACTCAAATTCATTTCACTTCAACTAGAATATTTATTCAAACTACTTGGTGAAACTTCAAATTAAACTCGAATTCGAAAGATCCACATAATAACTAGTTTTATAATAAATATAATTATAAATTGAATTTATTTTACTTAGAAATGAGAAAATATATTTATTATTACACTCTACAAATATAAAATCACAATTAAAATTAAAAATAAAACAAAATAATAACTAATTATCCTAATTTTATTTACATTTTTATATATTATAACAGAATGTATCGAATATCTAATCGAATATGTATTAACCGAGTATGTATCGAATCATAATAAAAAATTTGATTAATTTGAATCTTAAACGAGTCGAGTATAACTTTGCTCATATTCTACCCATATTTTTATTCGAACTATTTTTAATGCTCATATTTGAATCATATAATACTCCTATTTTTTCCATATTTTTTTCTTTCGAGTTGAACCCGAACTGTGATGGCCAGCGTTCGTCGTCTTCATCTTCAAATTTATTATTGGAAAAGAACAACCTACTAAACTCATCATATAATACTCCAATTGAAGGAGTGGCAGCATATTCTTTCTACCTATCTATCTCTTTTATTTAATTTCAACCACTAAAAAACAGATTCGAGTATCAATCAACCCAACCCAACCCAACCCAACCCAACCCATAACGAGAACGTCATTTGAGATGTCGTCTTCTCAGAATTGGAATTGGAGTTGGAAGGAGAGAGAATCGTCCACTGTTGTTGGTGATTGCCTACTTAACTATAGGAATCAGATAACTCTCTCTCTATATCTTCCTGCAATTTCCTTCTCCTTTCTGGTGTTGGCACGCCTACACCACTACTAGACATTTCATCTTCATCTTCTTATTAACTGCCTGCTTGTGAGCTACTATACTTCTTTGGTTTTGCTTATAAACAAACCCATATCACATAATTTTACTTTTTTACTCCAATAATTTGGGGAAGTTGAATTTATCTTTTCTCCTCTTCTCTTGTTGTGTGTTCTAGCAACCACCACCAAGCACTGCCAACCTTATCGGCTGCTAGTTTCTTTCTAGTATGATAGCACTTGAGCTTAATTTATGAACCCCTCCTCTTGTTTGTATGTTAAGAAAATTAAATTATATACACAACACACCCAAAGGTTGTTGTTAAGAATCCGTTCGGTGTCTAATTCTGACTCCTTTACCCTTTTCCTTGAATCATTTATTCAACTTGGTATCTATTTATCATTTCAGGGTTAAGGATGGCAGAACAGGGACTATGTAAATGTGTTTTTGCTTTATCCTTTTGTTGGTTTGTGCTCCTTGCGGTCGCACAAATTACTGATCCCTCCGAAGGTCAACTTTCTTATCCAGTTTAATCACATTTCATGGCTGACCGTATGCTTTAGTTTACTGTGTTCACTGTTCTCCTAGTGAATTTCTTGCAAAAGATGAAGATGAAGAATAAGTTGTTGATTTGGTGTTGCTTTATCAGTGAATGAATGCAATCATAAACCCAATGGTCTTACTTTTCTTTGAATTTTCTGTGTTCAATGATGGAAGGAAGCGGCTTATTAAAAAAAGTTTACTCTAATCCCCTCAACTAATATCCCTCTCATATGATTTTCGTGCCAACTGTAAAACTACATAAACTTGTCACGAGGATGGAGCATAACTTGAGTTGGTTTTTGGGATATTTTTAGTAGTATTTCCTTAGTGGCCTTATGAGACTGAACTAGTTGTTAATGAACATTTGCAGTTTCTGCCTTGTTAGCTGTTAAGAGAAGTTTAACCGATCATATGAAGCACCTTAAGAATTGGAATAAAGGGGATCCATGTACCTCAAATTGGACAGGAGTCTTATGTTTTGATACCACTGGCACTGGAGCTAATGGTTACCTGCATGTCCGAGAACTGTATGTGCTTGCTGCACAACTTTTGAGCTCTTGCTACTTTTTTCTTGAATAAATACTTAAAATCGTAATTGGCTGTTTTAGGAGTTATGAATCAATGTTGTGCTCTTATTACTACATAATATGCTTCTTACCTGCTCAAAGTTAACAGATGATATTTCAAAATTTAGATATTTGATATGTACATTAACTGAAATTGCCTGTTGTTATTATCTCTCCTCCTTTGTAGCCAGCTACTGAATATGAATCTATCTGGAAGTTTAGCACCTGAGCTTGGTCAGATGTCTCATCTTCAAATATTGTGAGTCTTAATTTGAACTTTTGATTTTTTACAGACATTATTACTATCCCAGCTTCGATTTGATGTCTCACTGATGCTAGCTCATATTTCTTATGTTATCGTTTTCTTGTTTTTTTCTGGGAAGAGATTTCATGTGGAATGAATTAAGTGGCAGTTTACCAAAGGAGATAGGAAAAATTGTTACTTTAAAACTCCTGTAAGTACATGTCATTATAGTTCAGTTTTAAAATCATTTGTTCAATATTGTTGTTCCTTTTCTTCTTCTTCCTTACTCTACTAAAGGAATGAATAAGAAGCATCTGCTAATTTATAATTTTTAGCAAGAGGATTGATCTGTGGAATACTGGAATATAACCTTGTGAATTCTGAACCATGCAAACCTTGTCAAAATCACAGACAATACTTTATTAGTCACTAATCTCCAAAAGCTAAAGCTGTTGCTGAAAAAGGTAGTTTACGCTTTAAAACTTCCATCATATGTGTGTTCTCAAGTATAAACTAGGGTTTACATGTAACCTAAAGTATTGAATGAAAAACAAAAAAGTCAGAAATAAATGAACAAAACGAAAATAAATGAACGAGACAGATAATAAATGAACAAAAGGGGGAACACATAGGGTTTTGGCCCCCTAGGGTTCGGCCACCCTTGTGAAAAATTTCAGTTATGCCTTCCCCGATTGAACTTGATTTGAACTACCGGAACGGACAAAAGTCAAAACAAGGAAAACGAACGAAGAAGGAACAAGAAAATTTAGGTGACCCCCTAGGCACCCTAGGGGTTGGCCTCCTAGGAGGCACACCTCTTCATACTCTCGAATATCGTGCTGGACAAGCTTTGAGCGGTGCAATGACGGAATAATGAACTCGAACCAAGGAAAGAGGCAAGTAAACTTGTGAGGGTCTAGGAATGGTCTTCCTTGAATCCTCCATGACAAGAGAAGCTTCTTACATGGTAAAAAATCATGAGAAAAAGATGAAAATTGAGCAAGAAAGGCCAAGGTGAACGAAGGGGATCGAAGGAGGCACGTACCTAGGGCATGGCCCCCTAGGGGCCGAATCCTAGGGCATGGCCTCCCCAGATTCGTGCTGAGCTCCTCCAAAGTTTCCAACGATGAGATCGAATGACATGATGTTCAGATAAAGAAATAAGAACGAAAAGGCATGGATTGAACAACAAAGACCTTAAAATACGAGACTTGAGAGAGGCCTCCATGAGTCCAGAGACAGAAGGCTTATGGAGGCAACTCGTTTTGGGAAATTGTTGAGGGATTGGATTGGCGGGTAGAAGGTCAGGACGATTTGGGCACTACTTGAATAACTAAGAGTATTTCTGTGGTCACATGCCAGGCACATGACCTGGACATGTGCCAAGCACATCATCACTTACCAGGAAACTCTATAAGGGACTTTTTTGGATTCTCTCTAGACCTAAGACCCTCGGGACCCAAGACCCCAAAGATGACTCTTTCTCTCTTAAGAGTTTTGTCACGTGTTGCTAGAGTAATTACTTACATGTTCTTCTCCCCTCTTCAATTCTTCAATCATCTCCACACTCTTCGTGGATTTTTCTCCCCTTCAGCTCACACGAAACCCTAATTTGAGCAAGGTACGATTTCCTTGCATACAATATGAAAACCCCATCTATACGTGGGGAGACAACTTGCACAATTAACAGATTGCAACTGCACAACAAATACGGAGCAATATGCTAGTGGGAAGACTTGAATCCAAGCCTTTGCGAAACTAGAGTGCTGACCTTGTGAACCCAGGACCCGACAATGAATACTATGCTTTAGCAATGCTGCCTACTGTATCGACAAGTGAAAACTAATCTTCTTTGTTCTGACAAAATTGCTACAGCTTTGGGATTTGTGCGACTTGACTGTTATCAGTAAGACACGCTCAGAGTTAGTTCCCAAAGCAGTTAACTTGTTTATGATAATCCACAAAGCAAAACTAACTGGATTAGTGTTTGATTGACGGTAAGATTGTGAAGGCTCTAAGTTAACTATAGTGCTAAGAACATAATTCTCATCCAATAAGATCTAGATCACAACGGAAAGAAAGGTATAAATCACGATAATGGATAATGACATTTATATCAGTTACTATCTTTTGTTTATTTTACCTTCTTTATTTTTCTGCAGACTCTTGAATGGAAACAAATTATCAGGCTACCTACCTGAGGAGCTCGGGTATCTGTCAAATCTGAAGAGACTCCAAGTAGACCAGAACCAGATATCAGGACCAATCCCTAAATCATTTTCAAACTTGAATAGTGTTAGACATCTGTGAGTAAATCTTTGAGCTGAATGTTTCTGAAAAAGAATCTGGTTTTTAATTCTGTCATTGATCAATGAGTGTAACATATGCAGCCACTTGAACAACAACTCAATCAGTGGTCAAATTCCTTCTGAACTTTCCAATTTATCCAGTCTAGTTCACTTGTGAGTTAAGCTGCTTCTCTCTAGTTATCTCTCTCACTCTTTCTCTCTGTCTCTGTATCTCTCTCTCTCTCCGTCTTCCATAGTCATCAAGAAAAATGTATTTTCTTTCAGCAATCTGTTTCATATAATTGCTAATTGGTTACTGTTTGATTGCTTAATTCTATTTTTGTAGGCTTGTGGACAATAATAATTTATCTGGGTATCTTCCGCCAGAGTTTTCAACCATCCCAAACTTAAAAATAATGTGAGTTCCTCCTCTGCCGATAAGGTTCTTTTATTATATAAAGAAAATAAATTGTTTACTTACGGGTTTTAAAATTTCAAATATTGTTATCTTATACTAAATCTTGTTTATTTGATAATGGTATGGTGCAGTTATTTACTGCCTGAAAGTTAGTTTTTGACACAGATCTTTAGGTGGATTGTAATAGATACCATTCGTATGAAAGGATGAGATGAAAAGACTGATATTTAGCTTTCAAATGATGATTTTAATGTGTGCGTGTGTATGATTTTTCTTTATAAGCTGAGCATGTTATCTGATATAGAGATGAGGAGCATTATGAACATTTTGATATTTTGCAATAAGAAACCATAAAGACAGAATACAACAATTAACCTTGCATGCACTGTATGTTCTAAACTTCCCCAATGGTAAAAAAGAATCTTATATTCGTAAATCGTATTATTTAGAGTTATCTACATACAACATGTTTTGTTTTTAGGCTATCTGAATATGCAATCATATCCGTCCATGATTCCTCAACCCATATCCGCATTCATATTTATTTTCATTATCAGTCGTATCTTCAAGACCACCCTGAATGATGCCACTGTAACAGCTGAATTTTATACGCCCATGTGCATTTTGTTCTATTTTCTTTAGTTTTTTTGACAAGTACAGATGTGCGTTATTATCCTGCTGTGATTTTTCTTTTAACCTCTCATGGATATATTTATCTCTAACTGACCTCTGTTTTCTTTCCCCTCGTCCATCTTAAGACTCAGACTCAAGTTCCAGAAATGTTCATTTGTAGAACTTATTATTGTTTACATTGCCTAATAATCTATCGCATTAATCATGGACGGTCTTATAGTGGTTGTGCATGACTTTTCCTTCATTGTTTTGGTATACACAACTATTACTCATGTCCAAGATTTTGTATCAACTGCCTCAATGTTGGTGTCTGTTATGATTACAAGTTTGTTTGTCCAAGTTATACCATTTTCTCATGGCTTCATGCCGTCTATATGAGATCTTTATGACCAACTTGTACCAAAGCCTTTTCATGTCCATTATCAGTTTCTACCTTTGTAAAAGCATTATTACTTGGGTGCACGCATAGTTCTACATGATCAAAGGGACATTTCTTTAAGTTGCAATGCAATTAATTTTTAACGATTTTGTTTGCCTCATGCAGACAACTTGATAACAACAATTTCAAAGGGGCTGTCATTCCTGCTGCTTATGGGAACATGTCAAAATTGGTGAAATTGTTAGTGTTATACAAATTGTATCTGCTCTACTTCATTGTCTGTCATTTCTGCATGGAAGAAATGTGTTGCTTTTGAATTGCATGTTTCTTATACCTACTTAAAAGATTTAGCATACCTAAGAATCCAAATTTTCTTTTATGACGTATAAATGGCCCAACCATGCCCCACATCCGACTCATGGTTGCGTTGAAAATTCTGGATACACAAAATCACCTACAAATCACACGCATCATTTAAGTTCAGATGCTTTGATTCTAGACTTCCAGTGAGAATTGAAGACAGGACTTGATGCCAGTGGCACCCCCGTGTCAATATGTACCACTAAGCCACCTGTGTGGGTTCATATCCAAGAATCCAGCTGTTGCGAACTTGTGTCTTATTGTATATTTGTATGCATACATTATAATGCATCATAGTTGAATTTGTAGGAAAATTTCTTGGATATGAATCTTCAAATAATTATCAAACAATGAAATTCATATCTTCAACCAAAATTGCAATGGAACGTCAGAACTTCAAAGTGTTAATATCAGCTCACAATAATTGCAAATCAGACCGATTCGACATGCTTTATCCACGTTAATTAATAAATACAACATGAAATAACATTCGGAACCAAGTCAGCTCTTGTACTTGGGATAATTCTATTCGTCTCACCATAGCTTTGGGCTTTGGTAACTTGGGATATTTCTATTAGGAAAAAAAGGATATATACTGTCATCAGTTTGATCAGCTCTACAATAGTGGGTACCAAGCAAAAATACGTCAATTACGGTCTTCATTTACAAATACATCAGGTAGTCATTTGATTAGCATATATGCTGCCAAGGCAGCTATATATATAATAATATTTCCTGCTCTTGTACCAAGGGCTTCTGAGTACAAGTTAAGTGAAATACAATTTTCGTATAAATACCATTGTATGCATTTTCAGGATTGTCATAAAGACTAATACATGAATCTTCTTTCTGCTGCTTAGCATCAAAGAACGCATATGGATTTCCTACATTTGTGTAATCCATGCACCTGGTTCTGTTCTGTTCTTGCACCTGAATTTTATTTTTGGTTTACTTTTACCTTACTTCAAATGGGCATATCCATGTTGGAGTACCTTAACACGCGATTTCTCCATCTTCATCGACACTAAGCTCCCCTTGAACTTTGATCATAGCCCATCATTTCTTTTAGTTGACAAAGAGTCTCTACCAAGCCCATCACGTCTTCCTCTATTTAATGAGCTTATCTCTCAATATCTTTTGTTTGATCCACCAAGAGTCTCTCCAAGAAGAGTCCACTTACTCAAAGAGTACATAATTCACCCAACATCTATAACTCATTGAGCCTATCCCATCACGTCTCTTAACTGACGAGCTCACTCTTCAGTCTCTTGTCAAGTGCCAAGAGCCTCTGTTAGAAGAGTCCACCACTTAATGAATTATTTTCGTCCATCGTACTCAATCCATATTGTACCTATGACCCAAACCCAAAACCATGGCTCTGATACCCGTTATTGGGAATACCCGGCACATATATATTCATCTGAAACCACATTTTGACCGATAAGGTTAACCTTTTAGGTCTATGGTCCACTAGAACATATATGTTCTAAGTATTTCTTCTTATATTTCGATGTGAGACTTTACTATCGTGCAGTACCTCAGCAATCCATGTGAAAGTTTTACATGATGTTTAAGGGTAACCATACCCATCTCCCCCTGAGAGATTGAAATAGGGAAAGTTTATGTATCAGACTATCAGTATATTGTACTTGAAAGTTGAAAAGAGGACATGTGCTGATTCTTCTTCCTAGTTAAATCGCTGAAAAGTGATTGTATCTATTTGCCCAAACATGAAATTGCTGATCTGTTAAGGAAGAGATAAAATGACAAAACATATATAGACTTTCAATTTGTAGATTGTTTAAAAAGTTTTACATGATGTTTAAGGGTGACCATACCTCCCCCCCCCCCCCCCCTCCCCTACGCTCGGGAAGAAAGTGAAAGAGATCATAAAAGTTTATGTATCAGTATATTTTACTTGAAAGATGAAAAGAGGACATCTGCTGATTCTTCTTGTCCCCAATCTGGCAGAAGTCTTAGAAATTGCAGCTTGCGAGGAGCTGTACCTGATCTCAGCAGAATATCAACCCTTCACTATTTGTAAGTTTGAGTTTGAACTCCAGGGTCATCCGATCTACCTTGTTTAGTTGTCAGGTTCTAGCATTTATTTCCTTTTATTCTCTGGCTAGTTGTTTGTTTTTATCTAATCTGTTACTGGATTGGGATGTTGCAGAGATCTCAGCTGGAACCAGCTCACTGGATCCATACCATCAAATAAGCTTTCTGACAGTATGACAACTGTGTACGTACATGACATACTAAGAAACCTAGATGTTACGTGTACGATATATACGTATTTCCTTTCCGTTGCTTCCTTTTACTATATTACTAGTACTGAATGCTAAGGAATTCATTTTTGTTAATGACTGTCTTATGCAGTGTCCTGTCATTTAACCTTCTTAATGGAACAATTCCAGGAAGTTTCTCAAATCTTCCCTCTCTCCAGATACTGTGAGGACCTTCAATCTGTATAATATTGTTTTCCTACTAAACAATTTAATTGTTGTTAAATACTTTAAACCTGATGCTCTTGGAAATTGAGATAAGATGTTCTGCTTAGAGTCCACAAGGGTTGATAGCGATTCTCTTCGATTAAGTAGCAATTCTACTGGACAATACTTTGCTATCCATTGCATGCATATTTAATAAAGGTTGTAAACGGTTTGTTACAGGTCAGTTGAAAATAATAATTTGAGTGGTTCTATCCCTGCTAATATATGGCAGAACAAGTCCTTCAGTGCGACCGCAAGGCTTACACTGTAAGACCTGAAAGCAGAAACTTACTTGACTCTTTAAAATATTATGGTGTTAATTCCGGATGAATGTCTTTTACAATTTAGTCTTAATCTGTTTGTGATATCTTTTCCTTTCTAATTTTTACTAAATGGTTGCAGCGATTTTCGGAATAATTTACTTGCAAGCATTTCAGGAGTTCTCAATCCTCCAGCAAATGTGACCCTAAGGTGTGCCTTTTTATTTTTTTTCTTATGAAATGGGGAGCACTGATAATGAATTTAATTAATAAAATCTATGTATTGCCCGTACTTAGCTTATTAGCTCCTATTCTTCAGGCTAAAAGGAAATCCTATCTGCAACATTGCCAACATAGGCCAATTCTGCAGACCTGAAGTTGGAGAGGATGATAAGTTTGACATCTCAAAAAAATCGACCATTTGTCCTATTCAAGCATGTCCTGTACAAAATTATTTTGAATATGTCCCAGCATCTCCTGTTCCATGTTTTTGTGCATCACCTCTTAGAATTGAATACCGGCTGAAGAGCCCCAGTTTCTCTTATTTCCCTCCATATGTGTATCCATTTGAGATGTACCTTGGTAGTTCTCTTTCCTTAAACCTTTATCAGCTATCTATTGAATCGTTTGTCTGGGAAAAAGGACCTCGTCTCAGGATGCATCTGAAGCTTTTTCCTACAGCCGATGTTGATCACGCGAATACATTCAATACAAGTGAGGTTCTGCGTCTGAGATCCATGTTCACCTCTTGGAATTTTGCTGGTAGTGACTTGTTTGGACCTTATGAGCTTCTCAATTTCACTCTCCTGGGACCTTATGCATATGGTAAGCATTCAATTCTACATATATTAAGAGATAGGAAGGGTTCTTATACAATACTGACGATCATAATTTCCATATTGGTCGTTAAGGTGTAGAGAAGTACTTTGACAATGTCGACTACATGATATCTAGTGGCATTACGTTTTTAGTTATATATCCAGGCAGCGAATGATATAATTACTCTAATAGAAAAAAAGTTAAAAGCATTTTGGTTACGATACTATGTTACTCCTAAATGCAAAGCACCAGGCTCTTTTATGCGATAATATTGCACTGGTATAGCTGTTAAATATTATATACAGTTAGACGTATTCTCTTACAGCTTAAGCTTTTAGAGCAGCTGGTAACTTTGACATGGTATCAGAGTTTTTGTTTCACATGGCCCACTTATATGTGCTTCCGCAGTACATTGTTAGTACAGCTGCACTTAATTTTGTTTGTGCATTATGATGTCATTTATCTCTTTATGTGCGAGTGGGGGGCGAAACATGATATATGTAGTTGAGCTTGTTGTTTAACATCTTAACCCTTTAGAGCAACTGGAGACTTGACAATGAAATTAATGAAACAGGTAAATCAACAAATAGAAGAGATTATTTTTAAAGTCGGGGCATATAGATCATTTATGCCCAACTTTGTCATAGTCCTTGAAAAATATTACAAGGCATGCCCAGCATGCCCTTGTTAAGAAAATATCTGCCCACAGAAGAGGCCAGTTGAATATTTAATTGAGATTCTCATGAATGAAATCATTGTCTACCTTCATATGTATGGCTACTTTTTACTGAACAATTTTATGTGTGCAATATTAGTAGTTACCTTACCTAGTATTGTCTTTTAAATAGTTTCTGTCATAATGGTGGTTTGTATGCCATCATAAAATGTCTGTATACGTGAAATGGAAAACCGTTTGCCAAAGAGGGATACTTGTATTGCATCAATAATGATTAATCATTAAAGGAATGTTTGAAATTATGTTGTTTAGGAAAAGAAAAAAAACTTGCAGTTTAAAAATCCATGACCCTAAGATATTATCATTATTCATTAGAACCGTGTTTATACAGAATTGAGGAGCATATGAGCTCAATGTCATGGTAAAGCCAAGGCTTATAACAATCCATATGGGCCTGTGCATGCAAAAGCATCATTTCTTAACAGACAGTTAAGAAATGGTTCTAATGACATTTGTTGCTTGAAGAAATAGCTTGCTGCCAGATTCTTTTGCAGGAGTTGCATTTCCATGTCAGATTATTCACTTGAGTTGTATCTTTTGTCCTGCATAATTTTAGAAAGCAGTTCGTTTCCAATCTGATTGAAATTAATCTCTTGTTATGTTACATTTCTGGGTAGTTGGATGTATAGGCTCATGTTATCTTCTGACTACTGCAGTGAATTTTGAGCCTCGAGGGAAAAGTATAAGTAAGGGCATTCTTGTAGCTATTGTATTAGTGGCAGTTACTTGTGCTGTGACCATCTTTGCAACAGCTACAATTTTTATCACAAAAAAACATTATACAGACCCTTGTAAACTGTCAAGAAAACATATATGTAAGTTTTCAAAATTAATTACTGGAGTCTTTCTGTTGATTAATACATCTTGTCTGACAGTACATGGGAATAGTTTACAGAATGTCTTCTCATTGCAGCTTCAAAGAGTTGTATAAAAATTGACGGTGTTAAAAGCTTCACCTGTGAAGAAATGGTATTGGCGACCGACAATTTCAGTAACTCAACTCTTGTTGGTCAAGGAGGTTATGGGAAGGTTTATAAAGGGATGTTATCTGACAACAAGATTGTAGCCATAAAGCGTGCAAAAGAAGGATCCTTACAGGGTGAAAAGGAATTTTTGACAGAGATAGAATTGTTGTCAAGGTTACATCACCGAAACCTTGTATCACTCGTTGGATATTGTGAAGAAGAAGGGGAGCAGGTATGTTACGTCTAGGAGACCCATAAATAAGCAGGTTCTTTATTATAATTCATTTTGAAGAATCTTCATTTGTTCTGCTCAGCATATTATTTTCACATTGGCAACTAACTTCAACTTTGATGAGGATAAATTCTATACAAAATTCTGAGTCTGTTCTTGGCACATATGCAGATGCTGGTTTATGAGTTCATGCCTAGTGGCACATTGCAATACTGGCTTTCTGGTAGGGAACTTTTTAAGTTTTTTACGATTCTTTTGTAAATAATAATGGGTTTGAACTATTATTCTTTGGGGTGACCCTCCAGCTTATTAATTTGTTTTTGTTCTCTAGCTATGTACTAGTTTGAATCCTTTTATAAATGTGTAGATGCTAAATTCATAAATAAATTGTGGTTGACTGGTTGTATATTGACAAGTGTTTCATCTCTGTGTAGCACTCAGTTGTCAAAGGGGTCTGTAAAAGCACAACTGATATTAAGAAAAAAAAGAGCATCTTTATATTCTTACAAACTAACTACTTTCTGGTTCCCTTTTACTGGAACAAAATCCGAGAGTCATGCTCTGTCGCGTTTATCTGTTGAGTGTCTTGAATTCATGACCCAGATCCGATTAATGTTCCTGTAATCCTGTCCGATATAAAAATTACGGCAATCCAAAGGAAAAGCATGATGAGGTTTAGTGGTGGAAGTGGAGGGCTTGGGCCAATAGGCAGATGGGCCTTGCTAGATATATGACAACAGTGTAGGGTTTTGATAGTTCTCTCTTTTGGCCGTCATTATGAGATTGGTTGTATAGGGGATTAGGTTTTGAGAGATCTCTAACCTTTGTACGGTTCAGATTGTTACTAGAGGATTTAATCGGCCTGTCTTCCGCAGTTTTTCCTGGTTTTCCATGCAAATCTCTGTTTTTTTGTTTGTTTTCATTGATATCTGTTTTTGCTGTAGTTTGTCGTAACATTATCCATCTTATGAATAAGAGTCTTTTAATTCTTCTAGTTTTCAGTCAAATTGCATCATCTGGGTTCATGGTGCTAATTCTTTAATGCAAATGTGTTTCCGAGCTTTGAGAAATTGTTTCTATGTAACGACAGCTAAATCTAAAGAAACTTTGAACTTTGCGATGAGGCTGCATGTTGCTCTGGATTCAGCTAAGGGCATACTATACCTCCATACTGAAGCAAACCCACCAATATTCCACCGAGACATCAAAGCCAGCAACATTCTTCTGGACTCAAAACTTACTGCTAAAGTGGCTGATTTTGGACTCTCACGGCTTGCACCAGTTTTAAATGATGAAGGGTTTTTGCCTAATCATGTTTCGACAATTGTTAAAGGAACCCCAGTAAGTCTGGCTCTGCTAACACTGTTAAAGTATGGACTCTGGAACCTGTGAAATATATATATATATATATATATATATATATATATATATATATATATATATGTTAGCATAATATTGTGAAATGTAACCGATAAGAAGCATAATTGTTAGATTTATTAAACTGTATGAAAAGAGAAGCATAATTGTTTGATGATAACTCTATAATAAGTTCAACTTTGTTTCAAATTTTTATGGGTTAGGTTGGAAAGCTATGTACAGTACATCACCGGGTTTTATTTCATTGTCATGAGCACGAAAATTTATGAAGCATTAGTCTTTTATTTTCTTTGTGCATCATCTTATGGAAGCCTTGCTGATATCTTTTTATGGATTAGTGATACACGAGGTAGTAGTGATCTTGAGTGCAATAGCCTGTATGACTATAGCTACTCATGCCATGTCGATTATGGTGTTACTCGAAAGTTTAGAAAGACAAGGACAACGTTAAACTTTAGGAACATCAATGGAAATATATTATATCACACTATATTTGGTTTATGAAAATTTATATCAATGTGAAAATATTTACCAATGTACTTCAATGGCTTCAGATGAAAGGATTCATGAATTCTATTGTGAAAAACATGTCTTCCAACCTGATCTATTTCAACTCTTTATTTTTAATAGCCTCTTACCTGCTTCTTCTCTGTCAGGTAAATCTAATGGATACTAATACATTTCAAATTTGTAATTGGTATTGAAGTCTTCCTTTATTGGGCTTAAACTTGCCAAATGGTTTTCATGCCTAAAAAGTAAAACCTAGTTGAGACTAGTAATTATAATTTGTACTCGGTAGGATATTAAAAAAAATTGAATTATCCGAATGGCTGATTAGTATTAGCAGTGGGTTACTTACCTGAGCATTATATATTGATCCCGGCTAAATTTTATCTTTTGCTATTGAAAAAGATTGTAGTAATTTTACTAATTGAAGGATTCATGATAACCCTACACTGCCAGAAGTGGGTGCCCTTCCCTGAAATGGAAACATAGGCTGTCGCACTATTACCTAGTCATATAGATGGTTCAATTCTTGCCAAACACCATTGAAGGAACAACAATCATATTATTAATAGATAGTGCTTCCAAGCATGTTTGTGAAAACTGGAGTAACTTATACTAGAAGAAAGTTCCTTTTAATTTTGATCCATTTTGATCTCTTGTGACATAATTGTAAAACTATTGTTAAGGCAGTCTACATGATTATACATGTGCAGGGTTACCTTGATCCTGAATACTTTTTAACCCATAAGCTGACAGACAAAAGTGATGTTTATAGCCTTGGTGTTGTATTCTTGGAGATCTTGACAGGCATGCAACCAATAGCACATGGCAAAAATATTGTCCGTGAGGTACTATGTCATACATTCTATTGTGATCTTTGAGGATCTTGTTCTCCACTGTATGCCAGGGTGTAATTATTCAAGTGTTTACAACTGTGGCCAATCCATTTTATTATGATCACATATATATTGGTATGTATATGTTTAACCATCATCGGGCAAATTTTTTGGCATAACTAACAAATTTAGTGGAAAATAAATTGAGATAAATGATTCTTCATTACATTGTATATTATTGTGTGACTGCTGTAAGTTTCTTTTCCTTAATAAATTGGCAGCAACTAAATCATAAGCTTCCCACTAGTTTTGTCCCGTGAACATTAAGATTTTATACATATTCAATTTCAGGTTAACTTGGCTCATCATTCTGGCACAATGTTCTCCATCATAGACAGCAGAATGGGATCTTACCCCTCTGAATGTGTTGAAAGGTTTGTAGCTTTGGCTCTCGGGTGTTGCAAGGACAAGCCAGAAGAGAGGCCATCAATGCTGGACGTGGTTAGGGAGATTGAAAATATTCTTGGAATGATGCCGGAAACTGGATCTGAAATGTCAAAATCTACATCAGGATATTTTGGGGAATCAACATCCTCATCATCTTTGGTCCATGCAAGTAAGGGCTCTTTTGTGTCCTCAAATATGTTGAGAAGTGATCTTGTTAGTGGTGTGACAACAATCATCACTCCACGATGATAACCAAATAAAAAGGAATTGCAAGAGAGAATAGTTTTTTGGATTTCTAGGAGGACTTGGTTCCCAATAGTCTAATGTAAATCAACAAGGCAGAGAAGAAATTGATGTAAATTATGCACTGTTTATGAACTTTTTGTTGTGTCTTTTCTGTTGTGTAATCAATGAAGTAATTCTTATTATGCAGATATCTTCTATATTTATTAGTATTTGTTTTTTCAATTATAGAATAGGGATATACTGTTCTTTTTCTGTTTATTATTTGTTGGTGTGTTCACAAGAAAGAATCTTTTTTCTGTTTTTCTTTTCTTGTAATCTATGGACTTTGATCATCCTACCTACTTGATGTGTATTTCCTACCTAATAACTCGGTCTAGTTTTTGTTAGGTATTTTCATTATTAAAGTATATAATTAATGCGTCGGTATTGAAAGTTGGAGCCAACAGTAATATTTGGCGGAAGTCAAAATTGAGTTGGGTCAAAAATACGCAACGGTAATATTTGGAGTTGGAGTTGGAGTTGGGATACGATTCAAAAATACAGGACATATCCCATAATTGGGATACTATCCAGGATACGACCTATTCCATAAATGAGATACGACAAACCTATAAATAGATCAGGAATCCACCAAATTCAACACACTTTAAAAAATCATTCAATCCTTCTCAAGTTTAAATCCTTCTCAAGTTAGGAAAATTATCATTCTAAATATTTTCTTTTATTATAATTTTTTCTTTCAGTTTATAGTTTAATATAGTCTTAAGGAAAGAGTGGTCAACCATTCGATTCAGACAGAAATATTATTGTTCTATATCTTACTACAAAACAAAAATTTTCAACAGTTTTGGTGGCTTGAGTTATTGCTTTTGGAGATATCAACCTCGTCTTTTCCTCCATGTTTCCAGGGAGCACTTGGGGAATTTAGGACGGACTTTGCTGCTTCTCGTTTTTCTATTTTTTCATGAATGATTGGTAGGGCTGTTCATTTTTTTTCAGTTTTTTCGATTTTTCGGTTTTCCGAACCGGACCGAACCGGTCGGTTCGGTATAAAAAAGAGCCGGTTCGGTTCGGTACAAAAAACCGGTATATACCGATTTCGGTTCGGCATTTTTATGGTTCGGTAAAAACCGAACCGGACCGGTTATACCGGTTTTCTAATTTTTTATTATTATTAATAATAATAATAATAAATAATGATTATAATAATAAAAAAAAAATAATAATAAAATAATAATTATAATAAAAATAATAATAATAAAAATAATAAAAATAAAATAATAAAAATAAAAATAATAATTATATTAATTTTCGGTAATAACCGGTACCGAACCGGTATTGCCGGTTCGGTATATCGGTCCAACTGGTACCAATATCGGTATTAAGATTTGGACGATTTCAATTTCGGTACGGTTCGATACCGATCCGGTTCGGTCCGATAAAAACCGGTTGAACACCCCTAATGATAGGTGGTGGGTGTCTCGAGTTTTTTCTCAAATAATAAAGCATTGAATAAGAAGTAAGTAGTATTTTAGGACACAGTCAATTTTAGGTAGAGAGTATCTAGCATTATTATAAGTATATCCTTGGCTCAATTTTTTACATCAACATCTACCCTCCTCCTAATGTTTGAGCTTTTAATTATTTTGTTCAAACCAAATAATATTTAAACATTTCATGGGAATTTTTTGTTCAAATAATATTATAGAAAACTTATATAAATAAATTAAAAAAGTAGTACAAATGATGCTAGTACAAATTATACCCCTGATTTTATTGATAAATACATAAAATAACTAGTAAAATGAAAAAAAAAATAGTATATATTTTACGAAAATACATTATATTTAAAAATAATTAATGGGAAAAATAATTAAGAATAAGCACCATATCAATCAGAATAATCTCTTGCAATTCCCTTACAAATTTAATTTAATTAAGAATAAGCACCATGTTTACCATTATTTTTTACATGTAAATTAATCTGTTTTACTTTATACATGCCTCAAGGTTCAAACATTATATTCCAATAAGTCAAAGAGAGATCTGATTGAAGTTTTGTTTTATATCTTTAGAGCATAACAAAGCAAATTCAGAGGCGGAACTATGAATAAGCACCATGCACCATGTTTACCATTATTTTTTACATGTAAATTATTATGTTTTACTTTATTATTACCTAGACCAAAGCAGTGGAGGGCAGTCGGCAGAGGGCTGGAGGCGTGGAGCACTGGAGCAGAGTCAGGCAGTCAGCAGACAGCTGCGGCCGGCGGCGGAGTGCGGACGGAGTGTTGCAGTCGGACTGTCGCCTGTCGGAGAAGAAGAATAGTTGCTCGCCGGCGCCTGGTCCCGTCCCCGCCCCCGCCCCCCTATCTCCGCCTGGAGCCGCCACCCGGTCAGCCGCCCCCGCCTAGTTCCGCCTCTGTCTGTCACGCTCTCCATATACACTTCCGAGAATCTACAGTTCCTACCAACCTGAAACAAAAGAGAATGCCAAACAATGTAAAACCCATACCCCTATTTGCTCAAACGCCCCCAAAGAATTATGCCTCCGGGAACTCCCACACACTGATCAAATTCCCATAAAATGAGGCATACATTTTTTGGTGAACCAATGGAGGTACTTGGCTCTTGTGAATTTCCCAAAACTTTTTAGGAAATGGAACGAGTCCCGAAAAAATTGTCAATCACAGAAGCTGATCCAGACTCGCATTTGTATATGCCTTTTATTTGTTAGCAGGACTTGCTGACATGATGGACATTGAATTCATAATGGGACCAGTTTAAGGAAATCCGGATCAACTGTCTCCTTGATAAATGATACCACACGGTCATTCTCTATTTTGGTTTTCATTTGATTTATTTTTCATCTGTAGTGCTGCTAATCATAACTTAAAAAGTACTCTACTGAAACAGCTACTAGCAGTTGCATTCAACAAGAACAAAATGTTTGCCCAGAATCAAAAGTAGATGATGCATAATCAAAAGTCGATGATTCTGGTTGAAAACCAATTTTGTTCTTTTTATTTCAAAATGCAAGAACCAAAAACAGTAATGGAAAAATATCGCATATTTTCCAACAAGATTAAACTAACAAAGTAAAATTACTATTTGGGAACAGATTCATTGCTCTCTTGTATCAGTTTATTATCCTTCTCAGCAGTACCAGGCAATGATTCCACTTCTTTAACAGCAACCACCTTTCCCTCGTCAACAGCGGAACTTTGTGATCCTGTCAGCCTAGCCAATATCACGAAAGACATTCCACCAAGCACATTATTCAGCATTCTCAATACAACCACAGAGGTCTTGAAAGCAAATGATGGAAGCCCCTTTGCCAGCATAAACTCAACTCCATTGAGCGTTTGGTATCTGAAGTTACTGCTAAGACCCATATGGGCTGCCCAAGTAAGAGCATTCAAAATGGTAGGGGGAGCCTTGTTTGGGGTCTCAAAGTTGGGATCCATTTTCTTTTTCATCTTGATTAACCCATTGGAGAGAGCGGTTCCAACCAATCCGGCAGCAAACCCAACAGCAGCAAACAGAGTTCCTTTGTAAACAAATGTCCCAACCCGATTGAGAAGACTGAAGGGACCAGGCTCAAACATGTGGCTGGTAGGACAGTTAGCAAATATGGAAGGCAAACCAGCACCAGAAGAAGACAAGGTGGGTGCCAAGAGATACATGAGGGTAAAATTCAAGATGGAACCAACGACAAGGGTTGAGAAGACAAAATCGAGCTCGTTGAGGCCAAAATTGGGACGAGAAGCCATGTCACCCAGCACACAGGCGCTGACACCCACAATCTCCTCCATGAGAACCTTGAAAGGGAATTGAGGATCTGCGGCCACCCTTGATCTCCAACCGTTTAGAAAAGCCCCAATAGGTCCAAGGCCATCTGATGAGGAAGAATCGTCATCAGAAGAGGAGGATTCATCGCGGCCACCACCACCGCCTCCTCCTCCTCCGCTCCAACCACCAGAGCCACCATCACCGCCAGTAACAGTAGCACAAGAAATATGGGACTTGGGTGCGTTGAATTTATTAATTGGAAGATGAGAGATGGAGAGATATGGAGCAGAGGAGGATAGGGAGGAGGAAAAGAAAGTGAGATTGTTATAATCAGGAAGAGGGGGAATGGCGCGATTGGTGTTGAGATGGCTGTAGTGATTGGGGAGAGGAGAGTAACGAAGCTGAGCCATTCTTCTTCTTCTTCTTCTCCTTCTCCTTCTATATTACTGAATGGAATATATCAAATCCAGGAAGTCTACAAACGAAGAGGGAAAAGATTAGTTTGCTTTAATATTAGTTTTCAGAAAAACACTTTTCTGAAAACAGTTTTCTGTTTTCATTTTCTTATTTTCAAAAATGCACTTGGTTATAGAAAACAGTTTTCTAATTTTTTGAAAACTAAAAATAGAAAACGTGACTGATTACTTTGTTTTCAAAATTCAAATTCACAAATAACAACATTAAATTATACAAAATAATATTTATACAAGGGATATTAATTATATTTAATAAAATTTGTGATAAAAGTCTAATCCATTAATTATGCTAACAGAACAATCCATCAATTGTGCCAAGAGAACAATATAATAATAACAGAATCTACATCTTCTTCACACTTGGAGCAGAGCATTAGCAAGAAGAAGAAAACCAACCATATAATTCAAAATGAAGCCAATTTCATCCAATTAATCAACCTAAAGTAACTATTTTTGGGTACAAATGTATCTACAAAATTAATCAATCCTAAAAGAAATGCAATTTGGTACCGGACCATCAATTCTGAAGATTTTCTTTACTTTATGCTTCCACCCATCAAAGTGTATATTAACTTTCAAGACACAAGTCCGCAAGCACAAGTAAAACCAGTGTTACCTGAAACGTGGTAGGAATACGGATACGTAGCTAAAATCCGATACGCTAGGATATATTTATATAAGTAACTAGAAATTCTCTTAAAATTTAAATGTAAAAAACCTAAGTTTTAAACTTAGAACATAAATTTAGAGTATTGGTACGTAATAGTACCCTATTTGGATACCCAAGTGCCAATACGCGGTTCACTAGGGTTTATGAGAGTATCCGGCAACTTTGAGTAAAACCACATAAAATAGCAAAAACAAGTTATTGCAAATGTATGGGGAAATAGAGAGAGAGGGTAGAGGTTTTTGAAGCTAACTTTGTGAGTTCTGCTTTTCTAAGAGCTCTAATCCAATTTCAACATTGGATCAGACCACTCATGCTCCAGAGCTCCCAAATTTTGTGTTTGATACATGATATTCGTGTTTAATCTTTTGTAGAGAAAATGATGCAGAGACTCAGAATTCTTAACCCATCACCACAGTCTTTTTATACCATTTAGAAACACTGTCAACAAAAAATCTACACTTGAATTGAATGCAATCCCAAACCCTATTTGTGAATGAAACCATGTAAAAGAGCATTACTATCTAACCCCAAAAATCAATTACAGAAAGAGAGAAGGTGAATGGTTTTCTTATATTTCGGGGGCTAGGGTTCTTCCTATCTGGGGAGAAGATTAGATTGAAAGAAGTAAGATAAAGAGTTTGAAAATCATAGAGTACCTCATTTACCTGCTGATTTGGGTTTGAAGCGAGGGTTGATGAAGAGAGAAGAAGCCCCTGTGAGAACCGTAAAATGGGTTGAGACTTGAGAGAGAGAAAAAATAAAATTGGTAGGCATTTTTCACATACTTATATCGATTTGTATTTTGTGCGTGTAGGGGTGTGGGTTGGTACAAAAGCAAATAAGCAAATTAAAGAAAGAAAAAATGAAGTAAAATACAACGGTGTTTATATATAAGGACTAAATTGAAGTGACATCACTTGCCCTTGCCGCCGCAGCCTCCTCCGCCTCCTGGATCAACAGCAATAACAACAAATGAAGAAATGGATCAGAAGGATATAACTCAATCTCAAAGTACTGAGAAATTTCTCAGTCAAAGTCTGAGTGGAGGGTGGGTGGCGGACTGGCGGGTGGGTGTGAAAAAGAAAGAAAGAAACGAATTCACAAGGTTGGCAGATATATTACGAGGAGAGGAGAGGAGAGGAGAGGAGAAGAAAATTGGAATAATAATAATAATAATCTGACGGTCCCTGACAAGTGACAATAGGGGGGCGACTGAAAAAAAGAAAGAAAGAAAGAGACAGCTGGACGGCTGCGGTTTAGTTGGGTTTTGGAGTTGGTGTTGGGCTGTTTCTGTTGGTGCTGGGTCTGGTCTTTATTCTACTAGTAGTACTAGTTGTTTGGGTATAAGTATACAACAAATAAAAAGTAATTACAAGAAAAGTGTATCAACTAAATAATTATAAAAAGAATATAATTATTACAAAATAAGACAATTCACATTAATAAGGAAACCTAAAATCAATGATAACTAATAATTCAAATTCAAATTCAAATCTTGTCTCTAACAACAATTTCAAATCCATGTTTCAAAATTCAAATCAAAATGAGAAAATTAAAAATAAAAAATTATGAAGGAGCTAATGTTCATCATCATCCTCTCTCTCGCCGCACATTGCCGCATACATCATACATGCATGCCAATGGAGTTGCTTATTCTCAATTTCTTTTGACGATTTGGTTCTGCACAAAAATTGAAATGGTTACCTTTATACTGAATTTTGACTAGTAAATCGCATCACATTTAAAATAAAATTGGTAATCAAATAAAACCAAATTGATTACCTTATCAAATGGTTTGGTAACCAACTATATGAAATTTGGTTACCAATTCATCACATCCAAAATAAATTAAGTAACCTAATAAACTAAATTGGTTACCTTATCGGAAGGTTTAGTAACCAACTGCATAAATTTTGGTTACTAAATCGTATCACATTCAAAATATATTAGTAAACTAATAAAAAGCTGAATTGGTTACTTTATCAAATGATTTGGTAACCAACTACATGAAGTTTGATTACCAATCCGTGCATCACATCCAAAATAAATTAAGAACCTAATAAAACTAAATTGGTTACCTTATCGGAAGATTTTGTTACCAAAGTGAAAATAAAGAATGGACCGGGTGGCGGTGGGAGGTGGAGGGATCGAGGAGAGGGAGGGCGGGAGGAGGAGGTGGAGGAGAAAGGGGCGGGAAGAGGGGAGGAGAAAGGAGGCGTGAGGAGGGGGGGACGGGAGGAGGAAGGGAGGCAGGAGGAGGGGAGGTGGTGGAGGCGGGAGGAGGGAGGAGGCGGCAGGAGGAGGAGAAAGGGCGGGGAGGAGGGGGGTGGGGGGAGGGGAGGGAGGAGGTGGGCGGGAGGAGGGAGGCGGGAGGCGGGAGGAGGAAGGAGGGAGGGGAGGAGGAGGTGGGGGAGGCGGAGGAGGGAGGAGGAGGGAGGAGGGGAGGAGGGGAGTAGGGGAGGAGGGGGGAGGAAAGGAGGGGGGTGGTGAGGGAGTGGCGGGAGGAGGTGGAGGCGGGAGGAGGGGAGGAGGGGAGGCGGGAGGAGGGGAGGAGGGGGGAGGCGGAGGAGGTGGAGGCGGAGGAGGGAGGAGGAGGGGCGGGAGGCGGAAGGCGGGGGCGTGAGGGTGGGGAGGGTTGGACAGGAGGAGGAGGAGGAGGCGAGGAGGAGAAGAAGGAAACAAAAAATGGAGTGGGAGAAAATCGTGGGAGAGATGGGGAGAAAATTGTGGGAGAGATGGAGGAGAAAATCGTGTACATAATTAAAGGGATAAGATTACACTCTTTTTGTAATTAAGTATTGCACTAGTATTATAAATAAATATGGAAGTGTATTAGTTGTGTAAAATTTTTATGAGGACACTATTGTTGTAATTATTTTTAAAAATGTAATAGAATATGTAATTGTCCCTAGTTGTTTTGCATCTCTTTTGATATATACTGGACTGGATTTGCAAAGGTTAAAGGATATATTTTTGTCTCACTTGTACCCTTCAAAAAAAAAAAACAACATTTGTAATTTGCATACTTTAAGGATATATTTTATTCCATTTATACCTCTAAAAATAATAAATTATTAATTTAATAATATAATATAAACTTGAAAATATTGTATCCTTTGATGTCATTTTATACTAGAGCTCTACTAGGTGTAAATGAAAATTGAACATGAGTATATTTAAATTTCACTTATTTGTATTTTAATCCATCACTGTGAATAAAAATACAAAGTAAAATTCAAATACACTCGTATCCAATTCCATTTGTGAAACATTTTTCCCCCCCAATTGGGTCTCTTCAAGTACTACCCTCCAAAATGGTTCTCACTAACATTTACTTTCCACTTCCACCGCCACTCTACCACCAAAGTGTGCATATATAGTTTATTAAGGTGGCAGAATAAATTTTATTAAAAAATAACCAACAAACACAAAAAAATAAAAAATAAAAAACTCAATCCCTAGTGGATACTAATAATTAAAGTTATTCATAGTGCTAAAAAACAAATAATGAGACTCCAAATGCTTAAGACACTCAAATACTTGTGAATTCACTTTACATCCATTTGGCTCTTATCTACAACATAGTACAAACAAAAAGAGTAACATCAAGCCCCTCAACAACAAAAAGAGGCCCAAAAATAATTGAAGCCACCACCTAACGAACAATATGGTGAATCAATAAAATATGACATTCCACACCACCCCATGGCTACTACCACAAGAATAAATCCAATGAACCAAGTTCACAAGAACTGACATCACCAAACCTAACTCAAGGACAAACTATATATTAACACCCCCAAAAAAAAATTAAAAAAATAATTCTTCGCTTTTCTCTCTTTACCTTTTCCTTCCATAATTGTTTTGCTATTGTTCAGTTGGAAACAGAGAAAAAGGCAAAAGAAAAGACAGCCAAAAAGCGCCGGCCAGAATTGTCAACCAATTTTTCCCACTTTTGCTCTCCGGAATCAAAGTGTATTGCAAGGTATACTCGCATGACTCTAAAGCAGAGTATGAAACATTTATCAAACTAAAAGTGATCTGTTAACGTCCAGTTTTTGCACGTTTCATTCCACTAGTATTGAAAGGAGATACGCTACCACTTGGTCCAGGACTCTCTTCTCTGAAATTTGAATTTAGCAAAGCTAGCTCACGTAACTGTTGTCTCTTGATGTAATCCTGCGACTCATCCTGCACACACAAGAGACACAAACCATAAGAAAACAAATGTTCAAAATTTTCATTTATAATACTGAAGGAAACACATTTCTAAGACATGCCACCAAAACTATCCAGACGCATTACATAGTCACATTATAACCACGAGATGCATGCTAGGGGATGGGATTGCTTATCTATTATTTTGACCTCATGGTCTTAGTAGCTAAATGACCATCAAAACATTTAAAAACCAAACATGCCCACATCACAATCAAACAAAAAGACAAACGTTTAAGCCATTTCCTCACATTTACTTTCAGATGCCATGCTAAAACGTCTCAGTGGAGCTGTCAACGAAGGACCCCACCAAATACAGAAAACTTAACATCGATGGTAAGCTAACCAGGTTTTCTTACAAAATGTATGGCTCCTGGTTCCATGTTAATAACATATTATACAAAACATAGGAAGAGGATCACATTTATGATACAAAGAATAAATTACATCAAAACTTCAAAAAGTAGCATAACAAAGGACTAGGATTAGATAAGTACCACAGGTTTGAGCAATTCTTCTATTATCTCTCGCGCCTGTCTCAGCCTGATATCAACAACATTGGCAGGTAAATCAGCCTCAATCAAGATGTGTAGTGGTTCATTGAGGTGCTCATACCCTGGTCGACCTCTTAGCTTCTCTTCCTTCAGTTTGAAAACCATAAACACAATTTGGTGCACATATTAGACCAATCTCAATTGGAGAAAGAAAGAAACTGTCAATATCATGTTTCACATACCAGCTGTTTTTGCCTATAAAATTATCAGATATATCAATTAGTATTACAAATAAACATAATAAATGTTGTATTACCTTGTCTGGGTCCTTTATTGAACCTTTCCCTCTAATATACACACGACACCCTGTAGTAGCTTCCACTCGTTTCAGTGAATTACCTCTAGGGCCCAGAAGTCGCCCAACAAAATTGAACTACAATTCCCAAAAAAGAAGAAGAAACAAAGTAGCTTCTGTGTTAATAAAATGAAGAGATCAGTCGTTAGAGTTTATGCAGTACACTTGCAATACATCTGATGCTTACATTCGGATAAGTATCCACTGGAATATCTAGGCGCAAAATCCTCTTCACAGTGTATGAACTAGGACTTGCTGGTGCCCCTTGCCAGTCCATTGTCATCACAGGGGGTCCACTTAATCTCTGTTAAGTAAAAAATAATGCATTATTTCAAATTTTATTTGTTTTTAAAAGGGTATGCATGATAAAATATATAGTTTTATTTTCCAGTTTAAAAACATGAATAAAATATGCTTACAAAATATACAAACAAAAACATACACTTTGAATACTGGAAGACCAATTTCAGCTCAGCACAAGTGGAATGACAACTAACAATATTTGAAGAATCAAGTGATACCAGGAAAGACAACCTTATTACTTGTGAACCTTACCATGAGAAAAAGTATACACACACACAGCCAAGAAAGAAAAATGGCAAGTGCAGCTATCCGTCCATATCATGCATAAACTAGTTATTAAATAGTTAGTGGAATTTCTAGACTGAAAAAGATTGGCAAAATACTTGTACTGACACTGAAACTGTACAATATATCTATCCACATTAGGGTTAAATGTTTTTTTTATTGTTGTTATTTTTTGTGTTTGATTTAGCACTTTTTTTATTGCCATATCTCATTAATGCCATGTTATCGCTGAGGTGGAGTTTTCTCTTTCCTCAATAGCTGACCAACTCAGCTTTCTCTCTTGATGAAAGAAATATGAGTTTGATGATGCAAATGTAAGTCGTACCCTAGTGGTTTTAACCCATCCATGTTACAAAGGAACTATTTTCTGAATTGTATTGAAGGGGTTGGAAATATAATAATTTGAAATAAATTATATAGTACTCTTGCAAATTATATAACAAATTGCATCCCTCCTAGAGACCAAAGTATTCATGAGCAATTACCAAACATCAACTCGAATTATAGACGATTATGTATACCATCCTGGTTAATTTGTACAAAAAAAATCAGATTAATTCCTCTTAAATAAAATTCTTAATAACACTACCACGTCCATGTGTCCACGTCTGACAATTCCACCAATGTATAGGACCCACCAACAGCAAATCGTTTTAGTGATCAAGAATACGTGAAAATTAAACATTCAACTAGCAGTAACCACGTTTTTGCATCATTTTGTGAAACTGCAATGTAAGTAGAATCAAATCAGATGGCTAAAATAAAAAGATCATCGTTCATTTATTTATGTATATTAAATTCTGCTTCTCTTGCAATAAATGCAATCCTTTATCCTCTTTATAACACAGTAGGTGAATTCTTATAATTTGCTATACTGAGCAAGATAAAGATCTCAAGCGCAACAATACACTTTCTAAGTGTCTTTCGCTAATCGAGCCATTTGTTTCAATAGTTGGTTCCACAGTTGTATTATGCTAAAAACATGAAATTAAACATATGCCTCCATTAATATATTAATTGATAAATATGTCCATTAGGAGGACCTTTATTTTTCTCCATCTATGTAAAGCACCTGAATATACATAATATGAATTAGTCAAAACGAGAGGATCTTTAGGAAAAGGGGGCCACCCTGTAGCTTAGAGGAAGAGTGGTCGTCTCAATGGAAACAAGGTGAAATCTTAATAAATAAAAAAATTAGATTCATAGATGGAGAATACTTCCTCTCCAAATTCGATGATTTTGTATGCGCGCCACCAAAACTTTGAATCGAACGCGGGGAAAAATCAGAAAACTTCAACAAAAACAATGGGAGAAATTTCAAATTTATATATAAAACAATTTTAAAAAGTGATGATTAAAGAGCTTCTGTATTCTACACAGAAATTCCAGAAAGATATCAAGCTACAATGCTTGGAATGTATGTATAGTGAAACTTCGTGTCAGAATTAAAACTAAGGGACTGTTTGATAAAATTAAGGGGTTGTTTGATAAAACTGAATGAAAAGTTCTAAATGTTTAAGAGTGTTTGAATGAGCTAACTAGAGTAGACTCGAATACTGAATGAAAAAATATGTTTAGTGATTAGTTTGTCTGAAACATTTGAATGTGTAATTTTCCATTTTAATCTTTAGAGTTGTCATTAATAAATTTATTTCATAATCATAAATATGCAAATATTATCTAAGCACGATTACATAGACTTTTAAACAATCTTTAATATACTATTATTTATATAATAGTTAGTAAATAATTTCAAAAATACAAAATGAATTAAATAAATTACTAACAAAATGTTAATTAGTATTTCATTTGTCTTGAACTAAAAGTAATATTTTTTTGTGTGTTTTTTAATTTGTTTGATTATGATATATTAGAACATATCTTTTATATTTTTCAATAATAAAATCTAATATTTAGAATCAATACTATAAAAATTGGTGATTCTATTTTATTTTATTTTTGGTTCATAAATAGTTGTATAATTTTTTTCTAATAATTTAACTCACTTGTTTTTTGGGCAAGTGTATGACTCACCATCCCTAAGAGCCCCTAACAAGAAATAAAAAAGAGAAGGAAGAAGGAGAACGATATGGAGCCACATGCTCAGGCGACGTGTAGAAGATGAAGTCAGGGTAGATCGGAGATGAAGGAAGAAAACAATACGGATTGAATGGAGCACAAGATATACATAGTAATTTTTATTATTGTTTAAAGGTAGTTAAGTAAAAGGGTCATTCAGTTTTTGAACTTACCGATTCAATCACATAAATCAAACTGATTCGCTAAGGCTTATTCAGATCCATTAAGAAAATTATTTATCCAAACAAACAGTCTAAATAGCTTAGCGATTCAGACTTCGGATCATTCAGCTTCATTAAGTGGTAATCAAACACCCCCCTAAAGGTTTCTTTGTAAGGAATGGCCTAATGAGTGCATGCATGTGTCCGTGCAGGCGTGCACGTCTCCGTGGACCTGCATGTGTTGATTTCATTGTTTCTATAACTAGAGTTGTTACATTCTATCTTGCTTTGCAGGAAATGCAAGTTGGGAATCGTGTTAATACAAGTTGGTTGCAGGCATGCACCAAGCTAAAAGTTTAGAATAATTTATTGTTTCTACGTACCTAATGTGATATGAGCTGGAAGCCTATTTGATTTATAAAGCATAATAAACCTATGTTTTGTTCTGATACTAACCAACATTAAAGTGCAGGCTCCCAAGGCTCATGATCTCGTAAGGGGTTGTTTATAGGTAACAAACCCTGTAGCGTTGCAGCCCTTGAATCCTTCCCTTAAATAGGAACTTTTACATAGACAATCAATGATTTTCTTCTCTAAAGACATAGTAACCTTGTTATTTCTTGTTCAAAATAACAAAATTAATTTATGTCTCATTAACCAATAGGTCCAATATCTTCTTTCTCATAGGAGAAACCCAGCTGCATTACATCCCTTAAATCCTTTCCTATGTAAAACACTTACATATACACTCGTCAATTTTCATTCTCTGGCAACATAGTAACCTTGTGATACCCTGTTCAAACTTGATAATTAATTTATGACAAATAACCATTATTGACTTTCTCGGACTTGTGGGCATTAAAATTAAGTCAGAATAAGATAAAAGTTTAATAAAATCTAATAGAGGAAGAGATTAATCTAAGAAAATAATAAAGGTTCGTACAACAGTTACTATAATGATGCTTTTAAATAGTATAGCCATTGACATTCCTACAAATGTTAATGCTTGTTATGTTCTAGGAAGAAAACACACAACTAGTGCTAAGGGATTACATAGATAGACCATTGTCAGATATTGTAGTCAATTTTCATCAAGTAAATAAAAATAATAATGTTATTTATCTACAAAGTGAAGTTTGACTTTAGACCTTGCTGCATAAGTAATTTTGTGAGTTGTGCACACCTAGAGATCAGAAAAGATGCATAGAAAATAAACAAGAGGACTTTTTAGCCCAGTCTAAGAAGTGAACGGCCAAAAGTATGGGGTATAAATTAAAACCAAAGATGAAGTTGAAGAAATCAAATAACCAATCACCAAGATAAATGAAAAACTCAAAACATTTAGCACTGATACTAGTTATTCACCTCATAAACCATATCTTTGATGTTGAACCATAAGTTGAAAAGACAAAGATAGCATTCTTAACAGTTGGCAGGTATCATGCGCTGTAATACCCGGTAAAAAAATGATAATAATAATAAAATAAAATTACATATTTTAAAAAAATATATTAATTGGACTTGGTCATTTATGCGGGTCAAACTAGTCATTTAATTTATGTGGGCTAATAAATATTAATAAGTGATGGATAAATTAATTTGGTAAATTAGGTTTTAAAACTAATTGGGTTTAATTCATATTTGGGTAAAATCCGTTAATAAGTAAATAAATAACTAAACCTAACCTTGCCTTCATTATAGAAACTAAGAAAAAAGAAGAGACATAGGCGAGGCAGAAGAAGAATCAAAGGTGGGAAATTCTTCAAACTCTTTGATACTTAATTGGCAAGACCCATTTAGTAAGTTATTGCTATTCTTTTTAAATTGTTAGATCTATCATGTATATCATGTAAAAGGTTCAGTGAAGTGGATAGCTTTAATTTGCAACAGGAAGTGGGTATATATATATATGAACTAGAGAATCATCTTTGGCCATTAATTGATTATATATATATATATATATATTATGGTGCATTGGTGGGTTCATGCATAGAATGTCAGGATGCTTTTTGACGATTATTTAATAGGCCTAAAATAGACATCAAATTACTTTTGGGAATTTATGGGATTTGGCAGTATGCGTTAAACTCAATCCATATATACACATATAATGTTGATATAGTTTCTGACTTATTCCTTGTTGCTCGGATTGATTTTAACAGTAATTTATAACACTATAATATACAAGTTTAAATTAATGAACAAATTGTTTAAACAAATAATAATAATAATAATAATAATAATAATAATAATAATAATAATAATAATACGAGTTTGTAAAAGGGTTAAAGATGGAAAGAATATTTTTACAAATGTCCTTATATTTATTATTACTTTGTGTAATTAGCTAGAACGGAAGGAGTTTAACGAATTATATTGAGATTATAATTCCTGGGTATTACATTGCTTAATCCACGTACGGATTTCGTACTCTTCTCAACGAGACTCTTTTAATTTTAATTCGTTCTTTTGTCACTCGTTTAGAAATTGGTATTACCTCTTATGATTATTTTTTTGTCAAATTTATTATGATAGTTTCAATTTGGCGTCCATATTTAGAACTCCTATTTGTACTCTTTAGACTAGTGTATCATGTCTAGAAATTATTTTGATATTTGTAAAATTGTACATGTAATATATTTTGGAGACTTGTGCTGAAACATGTACATATTAGAACCCCTTTGTGTTGATATTGTGTCGCATGTGTTGTATTAGAACCCCTTTGTTTCAATTCATTAGTTATATTGTGTTTGTGCATAACATCTCTTTCTATTTCGGAAAGGGGGTGTTACATGTGCAGGGAATAGGAAGTCTACAGTCTCAGCTTCCATAAGATATAATAGCTTGGTAAAGTAAGAACTTCAAAAATAATTACCTCCTGAGGAAGGCCATTCCAGCCACCCATTCCTGTCCCAGGCATGTTTGACATGAGATTTTGGGGCATGTTTGACATGAGATTTGAAGATGCCATAGGACTGGGGCTTCTATGCCGCAGTCTGTCAAGTTCATTAAAACCTTGGTTGGGAAGCATCCCAGAAACACGTAAAATTTCTGCAATTATAGGAGATTTTCGTGATTAGTTGACTCATATATATTAAAGTCCAGAAATGACAAAACTGTATATATCATGTATCAAGATTTGGTCATTAAAACAAGAAGGTTGTGAAATGATGGAGAATTCAAAAGAATAAGAGGAATAAGGAGCTTAAGAGAAACAACAACAACAAAAAAACCATAATCAAGAAACAACAAGTCTAGTTAGAAATGTTTCATCAATATGTATATAAATTCTATGACCACGATCTTAGGGGAGATGTCTCGCATGTCATTAGACTCGATAGCAATAGTGGGAGAAAAAATTGACTTATAGTGATTACTGATTAGCAAATCAGAAGCCCAATAAGATGAAAGTTATATGTTGTATCCCTTATACATGCCCATTACACCACCAGTTAAGATCCTTTTACATAGATGAAAAAGAAGATTTAAGATTAATCGAACACGTAAAACCAACAAACAATACGCAAGTACAGTAGCTGTCCTCTGATCACTAAAGCACTCAAACTGCTACAAGTTTTATGCTTCCAAAGGAAATAGGAAGGGATCTTGGGTCACTAATAGCCAACAACATGTTACCCAAAGTCCTATCAGTTTCACAGAGTCCCAATTTTCAAACATAGTTTTAGTAAACATCTATTTCACTTCTCCGTTTTCTGTCGTGACGCTTAAATATTTAATGATTGGAAATGTTTTTTATACTACAGGTTAAATTTGAGGTACTCTGGAGAGTGAAAATTACTGATTATATGCGTTAAATTTATGGTGTTGATGTGATTCAAACTCCTTAAAGATGTGGGAGTTGCAAGTTCTACCCAATATCCATAGGATCTATTTTTGAATTTTTCTAAATTCATGAATAAGAGGTGCATGCTTTCAGGAAAATTAGTCCACAGCTCCCAGAGTCCTATGTATCTCCCTATTAACTAAAGACAATGATTAAGGGGGAAAAAAGGATGTTACAATGCACAAGAAAAATAAAATAAGGCAATTTGCTATATCATGAGACTCCAATGTGATGGTCCAGGGGGAAATAGAGGACTATTCAATTTCTCCATGGACATTGAATCATCCCCATTAACTTCCAAATAGGAAGTTAGGACATTTCTTATTCAAAGTTATAGAGTCCATCTACCGATAAATCAACTCGCTCCAAATGAGTTTGCATTTGTACTTCAGTGAATGATGATTGGTAACTTGACCTATAAGTGATGTGGAGCAGAAGTGACTCTCATTCACAAAACACAAAACAAAGATAAGTGATCCAGATAGTATGTTCTTCACTTCCATCCATAGGCAGCCCAAATGCCAACTCAAAACAATCAGAATCAGACTCAACCCCATGAAAATATATTTGGATTAGGAAAAACAGACAGAAAATAAATAAACCACATGAAAGATTACTTCAAGAATCAAATTACTCAGACAAGTCGGATCTAACTTGTACAATTCACCTACCATAAAAAGTGTATTTCTTATAGTTAAGCCCCCAGAATGCAGTTAAAATTGAACAAAAGCAAAGTAAACTTAGATCCAAGAATCAGAACAAAAGACCCAGACAAACCTTGATTCAAGAGTCTAGTACAGATGGGAAGGACTTGCATGAATGGTTGAAGCTTCTGATGCTCACCCAATAGCTCTGACAAGTACTGACTACACCAGATAAGAATAAATAAGTGAACAACACACAAGTCGATCAAAAGAACCAAAAACTCATCATTTAAGTACCCAAAAAAAGAAGAAGCGAAATTTAAGATCAAAACCCCAATAACTTAATAGGAGCTGTTGGATATATATAGAATAGTATCAGGGCAACAGGGGTACCTGGTCTCAACATCTGGTGTACTTCTAATCTGTGGGGAAACAGCTCTTGCAGGTGAAAAGTTGGGATTATACAGACCCGACATGCTTGCCGACAAAAAAATTGCGAATGAATAAGATGATGATTGTATAGGGTTTATTAGTCGCAGAAGAGAGGAAGGAGGGGAGAGAGAAACAAAAGAAATGGGCTTTTGTAAATGTCGCAATTAAAATATTAAAGGGTAGACCGTAGAGGTCAGGAAAGGTCTGTAAAATTTGCAGAAAGTACTAGTAGTAGGCAAACCTTCTTATGCTATTAATTTTATCTTTTTCTAATAAGTAGTTATTTAATCAAAATAATAATAGTAATATTACGACTGCGCCGTTCACTTCTTTGGAAGCAAATATTCCTGGTTGGAAAGGTCAAAGGAGATGGGAGGGAAGCGAGCGAACTTATGACCGTACAAAGTAATATTTTCATGTTATTTTAGTAAAACTTTATATAAATATAAATTATTTTAATATATAAAAAATATTCATCTCTTTATTGGCATCACAAATTTAAATTATGACATAAAAATTTATATGATTTGAGTTCATTATAAAAAATAAAAGTAAAATTTAAATTATTATTTCACCTTTATATTAAATTTGTTGGGTTAATGTCAAATGCGGTAATCTAGTGGCGAGACTTCATTTATAACAATTTTTGCTAAATGAATTATTTCAGTTATAGGATTGTGACTTTTGAATTGAAGGGCACAAATCTTAATCGGAGAACAAAGAGAGTGTTTTTGGATGAGTAAATGAAATATGAGATTTTTTTTGTGAATCAACGGGTCAAATTAAATTTAATTTCTGATTTTGCTCGTTTGAAATATTAATTCAATAAATCAAATTATCAAAAATAAGTGAATAAATGAGCTATAATTGGTCATGTGAGAAAATGCTCAAACATCAGGTACTGAACTGAATTTTACCCTAAAAACTAACAACACAGCCCAAGCCCCAAAAGG
Organism: Panax quinquefolius; assembly: GCA_020205615.1. Lineage (NCBI taxonomy): Eukaryota > Viridiplantae > Streptophyta > Magnoliopsida > Apiales > Araliaceae > Panax > Panax quinquefolius. Next base: position 148,455,882 of record CM035167.1, read on the forward strand.
CTTGGTCCGAAGCCGAGAGTAGAGAAAGAAGAAGAAATCGATGGCGTGGGTGGTGTTGGAAGCGGTGCTGCCGTTGGGGATCATAGCTGGTATGCTTTGTATTGCGGGGAATGCCCAGTATTTTATCCACAAAGCCGCTCATGGCCGGGTGGGTTCTTCTACCCCTATCACTCTTTCCCTCTATCTCTTTCTTCACTGTTCAATTACAGATCCAACCTTCTTCTTTTTTTTCGGGCTGATTCTCTCTCTCCTATCCATAATTCAACAGCCCAAGCACATCGGTAACGATATGTGGGATGTCGCCATGGAAAGACGGGACAAGGAGATCGTGGAGAACTTATCTCCTTCCTCTAATTGAGTTCTCCCTGATTCTTTTTGGTAATTATGATTCTCTCTTCTTTGCTCCTTTTTTTTATATAGAAATTTGCTAATTTTAAAACATGTGATGCTATTAGTAATTATAACTTTCTCTATCGCACAGTCGATTTAGGATTTTGGTCATTGCAATTGCGAGTTACTGTGATCTTCAACCTACGTGGTAGCCTAAAAGCCTAGATTTTACATTTTGCACCGTTGCATATTGGCACTTTCATTTGTTCTCTCACTGTTGATTCTGGAATTGCTTTGCCCTTATCCATTTTCTTATAGTTTTCTGGTATCTTTGTATGTGTGTTGGTGGTGTTATCATTGGATCAAATTATTGTAACATGTCTTTGTTTAAGTTCTTGCAATATTAATAATTTAATATCAATGTTAATTCTTTATGAACTGAGAAACTATAATGTTATTGTGAGGGTAAGAAGTTGTGTTATAAAAATGCTCACTTGTTATTTATTTTAAAATTTCCAAATGTTGGTGAGTTTGTAGGAACAATTTGGGGCAAGAAAGGAATAACTTGTGGTACTTTGAAGTTTGATGAATTTCCAAAGTGGTCAAGGCACATTTTTTTTAAGCTTCAGTGATTAGGAAAATATTGTCATTAAGAGGAACAACTGTTTGTAGGCAAAAAAGTTCAAACACATCTATATTGCTAATGTCAAAGTTCAAACACAAACATGCAATTGTTCAAAGTTCATATATATTTTTAACGTATTAGTTTTATTTATAAACAAGATTGCTATTAAATAATAAAAGACTAAAAGACAAAATGCACCCCAAACTTTACTTCTTATTTACCTGTGCACCCCAAACTTAAAAAGGTGTCTAAGTACACCCCAAACTTAATATTGCGTTACAAAACGCACACTTTTACCAATTAGCCGGTCAAAAGTGACCGGCTATGACCGGCTGAGGCTTGAATGTTTAACAATTATATTTCTTTTGTCTTTTAGTCCTCAAACAATCATAAAAACCGTATTTTTTTTAAAAAAATTGTTCTTGTTTTTAAAAACTGTATTTTTTTTAAAAAAAATTGTTTTTAAATTCTGTTTTTAGAATTTTAAAATTTCAAAAACAGTTTTTACACAAATAAATTTTTTTAAAACAAATTTTTACAAAATATTCTGTTCCAAATGTAATTTTAAAACAAATTTTACAAAATGTAAAATCTATTTTAAAAACAGAATTTCAAAATTTCAAAAACAGTTTATACAAAAATAGAATTTTTTACAAAAACAAAATTTTTCAAAACAAAAATTTTATTTTACAAGTTAAATTTTTTTTTTGTAATAGTTTTAAAATTTATTTTAAAATTTGTAACAGTTTAAAATTTTGTAACAGTTTAAAATTTTAAATTTTTTAAAAATTTAGTAACAGTTTTGAAATTTTATTTTAAAATTTATTACAAATTTTCAAAAACAGAATTCTAAAAACAGAATTTTTAAACTTTTAAAAACAGAATTTTTAACAAAAACATTTTTTTTTAACAAAACCGTATTTTTAAATTTTTTAACAAAACCGTATTTTTAAAAAAATTGTTTTTGTTTTTAAAACTGTGTTTTTTAAAAAAAATTGTTTTTGTTTTTAAAATAGAATTCTGTTTTTGAAAATTGTAACAAGTTTTAAAATAAATTTTAAAACTGTTACAAAATTTGTAAAAATTTAAAATTTTTAAATCTGTTACAAATTTGTAACAAATTTTAAAATAAATTTTAAAACTGTTACAAAAAAAAGTTTTAACTGTTACAAAATTTTTAAAACAAAAATACGGTTTTTAAAAACAAAACAAATTTTTAATAAAAGAATTTTATTTTGTTTTAAAAAATTGTTTTTGTTTTTTAAAACCGTATTTTTAAAAAAAATTGTTTTTGTTTTTTTAAAATCGTATTTTTTAAAAAAATTGTTTTTAAAAACTGTTTTTGAAATTTTAAAATTCTAAAAACAGAATTTACCCAAAATTCCATTTTTTTTAATTGTATGGTAATTGTATGGTATCTATTTTAAAATTCTTATATTTAAAATGTAAATTACCAATCTTACCCCCTCTATAATAAACTTGAGCCTTAGCCAGTCATAGCCGGTCACTTTTGACCGGCTAATTGGTAAAAGTGTGCGTTTTGTAACGCAATATTAAGTTTGGGGTGTACTTAGACACCTTTTTAAGTTTGGGGTGCACAGGTAAATAAGAAGTAAAGTTTGGGGTGCATTTTGTCTTTTAGTCATAATAAAATTTAAAATATCAAGAATTTAATTCAATATTAAAACTTAAGAAACTAAACATAAATTTAAGAATTATATTAAATTAAACTAAATATTACAAATGTATCATCGTTTTTATAATTTGAAGTTGGTACAAGTTCAAAAAATTACAATTATAATAAAATTATCCATTTTGACTTGATATTGTTCACTTCTTATTGTGATTTGATATGTTATAACCAGTATTATGAATATGATAAATCATTAGAAAAATAAATATATCAAGGGGTTTGAGTAGTTATTAAAATAAAATAAAAACTCTCCGCCTAGACACGGCTAAGCCCCACCTAATTTTTTGAAGAGATTTTTTTGTCGCCTTGGGCCTAGGAGAGGCGTTAAGGGGGCCTAACGCCTAGGCGAGGCGACAAGGGGGCCTAGTGCCTAGGCGAGATGCCAAGGGAGGGCCTAGGCAGGGAGTTTTAGAACACTGCTTAGCTTCCAGTTCAGAGCGCTATCATAAGCATCATTAGGCAGTGATCCCGGCCTTCACTTCCTATTCCTGAGTGAATTTGTTTGTTATTTGGTGATGACAATGTTCTAGAAGGCGGGGCCTAGGTGAGATTTTTGATTTTAAGTCAATCTTAATATTTTATCCTACATTTATCCAAACAAAACAATAATATAAAACAAAACAATCTATAATAAAGACATTTGCTTAAAGTTCAAACACATATTTTTAACGTATTAGTTTTATTCATAAACAAGATTGCTATTAAATAATAAAATTTAAAATTTCAAGAATTAAATTTAATATTAAAACTTAAGAAACAAAACATAAATTTAAGAATTATATTGAATTAAACTAAATATTACAAAAGTATCATCATTTATATAATTTGAAGTTGGCAAAAGTTCAAAAAATTACAACTATAATAAAATTATCCATTTTGACTTGATCTTATTCACTTCTTGTTGTGATTTGATATGTTACAACATACATTATGAATATGGTAAATCATTATAAAAATAAATATATTAAGATCTGGTTTGGGTAGTTATTAAAATTTAAAAAAAAAAAAAACTCTGCCTAGGACTGGAGGGATTTTTTGGCCTAGACGAGGCGCCAGAGGGGGGCCTAATGCAATCACTATTGTGGAGTTTTGCTTATCCATCCCATCCTCTTTGCTACCTTATACTTTGGTTTACAATCACAATCCCTGTGATACTCCTTCAATTCTAACTCTGAACTCATGCTTCCACGTCCAACTTAAACACTTCTATTGATCAATTCTTGTTCACCTTCACATTCAAGAAAAGATTTTCAATTTGCATCATAGCCCAATGTGTGAAGTACATGCAAGGAGTCGGAAGAAAACAAGAAAGCTATAAAAAATTCTTTCACGGTGATATCAATTTCATCAATTCTTGAAATAAATAAAAAAATGTTGCTTTAATCAAGATGGAAGGAATTCCATCAATAATGGCCAAATTCTAAATGAAGTGATAGATATCCAAAAAGAATGCAAAATAATTAAGATATTGGTTTTAGCACTGTTGACAGTTCTCCAGACCAATCATAACCTTCCACTTTCTTTATATATAAGGAAGGCTGCCCTGTCTTTTTTCATTTCGTGCTGAGATAATGTTCTCCATGTCTAAGATAAGTACTTTCCAATTCTTCAGAAATCACTACACTTTGCATATCACAACATACTTGTATAGAAGCCCTTTTGAATGAAATTCATAGTCAATAACTCAATGTCAAACGAAATTGCATGACAAGGTACATCAGTTGATATGAACTAGGAGAGTCCAATTTGAGGTACTTTAATACTTAAAAATCATAGTATACAAAAAAAAATGAAAACATAAAATTTTAATATAAAAAACACAAACACAATATACAGTAAGAATGAAGATAATTATGGAAGAGAAGACATACCCACCAGCAAGGCTTGTATGTTACTTGACGTTTCTCACATTATTATATTGCAATCATAGTTATTACTGAAGAACGCTTAAAGTGTGCTAAGGCCCGAATGGTGAGAGACTGCAAGGCGAAAGCGTATGACTTAATCAATGGTCGAAAGGCGAGTGCCTAGCAAAAACAGTCGACGCCTTAGACTACACCGCGACAACTTGGATGACTATCCGGCTGGTCGAGCGACTTGGTGGGTATGATCGACCCAAATCTGAACTGGGTTAAAAAAACACGACGTCGCAGATCTCCAAAACATGCCCTAGTCGGGTCGACTCGCAGAGAACACAGCACTTCAGCAGATCGTAGTCGATAGAAAAAATCGAAGTCGAGAGAGGCTGCTGCGACCGAGTCGATTGCGAGGGCGAGAGAATGTGACGGAGATTGCGACGCGAGAGGCTGCTGCGATCGAGAGAGAGAGATACCGAGTGTGACTGGGCGAGAGGCTTCGCCTCTTCGAGACGATCGACTGGGCGAGAGACTGTGACTGAGAGGGAGATTGCGACGCGAGAGGCTGCTGCGATCGAGGGTGAGAGAGATACCGAGTGCGATTGGGCGAGAGGTTTCGCCTCTTCGAGACGATCGACTGGGCGAGAGGCTTGGCCTTTACGTACTGCTTGGCTCCATTATATCCCTCTTACTTTATTGTCATGTTAACTGATGGTTATATATATATAATTATATATAAATATATAAATATAATTATATAATAATTATATTAATTATAATAATAAATATTATTATTATAATTATAAATATAAACTATTATAATATATAAATATTATTAATAATTATAATTATATAATTATTATAATAATAAATATAATAAATAATTATAATTATAAATAACAATTATAAATATAATTATTATATTATAATTAGACTGCAACTGGACCCAAAGCCCTGGCCTCGGCTCGCCTGGCCGCCAAAAACCCTACGCCATTTTTTTAAACCCATGAAAACCCGGTTGTTTGGCCCATTACCACTACCACCCATGATTTTTTTTTTTTTTAAAATAAAATGTTACTACTTGTGGGTTGTGAGGCTTGAACACAAGACTTGTAAGTAAATAAGGGGGTGTATTCAATTAAGATTTTTAAAGACTTTTAAAGATTTTAAAAGTTTAGTTGTATTCAATCAAGACATTTAAAGAGTTTATAAAAGTTTAGTAGTATTCAATTACAACTTTTTTAATGTCTTTAAAAGTTAGGTGGTATTGAATTAAGATTTTTACAAAGTCTATAAAAGTATTTGGGTATTCAAAAAGTCATAGATTTTAAAGATTTCTATCAAATGATAGACTTTGACAGACTTTAGAAAAAGAATTATAACTATTAACCCATATCCAAAGTCTTACCTCATCTCTAAAGATTTCTAAAGACTTCCAAATAAACACAAAGGTGGATAAAACTATTTATTAATTGGACTTTGTCTTTTAGTGGGTCAAACTAGTTATTTATTTTATATGGGCTAATAAATATTATTATGTGATGGATAAATAATTTGGTAAAATTTGGGCCATAAAAATAATTGAATTTATTATAATAAGAGAATTAACAAGATATATTAATAAGTAAACAAATAACTAGACCTAATCTGAATTGGTGAGAGAAAAAGTAGCCGTTCGAAAGCTTCCAATAGAAAGAGGAAAGAGATTTGTTCAACAAAGGTGAGATCATGAAACTCTCATATCAGTTGTTCAGTTGTAATTAAAGATTATGCAAGTATAATATATGAAAATAGAAAATATATAACGTGTATGTGTATTTTTTTTTAGTTTTCTGACATTTTAAATGAAGGAAATTATCATAATTTTGAGATACTTTAACACTAATTGGCAAAAATAATAAACAATATATGACGTGCATGTATATATGATATATATATATATCGTTTAACAATAATAATATGATCTAAACGAAGATATACTATATATCATATATTATGATCATTAAACAAGATATACTATATATTATTTTCACTTTAAACAAAGATATATTATGATCATTGTTAATTTCCTTTTACCAAATTAATAATTAATTGTTAATTTCTTTCGTTTAAAATGTATTATATATATATATGATGTGTTTGGCAAAAATAATTTACAATATATGATGTGTTAATTTGTATATATGATGTCATATTATTTTGTGAAAAATGGTATTCCTACTAAAAAGCGTACGCATATGCATAAAGTATATATAACTCAATGAAAAGTGAGCTTAATTTTTGTATTGCGTCTGTAGTTTCTAAAGTTTTATTGGTATCCAAGTATCCAAATGTATCATGAAATGAGTATAATAATATGAACGCTTTCAACATATAAAATCTCATGCCACAATAATATAAAGAGATTTACTCTAGTTCATGAAAAAAGAGGGAGAGGTTGTACACATGGGCTAATTAACAATTAATATAAGTTGCAAGATATATTAGAAGTATACAAAAGTCTATCACAGTCTTGATACAAAGTTTATAAAAGTCTGTTATTTATTTCATGGAGTCTATAAAAGTCATTTTAAAAAAGTCTTTAAAGTCTTTAAAAGTCATTAAAATCCCACAAATTCTACAAAAGTCTGTCACTTAAAAAAAGTCTTTAAAAATCTTAATTGAATACACCCCCTTAAATAAGAGTTCAAACCAACTGAGCTACAACAACTATTTGTTTTTAATGCAATCTTCAATATATTTTAACTATAATTGATATAATTGAAAATTATAATTAAGATATGTAGTTAATGTAGGTAATTAATTAATAATATTAATTTATAAGTACTTAATGAATAAATGTGTTTGTTAATTCATCTGTCTATAATATCTCGAGTAATTAAATGAATTTTTCATTTTAACCTTATGAATTATATTAATAATTATATCTACATGCAGCTTTATTAAAATACTACTGGATTTATTTATACCTCCTTTATCTTACAAATAAAGTTTTATTTATTTTGTTTCAGTAGTCAAGTTATGAAATTCTAAAATTTATGTAACTATTTGATTTTATTTAATGAAATATTTTAATATTATAAATTATTTAAAAGTGTTACTCAATACAAAATAGTTATTTCAGAAAGTAAATTAAATTCACACCAAAATTTAAATTTTTAAATTTTACAAATTAATTTCAAATGGAATTAAGGGAGTATAATACTTTTACGTATATATATATATATATATATATAGTATATTAATTCTAGATATAATAAAACAATAATTTGCAAAAGAGAATATAATATAACAACTACAATAACGTGCTCAGTTTTATACATAATACTATTAATCTTATCCAATATTGTATTTTACTTTCAACATATGTATAAGTTGCTTACTATTATTAAATCATTATTGAATTTTCCAATTGTAGAAATTTTGGTGTAGCAAAGAGTTTGGAAAAAAATAAATTAAAGGGAGAAATCATGGTAAGCCACCACGGGCCAACCATTTCAAATTTCACCAAAACCCTGGCCTTTTTTGGCTCCTATTCAAGACTTGGCCTTTATTTTACTGTACTGCTTGCTGTGTCTAATTATAATTATAAGTTATAATAATAAATATAAACTATTATAAATATTATTATTAAATTATAATAATATAAATATATATGTGTATATATATTTATATATGTATTTATTTATATTTTATATATGTACTCTTTACATTTTATCCATTCATATGTAACATTTATCTACTTGATGTGGTTTGTGGTGGTATAATTTATCTGCTTTATTTTTTAATTGTTATTGCTAAGTATTTACATAATTGTGTTTTTAATGTTATTCCATAGTATTATGTTTTGGGTTTTAATGTATATAAAATTTTATTGCCAACATATTTATTAAGTAAAATAAATAATATATAAATTGTACATTGTAAACGACTTATCGCCATACGGACGCCATGGCGGTCGCCTTGTCGCCTTGTCGCCTAGACGTCCTGGCAGTCGGCTACCGCCATGACTCGCCGTGGCACCGTGACAACTATATTTGCAATTTAAATAGACTTTCCACGAGTTTTACAATTAAGACCGTCTATGAAATGATCTATGAAACAATCAGATCAGATGCTGCTGGTAAATTAAATCTATGAAAACTAACTACTAAGACATAATTGGCCCTCTAGAATTGAAAAAGGGTGAGTACAATTTGCACTTTACAGCTCTTGTTTTATTCGCTACAAGAAAAATCGGGAAAAAAAGATTATTCGCGGGGAATTAGAATTGTTTGAAAATTTGTGGTGGTGTTTTTAAGCCTATACTTTTTTAGATAGAAGAATATTTTATTAGAGAAGAAATAGTGGAACTACAATACAGGTGGAGGACAAGAAGTCCACGCAAAAGAAAATACAATAGGAAACATCTAAACGAATGAAAAAACCTTCTCAACAATAATAGAGATCAGTTTGCCAATCCCTATGTTAATCTGAATTTCCTCAAAAGGTTCCTGTGTAAAAAGTCAAAGAGATGCATAGATGTACACAATCCCATAAGAAAGCTAACATCCATCGACTGGCTACAAACAATCATTTGATTCTCTTTGTCACAAGATCCTACAAAATGGCGAAACAAGCACACCTCCTGAAATGTTCTATCCTTCCTCCTCCTCCAAGCCTTATGAAACCGCAGAGAAGGTTGTCCTGCACATTAAGCTCAAAAATAGCCCACAACACCCAAACAAAAAATCAGTCACCAAACATTGGATAATGAATAATGAGTTTGACTTTCTTCAGGTCGAGAATTATATCCTAATATTTGATTTAGCTAAATCATGTGGCAAACTATCTCATAGATCATAATATCATATGCTTTTGCTGCATCTTGGTTCTCACATTGATACTCATTACAAATGACTCGATCTCCAAAACAATGAAAGTAACCTCCTACTTTTGCATGTGTATTACTGTTATACCGTTATCTTGTATGAAGATGTCTCTACTATAAAAAAAAGTAGTGTATGAAGACTTGTCAAAGACAATGTCTGTTGTATATGAAGGTATGTCATTTCATTTACGGTTTCAAGGTCAATGCTTAAGTATTAGTATTCAGTGATAAGAATGAGAAATTTGAAAAGATGGTGCTTCAAACAAGGGGAGGGAGAGACTGAAAGACACTCTCTCAATGACTCCTACTAGAGAGGGTCATTTTGAGAGAGAGGGAGAGAGTCTTTGAGAGAGAAAGAGGGAGAGTCTTTGAAGCACCAGCTATTAACAGTCTAAATTCTGTGATTCTAGGTCTACAAGTCTAGCATTTTTTTCTCTGCAGTAATTAAGTCCACTAGAAAATTGAACCTTCATAAGAGTTTGAATCTCCTTTCTCGACAACATACGCATTTTCACGACTCCTTTTTGAGATTCTTTTGTTACTTTCCTACCATGTACCTTAAAATCTCCAACTCTACTGCATCATACGGGTTTCGTTTATATATAGTTTCGATATATTACTATTTGACTTCTCCATGGTTTACCTTTTAAGGGGCAAATGTTGTAACCTAATTATGTTATTTAAACACGTGACATTATACCAAACCTGCATGTCAGTAAGTGCATAGTCTGAGCACAGTTAGCACAAGTGATCTTAAATATAGAAGTTTGCATGAGGAGCCTTGGAGGACATAACTGTTTAATTTGAGTATAAATATGATACATGTACTTATATTACTTTACTCTTTTTTTTTTAAACTTGATGATTTAGTGCGTTGATGCAGGAAGCTTGGTGATGGTATCCTCTGGAATAAAGTGATCATCAGATGTTTCAGGTTCCTGAAAAATGCAGTGCACCTGCTGGCTCAATGTTCTACTATTTGTTGTGTGAATTTGCAGAACTATCTAACATTATAAGGAATTAGACATCCAGCAACTTGATGATGATAATGTTTTGAATTTGGTTTCTGAAAACTGAAAAGTTTCTTGGGTTCTCGTAACCTTTGACCCTGTTTTCCGTGCCTTGCAATAATTTTGCAGTTCCTTAAAACTTGGGAAACATGCACCTATTTAAAGTCTGAGTTGGTACTGTTGTATTGAATACCAACACAGTAGAGTTGCTGTCACTCGTGCATGCAGTCATGCATCAATAAAATCACCTCAACAGGGTGGATATGCAAATCCTGAAAAGCTAAGCATGTATGTCATTAGGAGGATGCATCAAAATTAGACTGAATCTCCAGGTACGTCAATTCACTCTCACAGATGAATGGGGGTGCTTCATTTCATTTAAGGGGAGCCTCTTAAATTGATGGAAGTAATGATAAGACAAACAAAAAACATTTTAAGGCCTTTATGAGAAAAAATGTGACAGATATCAGAGTCTTGATAACAACACTTCCATAAGAGAGCACTATTGTGCATGTATTTCTAGCATAGAACCGTGGATGTTTTAGAGAGACTTGCTGCTGATGGCAGGCTGGAAATTGGGTTTTTACGGTCTTGTGTGGCATTGATACTACTCTTTATCTGCCTTGGTGCTGGGGCTTTTAAAGAACCTGATCCTGTTGTCAAATGCTGTTAGGACATCTTCATGGGAATGAATTACTATTTGTTTCAGTGGTTTGGCCTCGTCCGCTTTATACTCGTCTCTGTTTCTTCTTAAATCTATAATAGTATTTATTTTTAAAGTTGTTGTTTCTATTGGGTATACTCTTGTAAACTAGCAAAATATATTAGTAAGATTAGCTAGGGATTGTATGTGAATATCTCAACAATGCTTTTGCATGGTAGTGGGCTTTTGGAGATGGTCCTCAACATTACCAAGGAGACAATACTAACAACAGTAATAGTAACAAATAATAAAAACACTAAACACCCATTTCATTCTGGTTGTATCGAGAACGGATATAAATACTAATACTAATAATAATAATAATAATAATAATAATAATAATAATAATAATAATAATAATATTATTATTATTATTATTATCAATAAAAAGGAAGGAATACATTCACATTCACATGAATTACGTTTTTCCTGTTGCACAACTATGATTGAACAATGTTTACTCATCAACTGGTTGCTGGTGGAGCCATTATCATCAATTATTAGCTCTTGTCCTCACGTTACTGCTGTAATATTACAACTGAAATATATAAATATTGTTTTTGTGTGTGTGTGTGTTTGTCAAATCAAATCCTTCATTTCTCATTTCTTTATTAGTAGCTTTCTTGGATCCATTATGTCGCTTCAACAAAAGAAAGAAAAGAAAATTGTGGAACAGAAGAAAAAGAGTTTTTTAGGCATTGGTGGTCTGGTCTGGTCTGGACGTATTTAATTAATTAGTGAAGGGAATTCTCAACATGTTGGTACATATGAAAAGGATGGTTCGGTTCAGACTTCAGCCCCTGCCCCCTGGTTTTGACTTTAATGCATGCATAATACATACATACATACATACATACATAGGCTTTTAGTTTGGTTAGCCTTTCCGAGGGTCACCAAAAATGCCTCGGCATGTCTCTTGCTCGACTTTATGTTATTGCCTACTAGTAGTTGTGTCTTTAATTTTAAGTGGCTGCCTAAAATATTTATGACACATAAAACGAATGCACTGAATGAACTGAAGTAAGTACTTGTGCTTGGTTTTACTTGATTTTTAATACAACAAAGATTGTTGATATTGTTACACTTAATTTTTCTTACAATTGTTCTAGTAACTCTTATTTAAAAAAAAAAATTAGTGACACTAATTGTTATGTTAATATTATTTTTATCCCAGTTACAACCAAGCCAAGGAGATTACCAAATAATTAAAATTATTGTTCATGCATACAAAATTATTTAAAATAATATTTGCCCACATGGTACACACACAACTTATACGAAGTTTTATCATATCATTTCTGAAACTCATTCACAAATAAAGGACACCCATAATAAAGAAATATTTTTACTTTCAATTGTTTGTTTCAGTACAAAATTAAAGCTTTTGCATGTTTAGAACTTGATCATGTAGCAAGTGTGACAACAAAATATTTTTATTTTTCGGAATAAGAGGGTAAAAGCATAATGACCTTTGAAAAAAATTCCAAAAATAATACTCTCTCCGTTCCTTAATATAAGTCGTTTGAGAATTTCAAGTAAGCATTAATTGCTTAATTTTGAATATTACCCCAAGTATTAAATGTAACTTTGGTTATCTCACTATTTTTTCAACCAATAAATAACAATCAATACTGAGGGTAATATGGCTAATTGATATTATAGTTAATGTTGACTAATCATTTTCTTAATATTTGTGGCATTGACTAAAACTACTATATTAAAAAACTAAAAAACGGAGGGAGTATGGATGGGAGGGCAGACACTTTCAACCATGTTGAACATCATCACTGTTATTAATGTGTGCACGGGATTTAATCTACAAGTCAACAACCGGATAATTCTTGTAAGCCTTTCATGAGGCTCGGTAACACTTGACTTGACTACTAATATTTATTCTTCCAAACATTCATCAACTAGTTCTTTATTCTCATTTGTATTTTTACATTATGTTGACATCTATTGCCAGGTTATTCTATCTAAATCCAGATTCCCACAATTTATATTCTTCATCCTAAAAGCAACCTCAACTATTGAACTCAAGCAGAGACCAAGTTTTCATCACAATTTGGAGAAAGCCTGCTTCAGATTTTTAGACGAGTCTCTCAGCTAATCATTCTCCTTTTCAAATATTAATACAGCTGTGCAATAAACACATTTTGTTCCATAAAAACTGAACCTTCTCCATTTGCAACAATGGAAGTTCATCATCAGGTACAACCCTATCCAAATAGATGTGAAAATCTTAAAAGCCCATACACCAAGTAGGAGCCCTGCCTAAAATTAGACCATTCACATGACCAAATTAGTATGTATGCATATCACACACAACGTTGAAACTTTATCACATCCAGAAAAAGGGATCCATGTGAATTTTTATTCCTTGTCAATGGGACAACAAACTTCATCACAGACTGAACTACAATGCGCTACAGCCTACATGCACACCACACAACGAATCATGAAATGAATGTTTTTTTTTCTTCTGGTGAGCGGTACAGATTATTATTTACACAATAACCCTACCTGCACTAACACCAGGAGCTAACAAGAAAGCATGAAAAAGCACCAATAAAAACAGGTGTGATCAGACGAATACCTAGTTTTGCATAAATCAAGCGTGGATATAAACGGTAGAGGAGGGGGCAGGTTGTACAAACAGCAGAAATTAGGGCATGTATTCAGTCTCAAGAGTCGGTTGTGTCCGTGTCACCATTGCTGCTGGTGCTTTTGTGCTCCCAATTGAAGCCATATGCAATGCTTCCCCAACCTCTGCAGCCTTTTCCATTTGTTGCATTCTCTTCCTCTGTTTATACCTCCGCACCCATAGTATCAGTATGCCCAACAAAACCAACAGTACAACTCCACCGAGTACCGAGCCAACAATTATCCAAACCTTAGAATCGTTCTTCTTTCCTCTACCATTAGGTGTTGGACGAACATTCGGTGGTGCAGGAGATACCGGTGAGGGGGAAGGGGCAGCAAACTTGGTAACAATAGAGAAATGCCCCTGTTCTACTGTAGAACATTTATTGCCTGAAACCACATTGCTGAAATTGACTAGACCGTGCAAATCAAACCAAACACACATGGAAACTGACCCTCCTGGCACTGTTTTCACATCCGAAAACTCTATGGATATAGGTTGGCCTGCTGCCGTGATATCCAACTCAGGCAAATTTTTAGCTGATAGGTTTGAAGCATCGTAAGCAAGAAGACCCAACACGGGAGCTAAATACATGTAGCCTGGTAAAGGGTAATACACCATAGACCAATTGCCCAGGTTTTGGTAGACCAGAACAAGCCTCTCGACATAAGGCTGCTCAAGAACACCTGTAGGGATTTTGAACTCTTTGTACATTGGAACACCTCTGGTCCTTAAGCTACCACTCCTGAGCCTCATTGCTGAAATATGAATCCCAGTCAGGTTTGAGGGGACATCCCCATCAAAGGGGATGCCAGTCCTAGGGCGAACAAAGGAGCGATAAGCGTAGTCTTGTAGAAGTGCATCCAGAGTCTGAGCAGATGATTGAGCTCTGGCTCTTGGCAACCGGAGGAAGAACCATATCAATAACAGGAGAAGCATCGGGAGACTTTGAAGAAGCCCCATCGATGCTTCAAAATCTTGAGAATCAGCAGAATATCACTCAAATCCCACCGACTAGGAAGTTCCTCAAAAGTAAGTAAACCTCAATATTTACGTATGTGGTGAATACCCAGATCTAGAAAAAGAAATCACCAAAAACTGAACCCCCAGATTTGTAGTAGAAGAACGGAAAAAGGAGCCAGCTAGCTTCAGAATCAATCCTCCTTGTCTTTCGAATTTCCAGGAAAACCAATGCAATCAAAAGGGTAAGCTGAAGCGGAAAGGCGTATCTGAATCGAAAAATAAAGCAACGCAAGTAATGGGGGAAAGATTTAAACCGTTGCAAAGGTGCGGGCAGTCTCAGAGCACTTTACCCTTTGGAATCTTCTTCATAAAAGATACTACAATAACATTACAAAGTAGTCACAAACATCATCCCTCAAAACCCTCAATTTAGTAGATGCTTCAAAAACAACTTGAGAGAATTGCAGATTGGTAGATCATAGTAGTTTCACATTTTGCGGGAAAAGAAATTAGAGAAAGAAAAGATATTTATTAGGGGGTGTGAAGTACAGTAGTAATAAAAGAGGCAATGTAGATGTTAATGCGGATACCTAAAATAAAAAAAAAAGTAGTAATTAAAAGGAGAGAGAGCAGTAATGGGTGGAGGGAGTACCCGAAGTGAACAAGAAACCTGATTTTACTTGATATCTGAGCTGAAAAGCAAGGGGAGGAAGCATTGCGCCGCCAAATCTGGTAAAATAAAATAAAATTACAGAGAAATATTTGCAGAGAAGCTAGTTAGTAGAGAGATAAAAGAATGGTTTACTGAACTTGTTTCTGGGAAAATGAAGAAGATGTGAGAGAATGTGTGTGTAGAGAAGAATAGAGGAAGGGACGGGTAAAAGAGTGTCTCTCTCTTTCTCCCACTTAAATTCTCCTTTCCTTCCTCCTCCAGCAGCTGCTGCTGCTGCTGCTGAGAGAGATGGATTATCTTCTGTAATTTGAAGTAATCTGGTATTGCGGAGGTAGGGGAGGGGATAAGCTTCAAGGGAAGGGAAGGGAAGGGAGGGAGGGGTTGTTCGATTCTGAGTCAGAAAGAATGAGGAGAAGGGACAAAGAGTCCAGAGAGTAACCACAGGATAGAGAAACCCAATAATCTCTCTCTTCCTTCCTTCCTTCCTTCCTTCCTTCCTTCCTGTATAGTATTAGTATACTGCTAGACGAGACTACTATACCAGTTCACTATCTACCTGTAAAGTAATAAACAAAGCAACTACTAGTAATTATACGTACACTACTCCCAATTCTATCCCTAAATTTTTAAACATTAAATATATCTTAATTTGAATTTAAGCTTACAAATACTAATAAATTGTTAGCTTAATAATTAAAGAATAATAGTATTTTTTTTCTTACAAATTTAAAGATTTATTATTTTTATTATTATCCGGGAAATTCTTTTTAATAAAACAAAAAGAAATGAACATAACAATGTCCGCAGTACGTATGGAGTGTTGTACTCCCTCCATTTTAAAATTAGAGATATAATTTAATTTTTGAGGTCAAAAAACTTCAAAATGAGATGACTTTATTTAATTTCAGTTGATACAATTATTATAAATGTGAAGTATATAGTGTTATTTTTTATTTCATTCTTAAAATCAAATTATATCTTTAATTTCAAATTGTGATAATTTTAAAAAGGATCTTATAATACAATGATATAAAAATTACTATTATACAATTTGACACCATAAAATGTACCAAACTCCAATCTCATTTAGAAAAATCATTGCTTATTTTGAATTTTCAATAATATCACCACAATTAATAAAACATGACACAAGAAAGACGCTATTAGCAACAAATTTATCATAAATCATAGCATCAAAAGTACATATAGTTAGTGTAAAAATACAATCTAAGACAATTAAGCATTCATTAATTTATATATTATTTTTTGTAATTAAAAAGTAAGTCGTATTATTCATAATAAGAAGAGATTAAATTTAAAATAATACAATATATTTTATTTAATATGCAGAAACAACAAGAAAATTATATACATTATATGGTAAAATGAAAAATAATAATAATGAGAAAAGTGAGAAGAAAGCTATATTGAAGGCAGAGAGAGAGAGAGAGAGGGACAACTCAGGAAATGACTTGCATAATACTTTCTCCGTTCCAAATAAAAGTTTAAATAATAATTACATCAATTAAAATTAAATAAATTTACACAAATTTAATATGTCTTTGACGAAAGGATATCACATAAATTTTCTGCCAACGGGAAAATGTTTTTGCATTGAATCAGTTATTTGACACGCTAAATACCAACCGACAAAAACCCAAAAAAATATGAAAACGTTTTCATCGTTAATTACAAAATTAACAAAATTACAATTGCTAAACTTATTAATATATAGAATTGATAGATAAAATATATATATATATATATATAAAATAATCCCACTTATTAAACATCTATTTAATTAAAAAAATTATCACTAATACTTAAAAATGAAAAAGTAATCGCAACTCAATAATTTCTGTTTTATGCAACCACCTCATCAATTTTAGGTAAAAAAACAGAGAGAAATCTAGATGATAGAAGAAAAGTTTTTCCTGATTTTTATTTGATAACAATTACATACAGATTTTTTTTTTTTTTTTTTGACAAATAGTATTAGCCCACGAAACAAAATTCCTAAAGCACATCTCTTCATCCCTCTTTTCCCCAAACAAGAAGCAAGGCAAGGCAAGGCAAGGCAAGGCAAAACTAATGATACATTACATTTAATAAAAGAATGAAGTGGAAAACTCAAATTAGGCAGAAAGGTTTGGCTGTCTTGTTGAAGCTTTTGGGGTATTGGAACTTGGAGGGGCTCGCTGTCTGGAACATCGGATATTGATTGCAGCTTGGTGGCCCAAGGATTAGTCTCTGTCTGTAGAACATTTGTTATTACTTGTGCTGATATGGGAGCAGAACTTTCCTTTGTAACTGTAGGGCTTCTACGAGGAGCTGAGCCTCGGGAGCTGAGCATGGGGATCCAGGCGAAGGTGGGGAAACAGAGAGCATTCTGGAGACTGCAGGTATGGGATAAACCTCTGTAACCTCTTCGATGCCCTCATCCAAATACACAACATCTTGCATAGTGAGTTGGTGATATTCAACAATTTCCATCAAGAAGCGGTTTTCACGAGCAAAAATAGAATTCTCATGGGCCAAGCGAGCCTTCTCTGCTAAAAGTGTCTCAAGTTGAAGACGAATCTGAGACAGTACATACAATACCATAAAATTAGTTATTACCATATAATCTAACTCGTCTTCCTACCTACCTATAAAACAAGATATATGTTTGTATGTAATGCATATAGCAGAATGGCCCCAATCCTTTTCTTACATGCAAAATCCAGGAATTAAAATATTACTCCTAATTTGAGGGTATTCCTTTCCTTTTTTGGACCCAAAATGGAGATTGTACCATGCATGTAATAGATGTACTTAGAGCTCACATTTTCCTAAATTTTGAGACATCACTATAACACCAAAATTGTGTTGGTTAGTTGATAACAAATGGAATATTATTTTTACATTATTCGACTAGAGAGAAACAATATTTAGGCCAAATCTAAATTATAAATCGGGAGCAGGAGATGATGGCTGTGTTGTAGTATTATCACAGTTTAGGATAATATAAATTTCTATTCAACTTCTTTCTCTCTTATTTCTTATTATCCAGCTATTTCTCTCCCATCTTTTCTCACCCATTTTCTTTCACCAATTACAATTCTTAAATATTTTCAACCCTGCAGGAATTACCAAATAAAAGTAGATGGATCTTTTTTTTTCCATTCCAAATTTTCTACATAGAAAAATTGTGCTCAACTACTACTACACCACACTCCACTGTTTAATATTCATCTAATACTTCATCTGCAGTCATAATAGACATTCTACATTTGCAAAAGTCTATAAAATTGCCACTATTACAACCTGGAAATAAGGATGACTGCTTTAACTAGTAATTCTCTCTATTTTATGTCGCAGATCTGTTGTGTCGGTTTGGGGATGGGAACGGGGTGGGTGGCTAGTCATCTTCTTAGTTTAAGAGGTCCTATAAAAAAGTAAGAAAAAAAAATGTTTGCATTAGTTCAAAGATTTAAGTTGACCTTGCACCTGCCTGCTACCCATCCCTGCAGATTATATTTCTTTTGGTTTATTACACTATCATGAATTATGTATCTACGTATAAATACATACCATATCATCATCTGCAGCGGGGGATGATCCCCATTTTCATATGCCTCTCGGAGGATCTTATTTTCTCCTTCTAGCTGAGAACACCGTTGCTTTGCAAAAGCCAGATCTGCTTTGACAGTTTTCAGCTCCCGAAGAAGTAGTTTTGCCTTGGCAGCTGTTGCCATTGCCACCTGTGAACCAAAACAAAGGCTAACAATGCATTTCACCAGCAAGGAGATACAACAAGTGGTTTTGTCAATATCTGAAAATGAGAGACTTAAGATTATACTAGCATCGGGAGCAACACGCTATGCGTTTGACAAAATAAAGAAGGTGATGAATCAAGGAAGAAAGTTAGAGGTCAAACATACCATTGATACCTTTCACTAAGAATTACAAATTAAAAATATTTAATCATGAATTACGAAATCGTACTTGAGAAAAATAACAAATTTAAAGCCCAATTATTTTCACCCAAAGATTTAATGCTCTATTATATTGAAACAACAATCTACCTATCAAAACAAATCAACATAACTAAAAAAATTATAAATGCTACAAAATAAATTAAATAGAAACTACCAAAAGATTAAGGATTTTTTCTACTTAGAAGTTAGAAGTGTCAATAAACAAAAACAAAAACAAAATGTAAATATTACAGACACAAACATACTATATACCTATTAGAAATGGTTCAATCAGTAACACTCAGGTTTACCTAAGATATATAAGAAGATTTTATGACAATCTGGCTGAGCTCATGCAATATATGTGTCTGTGTGGGTTGGGGCAGGGAGAGAATGAGCAGAAGTAGTTAGCATGGGTAGAATCCATGAGGAGGGTAAGCAGTTAAAGGTTAGATTATTAGGAGTTAGAGGAGGAAGTAACTGCAGATTGTGGAAAGTGGAGAGAATTAAGTTGCATATATGAAACAGACTTCTATTCAATTTATTATTCTATCCCCATTCTTATATACTCCCTCCATCTCATTATTTCTGATTCAATTTATTATGCAATTTTACTATCCCCATTAATACTTTGATATCTCTTCATAACCTTGCCTGCAAAAATGTCTTCTTCATCATCTCTTCACGGATCGCTCTGTGGGCGATAAGAGTCCTTTTTCATGAGTATTCAGAAATTTCCAGCAAAACTTTTTTAGGCCTCAATTGGCCTCTCCGTCACTTTCGTTGGGCATCTCTAATTTGTTCAAGAAAAGAATGTATAAAAGGAGGCACTTCTCGTCAAGCACTCAAAAGTAAAAACTTTTGAAACCAAAAAATAACTGGAAAACTCCGAAGGTTTATAATAGAGTTCCACCATAGTAATTATTTGTGAGGCATAATATAATTTGAACCGTGTGTGCAATAAAAAAATTAAATAAAGATTATAAAATATGTGTGAGAGATTTTAGAAATTTAGCAAAAATTTTAGGAAATGTAGAAAAGAGAGAAAAAGCCTCCGACTTTATAATTACATGTGACCAAAAGTCTCAAGAAGGAAATAAATTAAATGTTTTCTCCTTTTCTCCCTCTCCCATTATTATATATATATATATATATATATATATATATATATATATATATATATATAATAGAGGAAAGGTAATCTTCAATGCTTTTAGCACCATAAAACAATATTTTACACTTTCATTCAAATCCAGCTTTATAGATGATAAAAACATGAGAAAATAATGGCGCCTGTCAATTTTCATGTACTTTTTATGGAGCTAATCCCCTTGATCTATGTATAGAAAATTTAGGATAATTTCAATGGCACACATTTAATAATTTTCTTTATTTTAAATAACAGGGTTTTACTTTACTAAATTACCTAAAAAACAACAATATCTCTTATTCTTTCCTATTTTTAGCTATACGGCTGAATCTAAAAGAAAATGTTTAAAAGTATTGTTTTAATAGTGTAGCCAAGCTTGTCTCACGGCTTAAAATTTTTAAAAACACCCTTTCATGATAATGCAAATTTAAACATGTGTTAAATCATCCACTACATTTTTGTGGCGTCCCCTTATTTCTCTTTTTTCTCTCTCTCTCTCTCTGTCTCTCCTGCACCAGATTTCAAAATTCTATATCTTCTTAGTTACAAAATATTGATCTATATTTTAGGAATGCTCTAGAAAAAAAGATCTTCAAAAACAATACCAATGTTGATATGTTTTGATATGTCTCAAATGGCAAAACACGTTCTTAAGTCCTATATTGTATATACATTTATATTACAGAACTTTGATTGCATTTTCCCCATTTGAAATACACTAAATCTTGTCAACATGTGATCACTCTCGCTATAGGCCACTTTTTAAGCCAGAGCATCTATAGCCATCCACGCAAATTGTGGACAGCCATAATATCAAAATTAATAGCACACTCCATTATTATGAATGGAGATTACATATTTAAATAACTCAATGCCCTTTTACGATAATACCCACATGTCCACCATTCAAACTCATTCACTATAAAACTAGCAGAACTCCTGTCCTCCCTTCTTGTTCTCTCTCTCCCCTTCCTACAGTGGCACAGCTATACCGTATCTCTTCCTCACCACTAGAGCCAACTTCCCAAGGCACACAACCATTTTTGTTAATTTAGGGTTCCATCAATCGCCACATCCTTTTAGGATATGCGATTTGGAGTGCATGATCCCATCACAGATCATTGTTGTTCCGGATTGAGTGTTACGTTTCGACATCAAACTCTAGTAGAAAAACAAGGATGAAGAAGAGCCCAAAATAAGACGGAATCTTGAACTTAGGGCTTATATCGACAAACCCATATGATTCTCATTCTATGATTCTTTCAATTGTTTCAATCTTGAACTTAAAAGTTATAGATAATTGAATTGTTTGGTTGGATAAGAGGGGAAACAGAAGCATTCCACCATGCTGATTAAGTTGGACTTTGGAGTGGTCACTAACTTTATAAGAGATTATAAATTTATAATCTCAAGCGTAATTTATATTATTACTTCCAAACACTTGCACTAAGTGAACCAGTAAAACACAATTACACATTTGCAAACCTTACGTCGCGAGATGCCTTGAGTTGGGTTTCTTGGTTTGACTGTATCTGTGGTTGTGCAGAGGACATTGGAGGTTCTTGCCATGGATTATGCACACCAGATACATGAATCCGTTCCTCAGAATTGGTTCCTTTTCTCCCGATTTGCAATTTACGTGTTTCTTGGATGATATCTGCAGTCTTGTTCTCTACCATACTCCGACCTTCCTGGAAACAAAATAAAACGAAACAAAGTATAAGAGCAATATTATTTCATTTTCTATGAATTTGAAAACTATAAATGCTAACTACATAAACTTCGATAATGACTAGTGCAGGTTTATTCCCACAGTGCTACTTCTCCAAAAAGGTTAATCTATTGTCCAAATAGTAAAATGAAATGCCAGGATAAGAAATCATATAAACTTTATAGTTTTTAAAGTATTTGATAGCCTTTCCTTGTTTTGATAAGTAAAAACATTTGATAGCAGTAACACTGTGACGAAGTATGAGGGAGACACAGTTATGATAGATGACTAAGTTCTTTTTGGCCAACAAAGATTCTGATCAAATTTTCACTTTCAAAATATAGGACTTTGGGATCACAATTTTAAGCCTGGTTAGATACATAATTAATTTCCTTGGCCATCACATCAAAGTAGGGAAGGTTGCTCTACCACAGGATTCTTGAAACCAATTCCAAATTCTATTTTTTTGCAACTTTCAAAGTAAGTTCAAAGTGGGTGAGTCATGTAATGCATTTAAAAGTGATTATGGGGACTTGAATGAGATAAGGTTAGAGATTGAGTCAACTGATACGGAGAGGGACACGGTAGGACAGGAAATTGGTGTATTTAATTGGTCAGTGTGTGACTAATAAATATGGTACAACAATAGTTCTGGGATTAGTGTTGAAAGTAATCTTAATCAATCAGCAATTATAGCTTCCTTCAATCCAAAATCCGATATTTCTTTATCTAAAGTTTTTGTCTCAGTCAAAGGAGTCTTGTCTTGTCGCTTTGAAAGGTGTGGAGTAGGCTGTTGGTGGAGTGGCCTAAAAGTTCTGATGAGGAAGGGGGCAATGAGTTGTTAATTGATCAAATCAGGGAGGAGAATGCAGATAAGTTTACTGATACAGGCATTGCTCTGTCAGAAACTAATTTATTTGAGCAAGACGATGATAATTTTATGGTGGGCAAGACCAGGAGAGAGGATATTGAGCATGTACCATCACTAGAAGGGTTAGGCCAGACCAGTTGCAAGGAGAGTCAACCAAGATTGTGGATAACTCTTCAAATTGCCAAAATTCAGAGGATCACCTTGCTCCTTCATCTTTGTTTCCTTTAGATCATTCTCAGCCTTCACAGACTTCATCGTAAATGCTATTAACGAGTCTTCTCTAACTAAAAATTCTGATTCTTTGGTAGATATTTTGGCATGATTGGATAAGAAACTGAGATGGATGGGAGAGATATTTTACCCACTCCAATAGAGGAAATACATTGTGTCTCTTCACCAATTTGCCATAAGGGTTGTTCTTGAATTCCCTAGGGGAGGTGAAGGACGACCACAATTTTCATGACTTGTTAGAAAAATTAAATGTTAGGCTGGTCAATTTTAATGGTGAAGAAATGAGGGTAGAGGCATCTCCTTCTCTAAGTAGGAAAAAAAGGAAAGCTCTTTTGGAGTTTAGGCGAATCCAAACACCAGTTAACTATGAGGGATAAAGGGACAGAGAGGGGTTTCTTCCAAAATTCTAAATGAAGGACTTAACCTGAAAAATTAGGGCTTTACGAGATTGGCACAAGAGAGAGGCTATTCGTGAACATATTCGTAAGGCGGCAGCCCCACATGTTGTCTTCATTCAAGAATTCAAGTTGGAGGTAATTGATTGGATTTCTATTAGGAGGAAGTGGGATCTTAAACATAAACAATGGGGGTTTCTTCCAACCATGGGAGTTTCGGGTTGTATTATTGTCTTGGGAGATATTATGGCTGCTTCTTAGGTCCAAATTTTACAAGAGAGAGGTTATTCGTGAAGTGATTTGTAAGGCAACCCCAAATGTAGTCTTTATTCTGGAATTCAAGTTGGATGTAATTGATAGGAGTACTATTAGGAGGATGTGAGAGTTTAAACATAAACATTGGGGGTTTCTTCCATCCATGGGAGTCTTGGGTGGTATTATGGTCTTGTGTGATATTAGGGTTGCTTCTAGGGTCCAAATTTTACAAGGCTATTATTCTTTATTTGTTCAGTAAGACATTTGTGGCCGTGGTGTGTGGTGGTTCACTTCAGTATATAGACCAAATAGACGTAGGGAGAGTTTGGCCTTTTGGGAAGAGTTGATAGATGTCTCAAGTCTTTGTTGTAGTCCAAGGTGGTGCTAAGGAGGAGATCTTAATGTCATTGTCTTTCAGAGGAGAATTGTGAGCCTCTAGGATTACTACTAGTATGAGGGGTTTCAATGTCTTCATTAGGGACTGAGGTTTGAGGGTCGCCCTCTCAAATGCCCAACTTACTTGGTTTGGATATGAGGGGAAGCTGGTAGCTACGTGCATTAACAAGTTTTTGTTTACTAATGATTGGAGGATGAATTCCTCAATCAAGTTTCAGATCATTTCCTGTGGTCCTTGAGTAAAATATAATGAGGGGGCCTACTCCTTTCCGCTTTGAGAATATTGGCTTTCTTACCCTAATTTTTAGGGTTGATTAAGGAGTGGTAGGAATGCTAGAATTTTTTTGTGGTCAAACAACGAATATAATTTGCTATGAGACGTCTTTCTTAATTTTCTTCTCTTTACACTCGTGCAATGAGATCTTTTGGAGGAATTTTTTTGTCCGATCATGAAATTGGCGGGCAATGCTACATTAATGCTATGCTTTTCTCCTCTTGTTTTCTTTGATCTCTTTTGTTTTCTTTTGGGAGGACTTTTCATGTACAAATATCCTCTTCTAATTAATAAAATCTTAATCTTTTATTCAAAAAGAATAAAGAAAAATAAAAGGAAACATGAATGATGCATCTGCCCAAGAAAGGAAACTTGAAATTTCTTAAGCAGAATCATATCTAATAAATATTTTACCTACAAGTATTTACCTCCAAGGCATTTCCAATGGTGCCACCAATTTGATTAAGGGAAGATGTGAGTGCATCTAGCCCCTTCCGCAATGAAGGATTACCCACTTTTCTAGAGCTCTCA
Source organism: Panax quinquefolius (assembly GCA_020205615.1). Lineage (NCBI taxonomy): Eukaryota > Viridiplantae > Streptophyta > Magnoliopsida > Apiales > Araliaceae > Panax > Panax quinquefolius. The sequence continues at coordinate 148,481,022 of CM035167.1, forward strand.
TGAGATTGATGTGGCTGATACAACTGAGCTCCAAAAACAATAAAAGATAAGGATATAGTATGACAACTACGAGAAAAGTAAAAATTGTTCAGCCTACTCAAGTTTTTTGCTATTAGTTTCTTTTTATAGCATATATGCAAAAACAGGGGTGGAAATTGATATTCACCTGGCCAGCTGTTGAGTAACTAGAATTATTAGCCAACGAGGGATCTGCTCTGTTAGGCGTTCCAAATTGTTCCGACAAATCATCATCATCAAGAATTGCTTTAGCTTTCCTTGCTAAAACACCCCAAAACCCTCCTGCTTCATTTGGAGTTTTCAATGATGAGTACTCGTAGGTAACAGGGACCTACACACCAGGCATCACACATATTAGAAGAAAAAGGATCATTATTATCACTTAAAAACAAAACAAACAAAAACTGGATACGAAAAGGATAATAAACAGCACAAGAGTTGTTAAAGTATGACTTGGATGAATTAAGTTCTAAGTATCAGGATGATTGAAATTACTGAGCAGTAAACTTTGAGCCTTCTTCTTTCTATCTCCACCCCACAAACTCCAAACAAGGGAAAAAGAAAGAGTAAGTGTGTGAAACTACAAAATCAGGTCTTAAAACAAAATTGAAAAAATGACAATCTCTAGTTACATCCTAACAAAGACTCTAATCAATTTTCATTAAGTTGATTTATAATATATAATGATCACTTAAACTCCCTTGAGTTTTTTGAGGAGTGAAAGTTAGAGAAGGAGAGAAATTTTCAACAAATTTCATCCCAAACTTGTGAAAATTTACTCTCTCTCTCCAAATTCACAATCACACTGCAAGACTGAAAATAATAATGTAAGAATGTAATAACGCCAAAAAGGGTGTACAAAATTGAGATCTCTTATGTTTTTTTCTTCTTCTTTTCTTATTAATTTCACAAATGCTGAAATGCATAGCAGAGAAGATCGACACTCAATAGTAATGTTTTCTATAAAAAAATTTAAAAAGATTCTGAAGAGAGGTGATCAAAATAGTTCCGGTATTCTAACAGAAAGCGTTGCAAATTTAAAACAAACTTAGACTTGAGTCTTCCGTTAAAATGGATCTGGTTGATAGGGATATTTAGAGATGAATTTGAGACGACGACATAAACAAATAATCAATAATCATAGTTTATCATAGTTTAGAGATTAGATGACAAGAACCTTTGATGATCGGGAGTCTGATTTGAAAGAGGAATGAAAAGCAGAGTCACCATAAGCAGAGGAGAGAGAAGAGTCCCGATGAGCCGCGGAGACTCTGATCGCCTGAGCGGCCAGAGATGACGACGGAGACGGCGTCGCTAAATTAGATGACGAGGAAGAGGACGGAGGATGGCGTATTTCTTCCTTGAACGTCGATGCCCTTGTAATCCCCTGCCTTCTCCTATACGCCATTTCCCCAACAGTAGCAGCAGCGCCACAACCACCACCACTACTACCACCACCGGGCGTAGATTTTACAAGCGATAGAAAAATAGAGAAATGAATGTCTGTAAATCAATAAATAACGAACTCTCCCTTCGTTTTTTAGCGAGGAAGATAAAAAAAGCAAAAGGTAAACAATAATTATATGGAATCCCCGGTCAGAGATGACAGTTGACTTTCTAATTTTTATTAGAAAATTAATATTTTAACAAGTGATATTTAAAATAAAATAAAATAAATAATCAGTAAGAGTTTGTTTAGAAAAGTTTTTGGATGAATTAAAAACACTTTTAATTTAAATATAGATGTATTTTGGTGTTTGGTAATCCTCAAAGTAAAATATTCACAATAATTTTCTTATCTCTATCTTTATTAATTTTTTTTAATGTGTATTCAACATGTTCTTTGTGAAATCCCAGATTTTATCAATAAAGATTTAAATTTTGTCGAAATAATTTTTAATATTATGGTGTGAATTTGAGATAATATTATAGTTGTGGGTAGTATTTATAAATTTTGCAAAAAGATGCAGTGGTTATATTATATTCGATTGGTTTTAATATTTCTTTAGCAAGGAATATTCGCAATAACTACTCAATCATTGGTGGACCCCACATAACAAAATTATTATTTGATTGAGAAAACGACAAAAAATATTTTATCGAAATAACGGTAAGTTTTACCGCTTGATCTTTGTTGAACTACTCTCAGTAGTAAAAGTACAATGTACGCTGTGGTTGAATAGTACCTGATTGATTATTATTGATCTTATGTGAAAGTCACCAACTTTGATTCCATTATTGTTGATTAATAATATGAATTATTATAGCGATAATGACGTTTTGTTTTATTCAGATTATTAACGTAATAAAAGCGAAATGTAACGCCTCCAAAATTAGGTATCGTCATACGCCATCCATCTTGGGTCCGCCACTTACGTAGTACATAAATTCAAATACAACTTACTAATATAATCGTAAGGTATAATACTGACATAAAGCGTGAGTTTGAATACAAATATTGTATACTAGATATTATACAAACTCAAAAGGAGTCCTCATTACAATTATTATCACACTATTTCACGAAATAGTGAGGACTACTAATCTTATCCTCCGGACCATTACTTTCGCTCCCCGATAAATTCTCCAAATGTATGTTTCTCATTTCAAAGAGAACGGTGAAAAAAAAAGGGTGAGCTTAACTAGCCAGAAGAAATATTATGACTAAGATAATGCGAAATAATTTATCATTAGCCTTCAATGAGTGTTAAACCGATAAAATACAATAGACAACAAGTTTAATGCGGCGGAATAAACAATCCATTAAAAGAGTCAAGTAGAGAATAAAGTCTACTATCTTTTAGGTTTTAAAGGTTTTCATCATCATTATAAAATGAGACTCGCCTTTAATAAATAATCCACATCATCGAATCACCCCCACACTACTGGCCAAGGATATTCATCAAATTATCAATGGTCACGACTATACCGAATCACTTACCTGGTCATAATCATACCAAAAACTATCCATCATCGCATTACGAAGCCATCGAGGACTTTTATCACATCATTTATAACAATGGCGATTATCTACCGAATGATCCCCATCATAATCATACTAAGTTCATCTATACACGTAAGTCAAGAAGATAACATAATATAACATGAGGATGATGACAATGACATAATAATTCAATAAAACAAGTTCAAGAATTATTTTATCCGAGGAATTATTAACGTCCAAATTGTCAAAATGATCTTGTTTTGTAGAGTAAAATTCAAGAATGATCGGAAGAATATTTCCATGAAAAGATATCTTTGGATGAAGCCTTGAATATCGAGGATATTCCACTAATTTCATGGAGTATAGAAGTCAAAGATTTAACCAACCCATAATAAAGAATGGAATAACAAAAGAAATCACCACGTAATGCGCAGATTGCATGTAGGCGAGTTATTCAATGTAGAATAATAATAACGGAACCGGTCGTTGAAATTCACACCGACAGGATGATCCAATGTAATAATAAATGCTTGAATAATAAACAATGGAACTGTCCGGTGTAAAACACACGAACGATGGATATTCCAAATGAATAATAAATGCGGAATAATAAACAATGGAACCAGTCCGGTGTAAAACACACGCATGTGATATATTCAATAGAATAATAAAGAATGGAATAATGTAGGAGATCACCAAGTATAGGGGATTCAAGCGTACAAAGTTATTCAAACATGAATAAATAAGAATGGAATAATATAAGGATTTCACCAAGTATAGGGTACGCCACAGTATCAAAAGAGTTATGTATAGGGTATACCACTTTTACAAAGTTATTCCAATGTAATAATAAGCGATGGAATAACAACAGTTCTCTTCATGAATAAGAAAGAATAACACCCCTTACAGAATACAACAAATAATATTCCATACCTTAGAAGAACTGAATATTGGCGAAGGTGAAGTAGCGAATACTTTTCTTCTTTCTCTCTATAGTTTCTCTCTCTAGTTTCAAGAATTCGTGAAAAATAATGAAGCACTAGGCCTCTATTTATAGAAGATTTCTAGCTTAAAGACCGCCATGTGAAAAAAAGCAAGTGGTGGGCGAATTTGGTGAAGTGAAAAGAAAAGTGGTTTGACGTCTGTAATGTGAAACGACAAGTGGTTCGACCTTTGGTAAAGGTAATTACTATCGACGAAGGTAATTACTATTCACAAAGGTAATTACTATTGACGAAGGTAATTACTATCGATTTAGATAATTACTATTCACAAAGGTAATTACTTATTATTGAAGGTAATTACTATTGATTTAAGATAATTACTATTCACAAAGGTAATTACTATCGACGAAGGTAATTACTTATTCACAAAGGTAATTACTATTGACGAAGAGACTCTTAGATGATGACATATACGGGCCCCTATAAAATAATCAAACTTACCACAAATGTCTCATAATGCACTCTTTATATACATCGAGGATTGAATAAATATTATCACAAATCATTTTATTTTTAATCAACACATATTTAATCTTTCAACAATTATTAATCATTTATAACTTGTCGCCTCAATTATTGATTTAATACTATAACATATTATACGTATTGATCTTTGTGACAATAATCAATCAATAATATAAGAGATATGATGCAAAGAAATTAATGTAGCAATAATTGAGCATAGGTGAGTGACTTCTCACGTAAGCATCAATAATCAATATCGTGTGCTACTATATACATTCACGCGTATTATTGCATTTTACTACCAAGGGTAGTTCAATAGTTTTAACGGTAACACCTCTGCCGTTATTTTTATAGAAAGATAATTTTGTCATTTTCTAACTACGACAATACTTCCGTTGTGGGGTCCACCAATGATTGAGCCGTCGTACGAATATTCCCCGACAAAAAGAATATTCCCCGACCAAACGAATATTTTATAACAACTTGCATACTTTGCAAAATTTATAAATACTACCTACAACTATAATATTATCTTAAATTCACACCATAATATTAAAAAATTATTTCGACAAAATTTAAATCTTTATTGATAAAATCTGGGGTCTCACAAGAAACATCTTTTTATATAAAACAGAATACTTTATTAAAGTTATTCTATAAATAGAATATATTATATTTTATTATGCATAAGTGTTGCATAGTGTTTTGCATAGTGTTGCATAGTGTTTGCATAGTAAAATATTTTTATATAAATAGAATATATGATATTTTATTTAAAAGATTTTGCTTTAAATATGGATAGTTAGATTAAAAGTAAATCAATCTGACTGCTTATGGATTAATTACTATGCATTCTATTTTTCTATAAATAAGCTCATTCATTTATTATTTTCTTACTTAATTCACCAAAACTCTAGAGAGAAATTATGAGAGAAGCTATAGAGAGAAAATCTATAGAGAGAAAAAGAAGAGTATTCTGTACTTCACTACTTTGATATCCAAAGTCTTTTACATGAAGGGATATTATTTGTTGTACCCGTAAGGGGAGTTATTCTTTCTTATTCATGAAGAGAACTTCTATTATTCCATTCTTTATTATTCTTTGAATAACTCAGATACGCCAGCACCCTATACTTGGTGAAATCCTTCATTATTCCATTCTTTATTATTCTACATTGGAATATCCTGTTTGTGTGTTTTTACACCTTTAACACAGTTCCATTGTTTATTATTCCGCATTTATTATTACATTGGAATATCACATGCATGTGTTTTACACCTGGACCGGTTCCATTGTTTATTATTATTCAAAGATTTATTATTCATTGATCATCCCGCTTGTGTGAATTTCACCGACTCGTTCCGTTATTATTATTCTCGGAATAACTCCGTACATCTCGGCAATCTGCATGCACGTGATTTCTTTTGTTATTCCATTCTTTATTATACCTAGTTGGTTAAAACTTTGACTTCTATACTCCATGAAATTAGTAGAATATCCTCGATATTTGCGTTTCATCCAAAGATCTTTTCATGGAAATATTCTTTTGATCATTCTTGAATTTTACTCTACAAAACAAATTCTTATCGACAATTTGGACGTTACTTAATTCCCCGGATAAAATAATTCTTGAACTTGTATTATTGAATTATTATGTCATTGTCATCATCCTCATGTTATAATATGTTATCTTTGCTTACGTGCATAGATGAACTTAGTATGATTATGACCGGGATCATTCGGTATAATCATGGCTTGTTATAAATGATGTGATAAAAGCCCTCGGTGGCACTCAGTAATGCGATGATGGATAGTTTTTGGTATGATTATGACCAGGGGGATGATTCGGTATAGTCATGGCCATTGATAATTTGATGAAAATCATCGATCGTGGTACAGGATGATTAGATATTGTGGTTTATTCATTAAACCGAGTCTTAGTGATAAAAATTTATGAAAACATTTTAAAACCTAAAAGATAGTAGACTTTATTTTCTACTTGACTTTTTAATGGATCGCATATTCCACCGCAGCTTAAACTGTTTGTCTATTGTATTTTATCGGTTTAACATCTTTGTTGAAGGCTAATGATAATTTATTCGCATTATCTTAGTCATAATATTTCTTCTTTGGCTAGTTGAGCTCACCCTTTCTTTCACCGTTCTCTTCAGAAATGAGAATATAGCCGGGACGAGTCGGGAACGGAGTAATGGTCCGAGAGGATAGCATTAGTAGTCCTCACTATTCCGTGAAATAGTGTGATAATAGTTATAATGAGGACTCCTTTTGAGTTTGTATAATATCTAGTAGACAATATTTGTATTCAAACTCACGCTTATGTCGTATAAGTACACAGCATGCTTATGTTAAGTAAGTTGTATTTGAATTTATGTACCATGTAAGTGGCGACCCAAGATGGGTGACGATACCTAATTTTGGGGCGTCACAACATTGGTATCGAGCTTAGGATATGATCCCCAGGTGAGATGTGAGATAAGAACTAGGAGGGAGAGACGGGAATTCCTTCGCTAGTATGATCTACCTAAATTTATTTGGTATTTAATTGGTCATCGAGTATAGGGATAATATGTTGCATGTCAATTAACCCTTATTTTGTGGCGGTGTTTGAAAATGGCATCCGAGAATGTTGAGAATATATGATGGAGCACGAGAGAGGCGCTGATTCTCCACGGATCAATAATCGTGACAATGTGCAACAGGATGGCAATAATCCTCTTGTAAACAACAACACCGATCAATCAATTAACGACGACAGACGTTTAAGAGGTTTTAGAATTCATGCAACATCGGTGACGACTCTCGCCCAAAACATAGGTGGAAACACGAAAAACTCTCTGGCGGTCACCGCTAAACAATTCAAGGAGCTGGGACCACCGGAGTTTAAGGGAGAGCCAAAACCACTTCAAGGAAGCATGTATAAAAGCAGATTACCAAGATATTTGATGTCTTGGGATGCTCCGAGGAGAAAAGGTTCCTTTTACGCTTTATGTCATGCGGAGAGCAGACATTGGTGGGAATCGGTAGAAACGTACTCAACTCGTTATAATCAAGATATCTTGGGAGAAGTTCCAGAGTCGCTTCAACGACAAATACTTTCCCGAAAGTATTCGCCATATGAAGGAGGTGGAGTTTATCAAGTTGGAACAAAATAATATGACCGTGTCGCAATACGAGGCAAAATTTGCGGAGTTATCACAGTTTCGTCCCCACTTGGTGGATAATGAAGAGAGAATGGCGCGAATATTTTTAAGAGGTTTGAAGTCGAGATACGTCAACATCTTATTTCTCATAAACCGTGTTTTTATTCGAGATGTTGTAAATAGAGGGCTCGATTAGTGGAGCGCGATAACGAGTCAACGCAACTAAAAGAGAGTGGCCAAGCAAAAAATTATAATACCAAATGAGTAGTAGTCATCGAGCGGTGGCAACAAGCGTGGAGGGGAATCAACAAGCGGATATGGTAACCACTTCGGTGGTAATCGAGGCAAAACAATAAGAATGGACATTTCAAGAAAAGGAGATTCAACAATGATGGAAATACGTCAACACCAAAGACCTGTTGTTAAGGAAAGAGAAAGACCACCTATCATATGCTTCAAATGCGGAGGAGAGGGACACATCGATCCGAATCGCTATATGCCGTCCCAAAGCATGTTATAATTGTGGAAGAGAAGGTCACTTAGCTCGATTTTGTCGTTCAAAAACAAATTCAACTAGGATGGAGGCACCAAAGGTCATCCCGCATAAACCAAAAGCCGTGAGTTTAAGAGAGAGCGTTTTTTCTCGTGACGAGGAACACTGAATAAAATTATCACGGGTAAGTTAATCGTAAGCTCTTGCGAAGTCTATACCGTGTTAGATACCGCCTACCCACTCTTTATTTCACCTAGTTGTGTTCAACGCTTAAATTTGACTCAAAGAAGTTAGACTTTGACTTGTTGGTTGAAACCTCGTTAGTAGGAGCCTTCGTTACCTCCACTATTTTTTAAATCTTGTTTGATTCAAATAAACACTTTCACGTTACTTCATCGATATTATCTCTTTGAAAATACTTGCCTTTGAGGTAATTTTTGAAAACGATTGATTAACTACTCATTATTCTTTTGTAAGGTTGTTAGCTTTCATATTCCTAACTAACCCATTATACAAATTCAAAGTAACCAAACCCTAAAGTTAATCATCATTATATCAAGCCATAAGTAAAAGAGCCCCGATCCTTTCGTTGTTGACTTCCTTGTGTGGAATGCACCGCCGGACTTTCTCTGAAAGCGACGCCGTGATCAAGATGGCAAGTTGATAGGTATCATTGTGAGGTCTTATCCAGGTTAAGGGATGAAGTCACAGTTGGTATTAATGTGACGTCTTATCCAAGTCTTGGACGAGAGTAACAGTTTTGAATGATATTTCTATCATTAATAAATTTCTTGGCGTATTCTTGAAGACTTCCTAGCCTACCCTAGAACGTGAAATCGAATTTTGTATTGACCTCAGTACAAAAACTCATTTCTTAAACCCTCAAATATTTCTTCAACTAAAAGGATCTGTTTACGAGGATTATGATGAAAGTTATAATAAAAGCATTGGACTAATGAAAATCATGGGTATATGAAGTATTAGTAAGTGTTATGATGAGTTATGTTGGTTATTATGTGAAAACATGAAAGTTTCTTAGAAATCACAAAGAGTTGAAAATCAGGTTTTGGTGAAAAACGTAAAATGAAATTCAATTGACCATATCTCTTATTATATTTTGAATTTTTGAGTGTGGTCAAGTCCTAGAGTTAGATCTATGAGTTACCTAACTAATCCAGGTGGAATTACTGGAAAAGGTGTTGTAGATTTTTGTGGGGCCGATTTTAGCAAAGGAGTGCAAAGTACTAAAAAAACCAAAAAAACTCACTGCCAAGATTTTAGAGAAATTTGTTTTTGGCCACTTAAATTATGAGAAAAATTCGCCTTTTTGGGACATGAAAGTATATGGTATAAAATGAGCTCATTACGACTTAAAATGAGCAAGTTATGACTATTTCAATATTTAGGTTTTTCCGATTTAAAAACACTATAACCGGAGTTCTATAACTCAGATGACCATGAAATTTAAACTAGAAGCTCATGTTAACATGTGTAAGGTCCTGCCAAGATTTGGGAATTTTGGAGTTAAACTTGAGGTAGCTAATTTCTTAAGGAATTAATTAGAAATTGATTTTTGAAAAATAGTAAATGAATTTTAAAATTCTTAAAAATATATTTTCATTATGGGACTATATTATGCTAAATCCCGGAAAAGAAATATTTTTGGGACTAATTTGGTATTTTTCATGAAAATAGTTTAGTTCTGAACATATGAGTTAAATATGTTATGTGAAATAACAAAGTTGAAAATAGGATTTTATGGCTAGAGAATCCTATATAGAGTATATGCATATTTTTTTGAGGATTTGATAATTGGTGATGATATCTTATGAGTATGGTATTTTGAATGATTAAATGCATTATATGGTAAAGCGTAAACAATTGAGATAAATTGTTTATAAATTTAAGAAGTGATTAAAATATTGTTATAATATTAATGATATTAGATTATGAGATTATTAAGTGATTGATAACATGGGGATATTCTTGAATCTCGGATAAATTATATTATAAATGTTTAATATTTATCCTTTATCTCATTTGATTGATTCTTTATATCATTATCCTCATGTTTATATTATGTTGAAAGTCATCTCGGCATGTAGTGCATAGATGGACTTGGTATGATTATGACCGGGATTGTTGGGTATAATCATAACCGTAAATGAATACACGATTATCTTTGGTAGTAGTGGTCATGGATAATTTGTGGTCGTGATACTAATGAATACACGATTATCTTTGGTAGTAGTGCATGGATAATTTGTGGTCGTGATACTTAATGAATACACGATTATCTTTGGTAGTAGTGCATGGATAATTTGTGGTCGTGATACTAATGAATACACGATTATCTTTGGTAGTAGTGCATGGATAATTCGTGGTCGTGATACTAATGAATATCCTTGGCTCGTAGTAATGAGGAGATGATTCACGATATGGATTAATTATTGAAATTTGAGTCTCAAAGAATGAAATATTAATTCATGGATGTGGTAAAAGTCATCTTTAGTCAGTAGTGTATTGATAGACTTGGTATGATTATGACCAAGATTATTCAGATAATCACGATCAGAATTGAAAACACGAATATCCTTGGTCAAATGGTGCGATAATTCGTGGTCGTGATACTTATTAAGTGAGTCTCAAAGATTATTGGTTTTACAGATTGTATATCTTTGGCCCAGTAGTGCAAAGATGAATTGTTAATGAATATCTTTAATGGGATTGCAAAAATGAATTTAATGTTTTCAACGATAAAGGTATTCAAGGTATCCTCATCTCTTTATCATATCAGTATCGCATTCCCCTAATTTCGAGGGCGAAATTTCATAAGGAGGGAGATTGTGAGACCCAGATTTTATCAATAAAGATTTAAATTTTGTCAAAATAATTTTTAATATTATGGTGTGAATTTGAGATAATATTATAGTTGTGGGTAGTATTTATAAATTTTGCAAAGTATGCAAGTGGTTATATTATATTCGATTGGTCCGGAATATTCGGTTTAGCAAGGAATATTCGTATGCAATACTCAATCATTGGTGGACCTCATTAATGTAATTATTGTCGGATTGAGAAAACGACAAAAATATTTTATTGAAATAACGGCGGAAGTTTTACTGATTGATCTTGTTGAACTACTCTCGGTAGTAAAAGTACGATGTCGACGTGTGGGTTGCATAAGTAGACACGATATTGATTATTGATGCTTATGTGAAAGTCACCACTTTGATTCCATTATTGTCGATTAATAATATGAATTATTATAATGATAATGACGTTTTTGTTTTATTCAGTATTATTAACGTAATAAAATGCGAAACATCTTTTATATAAAAATGAAATAATTTATTAAAGTTATTACATAAATAGAATATATTATATTTTATTATGCATAGTGTTGCATAGTGTTTTTGCATAGTGTTGCATAGTGTTTGCATAGTAAAATATTTTTATATAAATAGAATATATGATATTTTATTTAAAAGATTTTGCTTTAAATATGGATAGTTAGATTAAAGTAAATCAATGGACCGCTCATGGATTAATTACTATGCATTCTATTTTTCTATAAATAGAAGCTCATTCCTTTATTATTTTCTTACATTTAATTCACTTTGAAACTCTGAGAGAGAAATTATAGAGAGAAGCTATAGAGAAAAATCTATAGAGAGAAAGAAGAAGAGTATTACGGTACTTCACTTACTTTGATATCCAAAGGTCTTTTACTGGTAAGGGGATATTATTTGTTGTGCTAAAGTAAGGGGGAGTTATTCTTTCTTATTCATGAAGAGAACTTCATTATTCCATTCTTTATTATTACATTGGAATAACTCATGTCTACGCCAGACACCCTATACTTGGTGAAATCCTTCCATTATTCCATTCTTTATTATTACATTGGAATATCCATGCGTGTGTTTTACATTTGGACTCAGTTCCATTGTTTATTATTCCGCATTTATTATTACATTTGGAATATCTTGTGCGTGTGTTTTACAGGACACGGTTCCATTGTTTATTATTATTCAAAGATTTATTATTACATTTGGATCATCCCGCGGTGTGAATTTCACCGACTTTGGTTCCGATTATTATTATTACATTGGAATAACTCATACATGCGCAATCACCGCATGCGTGGTGATTTCTTTTGTTATTCCATTCTTTATTATACCCAGTTGGTTAAAACTTTGACTTATACTCCATGAAATTAGTAGAATATCCTTGATATTTGCGTTTCATCCAAATCTTTTCATGGAAATATTCTTCCGATCATTCTTGAATTTTACTCTACAAAAAACAAAGATCTTGTTGACAATTTGGGCGTTACTAATTCTGGATAAAATAATTCTTGAACTTGTTTTATTGAATTATTATGTCATTGTCATCATCCTCATGTTATAATATGTTATCTTTGGCTTACGTGCATAGATGAACTTAGTATGATTATGACCGAGGATCATTCAAAGATAATTATGGCTTGTTATAAATGATGTGATAAAAGCCCTCGATGGCACAGTAAATGCGATGATGGATAGTTTTGGTATGATTATGACCGGGGGTGATTCTTGGTATAGTCGTGACCACCATCGATAATTTGATGAAAATCCTCGACCAGTGATGCGGGGATGATTAGATATTGTGGTTTATTCATTAAACCGAGTCTTAGTGATAAAAATTTATGAAAACCTTTTAAAACCTAAAAGATAGTAGACTTTATTTTCTACTTGACTCTTTTAATGGATTGCATATTCCGCCACTGCTTAAACCGGTTTGTCTATTGTATTTTATCGGTTTAACATTTGTTGAAGGCTAATGATAATTTATTCTCGCATTATCTTAGTCATAATATTTCTTCTTGGGCTAGTTGAGCTCACCCTTTCTTTCACTTTGTTCTCTTGTGAAATGAGAATATAAATTTGGGACGAGTCGAGGAACGGAGTAATGGTCCGGAGGATAGCATTAGTAGTCCTCACTATTCGTGAAATAGTGTGATAATAGTTGTAATGAGGACTCCTTTTGAGTTTGTATAATATCTAGTAGACAATATTTGTATTCAAACTCACGATTTATATTCGATATAATACACGGCAGTTATGTTAGTAAGTTGTATTTGAATTTATGTACTATGTAAGTGGCGACCCAAGATGGGTGGCGATATACTAATTTTGGGAAGCGTCACATTCTTTATATTGATTCCTTAAATAAATAATGAATGTTAAAAGTTAAAAGTTAAAATTTGAAAGTTCCAACAAATCAAAACATCAAATTAATAAAATCTTATAATTTATAAGAGAGATAGTATAATTTATCAATTGTATTTCAATGTAAAATAATTTTTATTTTATTTTAAATTTTAAGTAATTTATGAAGTGAATATTGAATGGATTGTAGTTGCAAATGTACATAAGATCAATATTAACTTTTAAAAGTTAATTTGTGATATTTTAAATTTTAAATTAATATGATTCATTTAAATTTTGAAAATAATAAATTTTGTAATTAATAATACTTTTATGATATTTGTTATTATATTGACATAAATTAAATAAAATTATATCAATTTTAAATTTGAATACGTTTGAAATTAATTTTTAAAAAATAAGTCAATATTAATTTTATAATTTGAAAATGAAGTAGTAAAAAAATGTCAAGATGTATATGATTGATGAGTTGTCCACTTAAATGAGGGTATGAAATGTCATTTTGCATATATAGGAATGGTTTTTTGAATCCTTCACACTGAAAATCCAATATAGGGATTAAAATAGAGAGTCAAATAAAGATAAAGAAACGGTTGGATAATAATTTGTTGACGTGTTCTTCAAAATTGGGGATAAAAAGTTGATTGGTTCAAAAGTATTGTTGTCCGCAATAAAATTTGTATCTTTGACAAGCAAAAATAAAAAATAAAAAATAATTCTTAAATTGTTAAGCATAAAATAAAATATCATATCAAATACTACTTACCTTAAAATTGTCATTAATACCTTTAAAAATACTTGTACATAAAAACATTTCTGTCAAAAGTTTTACATCTAAAAATCAGCGCACACCTCCACCAAACGTACCCTAAATAAATGAGAGAGAATTTATAAAAATATCAATTCACTTTTTTCAAATGTTAAAATTTGTACTTTCACCACACCCTATATTTTGACGAGGAGCTATTATATAAAATTATTATACTCTTGATATTTTTTTATTAAATTTTATAATCAAAACATATGATTAGTACTTTTATTATATAATAATAATAATAATAATAATAATAATAATAATAATAATAATAATAGGCTAATATTTGTGTAAGATGAAGATAATAAGAGAATTGAGGATTTTCAAACACTATATATACATAGAGATATGAAAATGTATGGAGTATATTATATTTATAGAGGTCAACACTCAACATAACAGAAGCCAATGCTGTGGAACCTGTGGTTAGAAAATTTTGACTCCTTAGTCCTTATAACAAAGCAAGAGTAAAGTGTTAAATTATATCATTTTTAAACTCATCCACCACAAATTGTTGTAGCTTCTACCACACACACACTCTTTGGCGGGGGCGGATTAGAATTTTTAAAATTATGCCCGTCTACAGATTATCTATAGATAGATAGATAGAATTTTATTTATATTAGCTGGCTGCTACACAAATGCATACTTGTTGATGATTCCTAGTAGTCAAAGCTGAAGGGCCAAATCTGTGTCAGCAGCTGCTGAACCCGAGTGTGGTTGCTTATGAAGAAAGGTCGACTGAGGCGACGAGCTTGGTTCTGCAAAGTGAACTGGCACCTTAATATAACCCCTTGGGTCAAATAAGGTCCCCTGGCCCTGATTATTATTACCAGTACCGGTACCAGTACTAAAGCCCCGCTGGAACGTGCGATGCAATAATCTGTCCTGCTGCCCCATAACTCTCATCTGATTGAGTTGTGATTTCAAGAATGGCATATCAAAAGTGAACCTGGAAGAGGAGTGGCTTGCCTCAGAAGAGGACTGCATCATCACTCCATGTCTACCACTTGGAGTTGTTGGACTACTTGTGGCTTGACACTTGGTACCCAACCTAGTCTTAGAGCCATTATTATAATTGCCCATCTTACTAAAACTAGAAAACCCAATAGTTGTTTGCGAGAGCCACCAAGATGAGGTCGCGCTATTATTATTCTCGTTTCCCAAATTGAATCCAGAAACTTGTGCTGTGGACTTGGATTCATGTTTGGTAATTTGGCACGCTTTCTCATTCAACTTATCCCCGACACCAGCTTTAGAAGTATACTCATCAGGACTCGTCAAATCTATAATCTCACTGGTTGGTTTTAGGACGGTCTGATTCCCATGAAGGAGATCAACTACTTTCTGATCAGATATTCTATTAGTCATGATATCGGTTTCCCAGGTACTCAGGGCCGGGATTTGACCAATTGCATCCTGAATTGGACAATCTGTTTGTTGAGTTGGAGCATCTCTGGACAGGCCTTGTAACTTCCTTTTGGCCACCATTTATGCTGTTGGTCCTAAATCTTTAATGAACAACGTTAAGCTCTTTCTATAACTAACATCATTCGCCTAAATAAAGAAAAGAGATGCATAATATCAGGTCGATACCTAGCTCAACACAAACCAAATGTAGGCAATATGTAGAAAGCGTGATTGCAGGCGCAAAGGTAATTTAAAGGACTTACAAGCAGTAGGGTTTTGGGATCACTATGAAATATGGACTCGTTCTCATTGTGGAAAAGCATCCAAGGAGTATATGTGCTACGCCTATCTGCTTCATCAGAACCAGATCTGCCACCATCTCGAGCACCTGATTAGATGATGAGTTGGACAATTTCAAACTAAGTTTAGATATTATATAGTATTATGGAGGCATGCAGAAGTTCAAATTTGAAACTAAAACCTAAATATATGCCATAATAACTTCTGAAAAATCAAATCAACTGCAGCATGGTGGCTCCTGAAGTGGCATAATATGTTGACTCTAACCAAAGTTACAGGTTTGTGGAGCCTTGTGAGTATATCATTAAAGCGAAACAAGATTATGAAACTAGGACCAAAATGTCTCTGGCAAGCAGAAGGATTCATCGTACTAGATTGCTTTCTAAACAATTTGAATAATTAATAAAAGATACGAGTGATCCTATTTGCTAGTTAGGTGTCCTTATTTTACCAACAAAATTAGTGCTTTTCTTAAGTTTTTGCAAGCTCAATCCTTCTTAAATTAATGCACCAAGTGATGAAGGAATTTATTTTTCAGAGAAAGTCTTACGAGCCTTACCAGAAAATAAAGCATACTCTCTTATGTCAACATCAGCACCTGTACTAGCAACTCCAGGAATTCCTCTCATATTTCTCCCTGAAATAGATGGACCAGTTAAAAGACTTAGTTTTCCCTCTGAGGAGACATCATTGGTCACAGTACCAGGTCTGAAATTTTTAGGAAGTCTAGTGCTTGAGTTGAAGTTCAAATCCTTGGCTTCACCCTGAGGCCTCCTACCAGATCTCTGCCTTGTACCCGAGAATTCCAATTCAAAGTTCTCTGGATCAGTCTTTAGAACATGAAAAACCTTCTTAGCTAGGTCATCTATAGCACGAGCCTGTAAATTACAGGACATGGTATTCAAGATTCCACCCAACTTAAAATAAATAATGATCGTCACACCTGATATATGTTTCTACAGTATGTTTGAGTGAACATACCTGTCTGAAATAAACGGTACCTGAAGAATTAAAATGCATTGCATTCCCAGATATCAAAAATACATCATGCTGCATAATTATCCACAACTAACAAGTCAGATGATAATATAGATTCTCCGAATATGAATATCCAAAGACCAGAAAACATGATCACTATTTCAAACTTCAACATATGTATTTCATCTTGAATACAATTGTCAAAAATAATGTTAGCAAGTCAGAACAGAAACTATAAACAGGATAGCGGAATAAGTTGGTAAAGTTTAGATTCAGAAACTTTAGGATCAATGTAAGACTTGTGCAAACAAGCAAAAATTCAGATATCAGTCATAAATGAACAAATAAATTAATTTGCAAACTTGTTGTGTGCCAGGTCTTTAGTAATTAATGTATCAAGGAGAAAATGTCAGTATCATTTTATTTTCCTTTATAAATACACCGAGTTCATAGTGAAAGGGTAACAAAAAAATTGCAGAAAAAGGAGCAAATTAACCTCAAATTGTTCAGGAGTTTCATACATTCCTTCATGAAGTTTAGCCCTCATAGTGCCAAAATCCATAGGCTCATTAATGATTTCATAGTAATCCTCAACCTTACAGAAGCTCAATATGTTGTCCATATTAATTAGCAGGAAAGAAATAGACGTATAAATTTAATGATGAACTAACTCCATACCGGCCAGAAAACAAACCTTTTTGGGGTCAACTGGTTCAGCAAATATTTTTATGTATCTCTCCTAATTTCAAATCAAGGAAAGATATTTTCCGGTGAGAAACAGGCACTCAAATGTGTTTTTAAAAATCATTTGATTGGAGGTCATCTTCGAGTAGAGGTAGCACCCTAATTATTCTTATTATATATGCTGAAAAGAATACTAGGAGAACAAACACGTACCTTTGCAACACATCAAGAACGAGTTCAAGTGTGTGCTTTTCTGGCATTAATTTGGCTAAAGATGATTCACTTAATAAAGTAAAGTAGTTAACCAGGTCACCAGAAGGGATATTATTAATTATTAACAGTGTTTAACATAACAAATCCGCAATGTTAACATGGAGAAAAACAAGGCATGGTCATCACTTGCTGGGATATCTTTAGCCTTCACACAAAATGGTTGACCTTGTTCAAGAAAAAAATGAATGTGATACCATGGTTGAAACCTCAGCCAGCCAGCCAGCCCAGGATATAAATAAAATCTCTAATTGGGGAAAATGACTAACTTCTTGTAGCAGCTGACTGGATTTCATGACATGGTTTAAAACATAATTAGTTTTAAGTCCTAATTAATGACCAAACACAATCAAGGCATAATAAAAGAAGCCTTGACCCTCCACACCACCTCTCCGGATCCTTTTTAACATGAAAGTTGATATATAATGAACTTTGGTTCATTGCTAAAATCAAATCCTGAAGTGGGACTCGTATCAGTTAATTAATTTGTCTCCCCATCCTTGACGAATAAAACATATATAATTGGGGTGTCCAGTAAAGAAAATGAAAGAGAAGAAAATACTAGTAACTCGCAGCAGCCGAATCAATGGAAAATAAAATTGCAATTTACCGTTTAAAAACAGAAAGAAATAGCACGCACTTGAGGTCATGTTATATACTAATACTAGGAAGAATTGATTGTTATTACTGCCACTACAATGAACAATATAAATAACGTACGGCAGCATATCCTTGAACAGCAGCAGATCCTTAACATGCACAAACAAACCACATGAGTTACAAGATCTATACATATACGAACCAGACCAGACTACTTTCTAATATGTAACAAGTAACCGATGGAACCAACATATGAAAAATTGACGAGTTTAATTAAGCAAGCTGTTTACATATAAGAGAATTCTCAGAATATTAATTAATAAAATCTAAGCAAGAAAAAAAACCCAACACAAATTAAAACCCATCTGCAATACCTACGTACGTACGTACCTGTTTGATTTTTGAGGAAACAAAATCAAGTGTCACGCCTGGGAGTTTTCTCTTGATCCTGGCTCCTGTCCTGGAAGGTGGTCCGCTGGCTTCCTGCTGCTGCATTGCATTTTGGGAAGGTAAAGGACTTGGCTTGGATATTTTTATCTCTTTTTGAAGACACAGACCGTAGAGTGTATTGAATTGGCATTATTTTCTTTTTATTTGGATTATTGGGCCTTTATTATTGAATTATGAAAATCATTAAAGCCCGTTATCGTCATATTTTTTCATTTCAAACTTATAAGATCAAGATTGGTCGATTGGATCAATCCTTTAGACATTTTAAATATCTACAATCTTTGACTGTAAATGATGAAAAAAGCATGTCGGTTGACTAAAGAACACCCATGCATTAATGTGGATGGGATCATAATCGATTCGGCGGTAATAACGATGATCAAAAGCGGTGGATAAACTACATGCGATCGGCGGGACCCATCGGGTAAAGGGAATGTGTCGGAGTAGTAGTGGGTGTACGATAATTGAGCGAGGAGGGTATAACTTGGCGAGGAAGTCTCCACGAAGAGTGCGTTTCTCATACACTTCTTCATTTAGAATCATATATTCACGAGAATTTTATTATTATCTCTGGATATCAATACATTAAGCAATATAGCCTCAGTTTTTCGATAAACCTTGTGAATTCACATCTTGACTCTCACGCTTTGAGCTATCCCAAGCGGAACCGCCGTCGAAGCTTGTAGTGTTTATTGTGTTTACGTTCTTGAGGATCGGGGCGTTTTAGGTGATTGGGACGTGACGAAAGATCTTAGCGTTAACATTGGCGGCTAGAAGGAGGGGGCTTTTTCAATCCAATTGTTTAAATTTGCTTGAAAGATGATGAGGAGTAGAGATGGAACAGGAAAGAGGCGACGATGGTACATTAGTTCATCAACGCCTCGTATTTGATAAAGGATCGCTTGGGTCCTTACAAAAGTGCTTTCGTGAGAACCGCGGCTTCTAAACCTGATTCGAAAGAACTTCGTCCAGAAGATCCGTGGTGGAGCAGACGGAAGTTAGTTTTCAACGGCGATAAGGGCGTGATCCCAATCGAGGAGCGGGTAGGCGGTTCATGACCGGGACTCATCGCCAAGTGGTCGAGAAGGCCAGAGCTACCAAGTTGGCGAGGATGGCGGACGAAGCGGATAAAGCTTTGGAGTTACTGTTAAAACAAAGGGAAGATATAGCCGAAACGGATGCTTGGTGAATGAGTTGAGAGGCGAAGCATCTAGCCGTATACATTAGAAGGGCGGATGAGGCATAAGGAGGTACCCGTCGGAAGGGTAAGGCCGGAACATTACATGCGTGTGTCGGGGATCATTCTCCGCACGATGGGAGGAGATCGAGAAGCGAGCGCCTTGACCTCGAAGAAGGCGTTGACGATCGTGGGATCGATTCATCATGACGATGAAAGAGCGAAGAAGCGGTCGAGAGAAATTATGCGAGAAACTTAGAAGGGGAGAATCTGAATTACTGGCCGTTCTCATCGTGAGGATGAGATTTTACGACCTAGTAAATCGAAAAGTCCATGAGAAGCGGTGAGATCGGCGGGAAGGTCGATCCATTCCAAAGCCTAATGTCGCCCGGAGAAGGAGATCTCATCCTGACGAAGGTGTTGATTTTACAGTTAGAGAGTTGAAAGAACTCAAAAACAATTGGTGAGGTCCAGCGGTGAAGGATATTTACGGTAAGAAGGCGTCCCCTTTTCCTCTGATATTCTCGGGAGAAAGCGAATCTTACCAAAAAGTTACCTCGCGTGGAAAGCTATGATGGGTCGGGAGATCCTTATGACCATAGTCGAGCGTTTGGCCATTAATGGATTATTATGACTTTCTTGATCTTTGCTAAATGTCACACTTTTGTCACTACTTTGAGAAAAGGCGCGCAGACGGTGGATGGGGACTTTACCATGGATTCTATCTCTCTCGTGGTGAACTTTGTGATAAGTTCCATGCAGTTTTGGAAACAATAGAAGAAGGGAAGCTTCTGAGGCTCTTTAGCCAAGTCCGCGATTCACCAGCGAATCTTTAGGCCATATGTAAAGAGGTTTAGGGAAGCGGTCGGACGGTGTCCGATCTTAATGATCTCAATTTGTTGGATTGTTCGAGAATGGGCTAGATCTGAATTAAATCGGAGAAATTGGTAAAGAAATTGATGTTTCACCATCCGAAAAAGCTAGCGAAGCCTTGACAAAGCGAGAGGGCTATATTGTTGTAGAAGAGGCTATGAGCAGTTTGAAAAATCCTTCTTTGAGCCATTAAAGGAGGTAGAGGTTCCCAAAGGCGATGTTGATCGGAGAAAGAGTTGGAGGATACAACGAAGGCGCGAAAGGTAGTTCGAAGAAGTATAGTAACTTCGTGGCGACAAAGCGTGATCGTACACTGTTCTACCTTGAAGGTTAATAAGGTTTACACCAGATTGAATCTGAGAGAGGTCGATAATTTTGGATCGGATCAAAACCGACCTTTCTTTGAACCACCTCGTGATAATTACAAAGCGGGACATGGCAACCCTCATGAATATTGTGGTTATCATCAATTGCTGGTCGTGACACTAATGAGTGTTGTAATTTGAAGGATTTTGTAGAAAGCAAGATTAAAAGTGGCTTCTTTGATTGATATGTGGTGAGAAAAGGCCGTCGAAGATCGGCGAGTTTATCAATCGTCTGCAGTTCAAAGCGGTTCAAGTGCCGCTTTATTCAAAATGCTCCAACACCAGCACTTGAAGCGAGTCGTTGATGTAATAAGCGGGTGGAGATGCATTGGGAAGTTAGTAGGGAAGAAGAGGAGGTCTTATCTTGATTGATTATGTCGATAACGATCTTTACTCTAAAGATTGTGAGGCCTTTCCGAGGCTGTTATTTCATTTCTGGATCTGGATTATCCTTGAGCCCGTTGAACCGCGTGAAGGGCATTGGTGATCCTGGTATGAAGTGGGCTCGGTGGATGTGAAACATCTTGATAGATAACGGATCTTGGTGGACATTCTTTATGCCCATGCTTATCGAAAGAATGCATCTCGATGGGCACAAAATGGAGGTCGGACGGGGCTCCTCTATATGGTTTGGCGACGATCCGGTCAAAGTGGCGAGCCTTATTGAACTCCTGTCATCTTGGCCGGCCCCTCGTGAGTGGAGATAACTTGTAAATTTTATGTTGTGCATGTGGATTGACTTCTGGCGCCATTTTGGGAAGACCTCGTTGGCTTGCTCTTGGTGTAACCCATCCCACATTTCAAAATCAAATTCCCACGACACATGGAGTAGGAGAGGTGATGGGTGATTTAGACTGGCAGGAGATGTTATCGAACTCTGTCATTTCATCACGGAATGAAATTCGATAAACAAAAAGAAAACGATGGCAATTGAAATCGAACCCTTCAAGAGAAGCGGCTTCGAGCAGATTTGGTGATCCCCATTTGAGGGGGAGCGGAGGAGATTGAGTTGGTCGTGAGCCGAGACAAGGCGGTGAGGATTGGTTCGGGCTTGCGAACCTCTTCGGACAAATCTTATGGAACTCTTACGATCTTATGTCGATATTTTGCATAGGAACCCACAAGACATGCACAGGTTAAGCGGGAAGGTTCTTTGAGCATAAGCGGAGATAGATCCTTGAAAAAGCGGTTAAATCGGAAGAAGCGGATATTTGCTCGAGCGTCGAAAGATCGTCGATGAAGAGGTTGCAAAATGCTTGGTGGCTGGCGACTTCATCTACGAGATTGATTACCCAGTGGATAGCAAATGTAGTATTGGTGCGAAAGCATAATGGAAAGTGGCGAGTTTGCATCGACTACACAGAGCCTTAACAAGGCTGTCAGAAGGATTTTATCCTCGCCCATGTCGATCGACTAATCGATGCCACTTGGGTATGCCTTTACTAAGTTTTATGGATGCTTTTTGAGGTTATCATCAAATATCCATGTGCAAAAAGACATTCCAAAAAGCGACATTCATTACACAGTTCGGTGTATGCATACAAAAAAATGACTTTTGGCCTCATTAATCTTTGGAGCTACCTACGAAAGGATGATGAACTTCATATTCGATGAGGCAATTTGGGGAGGAACATGGAGGTTTATGTAGATGACATGATCGTGAAGAGTATCTGAAATTCGAAAACATTTGGACGATCTAGAGGAGTGCTTTCAAACTATTAGTTATCGTCATTGAGACTTAACTTGAGCCAAATGTACTTTCGGCCTTGGTCTTTGGAAAGTTTACGGGTTATCTGGTCGATCGAAAAGGGTATCGAGGCCAATCAGAGAGAAGATCCGAGCCATCCTCGACATGAAGACTCCTCGGTCGTTCAAGGGCGTTCGGCGTCGGTTGGTAGGATTACGACTTTAAGGAGGTTTGTCGCCCAATCTGCGGAGAGATGTCTTAGTTCTTTGACACATTGAAGGGGCCAGAAGAATGCGAAGAGCGTTCGGTGGACTTCCGGGTGTGAAGAAGCGCTTTCCAGGTATAAAGGCGTATCATCTTGGCTCCTTTATTAGTCGAGCTTTGTCCAGCCGAGACTTTATATTTGTACCTTGCGGCGGTTCCTTAGCGATTGGGCGATTTTGATTCGGAGATCGGTGGGAAGCGACATCCGGTCTATTCGTCGGCCGTCTACGAGATCTTTGAAACCGGTATCTAACATTGAAAATTTGCCTTTGCTTTAATAATTGCCGGTGAAAGCTTGGCGATATTTTCAAAATCGACTCTGGTGCGTCTACGCGGATCGACCATTGAAGAAGGTGATGGGCAAGCGGAGGTCTCGGGTAGACTAGCGGCATGGACTATGGAGTTATCCCAATTTTTCATCGAGTATCGTCCGAAGCGCCATCAAAGGCCAAGCCACAGGTGACTTTATGGTAGAATGCTCGTTCGTTCACCGGCGGAATCTGAGTTCTGGGGAAGCGAATCTTCGATCGATCGAAGTGGCCGTTCTTGGCGAGGTCGGAAAAGCGTGGGCGTTGTATCTGATGGATCCTCTACGATGGTATTGTTAGTGGGCGAGAATTATTTTAATAAGTCGGGAGGGATTTAAGGTCCATGAGCCATCGATTAGGGTTTAAAGCAACGAATAATGAAATTTGAAATCTGAAGCGGTGTTAGCGGTGTCCGATTAGCGAAGAGTCTCGAAGTCAACGATTGATTATCTATAGTGATTCTCGGTTGGTCGTTAAGCAATTTGTCGGAGATTATGAAGCTCGTGGGACCCGAATGATCAAATATCTGGCGAATTAAGAAACCAACTTCAATTTTTTGCTTCGTGCGAGTTTGAGTATAAGCGCGATAACAATTCTCTGCTTGATGCATTGTCGAAACTAGCCACTTCTGGATCGGATGTTTTTCATGGATCGGTGTATTTGGAAATTTTCTGGCGGTAGAGTGTTCGACCGAAAAGCGATGATGTGTGTCGTCGAGCGAACAAATTGTTGGATGACCCCCTACATTGAGTATTTGGCGGATGGCGTCCTTCCTTGGGATCAAATCTTTGTGAAAGAAGATCAATCTGAAGTACTAATTTTAGTCTTATTGACGGGGATCTCTATCGATTGGCATTTTCTTCACCATTATTGAAATGTTTGGTTCGTCCAAAATAGAGTATGCTCTTGGGGAAGTTCATGAAGGGATTTGCGGTGATCGTATATGTACGCTAAAGTCTTTAGCACATAAAGTACTTGACAAGGTTCTTATATTGGTAAGCAATTTTCAAAGAAGCTACTGATGCGTCGAAAATGTGAAAATGCCATTCGATAGTCCGGTCCCACATCGACCACCGGAAGAGTTATACTCGATTCTATCTCTATACCCTTATTTATGCGGGGGTAGATATATTGGGACCAGTTACCTAAAGCTAAAGGTCGAGTTAGCTTAAATGTCATGAATTCTTATTGATTATATGACTAAGTGGGTAGAGGCAAAACCACTTGATTAATAACGAGCAGGAGTGCTTAAAGTTTATAAAGTGCATGGTGTTTAACCGGGGATCCCTAAGGTATTGATATCGGACGATGGGCCTTGATTCGTGGGTTCAAAATTTGAAGAATTTTGAGCGATTTGAGATTGACACAAGAAGACTTACGTGGCTCATCCACGGTCGAATGGGCAATCGAGGTGACCAACGGAATGACTGCTTTGAGCGGAATCAGCGTGGATTGGATGAAGCTAAGGGGAGATGGCGGAAGAATTCTTTGGCGTCTTTGTGGGCATCTGAACTACACGAGGACTACTACGGGAGTTAAGCCCTTTCGATTGGCTATAATGCGATGCTTTAGTCGGTCGAGATCGGATCTCAAGTCTTGGTGGAAGTCGATTCAAAGAAATCTACAACGATGAAGGGTGAAGGCTAACTTGGACTGTTAGGCGAAGTCGAGAGGAAGCTTTAATCAAATTGGTACGCTTATCAGCGAAGGGTGGCCAAACATTATAACAAGAGCGTCGAACCGTAGATTGAAGTGGGAGACTTACGTTCTTAGAAATAAAAGCCTACGCCTCAAAACTGCAGGAAAGCTAATGCTAGAATTGGGAAGGACCATATGAAGTGATCGAAGTACCAAAGCGGTACTTATCGATTAAAGGCACTTTCGATGGTTAGAGATCGAGAATACTTGGCATCTTTGGCGAGCTTGAAATTTTTCAATAAAGATTAAGTCGGTTTATCGAATGCATACCAATTGTTGGATATTAATAAAGATCACTTTTCCACAATTTATCATTTTGGTCTATTTGTCCAGATGGTCACTATGGTGTAAGGAGGTATGGTAGGACTCATTGGCCATTCGATGGTAGCCCAGTCCTTTTGGTCTATATTGATCTTATCGAAATTGGTAAGTCGATGGTCATTTTATTTGGTCCAGATGGTCACTATGGTGTAAGGAGGTATGGTAGGACTCATTGGCCCATTCGATGGTAGCCCAGTCCTTTTGGTCTATATTGATCTTATCGGGTTGGTAAGTCGATGGTCATTATTGGTCCGAAGGTCACTATGGTGTAAGGAGGTATGGTAGGACTTCGTTGGCCATTCGATGGTAGCCCAGGTCCTTTTGGTCTATATTGATCTTATCGGAATTGGTAAGTCGATGGTCACTTATTGGTCCAGAAGGTCACTATGGTGTAAGGAGGAATGGTAGGACTTCATTGGCCCATTCGATGGTAGCCTCGGTCCTTTTGGTCTATATTGATCTTATCGAGGTTGGTAAGTCGATGGTCACTTATTAATCCTTATGTCTTGGTTCTTATCTCTATTTGTCGTCCAATTTACTTCACGTATGGTGATCTCACTCTTGATGCAGATGTAGTATAAGTTATTTATTTTGTTTAAGTGTTGAGTTCGGTTTATTTAGTTCGATTAACTTGAATCACATGTCCAGTAAAATTCAATTCACTTCATTGCATAAGTTAAGCATTATATCTTATGTCTAATTCATAGTTCATCTTATTGATACTAAATTATTGACAAGAAGGCGATCGGACGAAAGTCATAATCAAAGGCGATTAAAGATTTATCGATATATATAAAATGCTCATTTCATTTAAGTCGATTATAAATTAATTACATAAACATAAAAAGTTTAAAGTAGTTAAATATTTACATAAAACCAAAAACATGATATATATTAGAGCACCTTAAATCATCATCGAAATTGAGCGTCTTAGGAGTCAGTGAAAGCGTAGATAACTTCTCTTTTCCTCGTTCAAGCAGGTCCTCGTACCCCTCAGAATAAACCTTCATGATCTCTACATTAAGTTCATCAGAGTCTATACATACTACTGCTGAATGCGCTTGGGAGCTCTTGATCGAGCAGGGCCTCGTCCCCTCGAAGGTCCTTTATTTTATGGCGGAGCTTGTGGCGCTTGGCCTTATGCCTTGGGCTTCGTCTTGAATCTTCGTCTCGGCTTCACCCAGTTGTAGGACTAAGCTTCGATTGGTGAAGAAAACTCCTCATTTTTAGCCTTGAGGTAAGTTCTCTTCACCAAACCGGCGTTCGGGTTGGTTAGAGTTTGTTGGTAGGCTTGAGACGCGACCCAACCCATCCTCCTGGCCCTTAGTTAGATCATCGGATGTCTTGAAATCCATCTTGCTTGGATCGATTCTATCGAAGGCCGTTGATGGTATGAAAAGCATCTTCACGACCGGCTCTTTCTCGATCGAGGTCGATTTGACATATTTATCTCTTGTCGCATGAAATCTTCCTCGGCCTCTCCATTTATGTGTCTCGGGCCTTGATCGTCCAGAAAACGACGTTAACTTTGCACATTTTCAAAATATTCAAGTCAAACGTCTAAAATGCTCGAAGGAAAATAGAGATGTAGAGGAAAAAGTGATTGTTATTTACCTTGGCGAATAACTCATTCCTCGTCGAGAAGATTTCCGTCCAGTATGATCCTTTGAGCAGGTTGGTGCGTCGATTATCTTGAAACGAAAGCTCAAAGAAGAGTCGAAAAGGAAAGTTGGCGTTGAACACAGGCCCATAGGGTCGGAGATCCCACAACCTCGGCATGATAACCTTGACACGAAGGGCCAAGGTAGTTTCGGGAGAGGTCTCGACCTTTCGGAGAGAGAATGGGTTTTTCGGAGGTATAGGGTCTACTGTGAATAGTTTGATTCTGAGGATTTGTTTGGAGTGGGTTCTTTGGGTGTTGAAGCGAGGCGGAACTTGGATGGCTTTCGAGTGCGTTTCCTCTTCTGGATAACGTCGAATTCCTTAAATCACAGTCACCGTCCTCTCTTGATCTGTATTTCTACTGAGGGGCACGAAGGGTGGAATAATGAAAGGCGAGGAACCTGAGAGCTCTTGGCGATTAAGGGGTTATTTTGTTTTGTTTTAATTTTTGATCTAAGTATATTTCTTGATCGGAGACGATCAAGTAAACCTTTGATCGAGGAATGGTTTTGGAGGTTGGTTACATTTACAGTGCGGGTTGGGAGGAGTTACAAAGGGGTGACACAGGTTTTACGGTAGCTCTCTCTTTTTGTCGAGGTGAAGGGTCTCTTACGGTATGAGAACCTCTTGACCTCTGTTTCTTCTGTTTGAAATTCATCAGTATGAATTTACGGCGTTGAATTTGCTTGAGGTAGCCGGTTGGTGTAGCCTCAATTGCTTAGAAGACTTTCCGGATAAAAAATCTTGAACTCCTTTATTTCTAAGGAGCTCGATGCGATCAAAGATCTTGCCTGAAATCAAACAATTCCATGTTATAATTATATATTATAGAATATTTTCAAAAAATATATATATATGAAATAAAATTTGTACTTACACTTATGGTCATATAACCATACTTTGCTTGAGAGAAGTCCATATTTCCACTCTTCCTTGGGAAGTTGTCGAAATAACTCCATCATTTCCACTTCCGTTCTTGAAACATCTCAAAAGTCGGCGGATATTTTTTCATCGAGTTGCCCGATTCGGTAGAAGAGATCTCGGGGCCTTTGACGAAAAACCATTTCTCGTGCCATCCCCTATTGCTCGAAGGGGTGTTCACCGTGACGTCTGTCAAAATTTTCTCGGACTTGAGAGAATGTTTCTTGAGGGCCTTGAACCCCTTCTCCTGGATTGTACTATCTTGTAGAGCGGTGAAGAAGAAGTCCGATGAGGGCTCGGCGCTTGATTCATGGCGAAGGCCACGAAGGCGAGAATGTGGATGTAGGAGTTTGGCACCGATTGTGAAAATCCTACACCCAAAAACCCCGATGGGTCACTATAAAAAGGCGTGAAGGGAAGCGAACCCCTTCTCCGATAAAAATCATTTGGACGGTAGTCCATCCTTGATAGTTGATACATCTTCTCACGAGCAGGGTACCACGGCGGCATGGGTATCCGGAATGTGGAACCGAGTTCGAACCCTCTTTAATTCAGCCTCAGTTATGACAGAAGGAGTGTTGGCATGCGAGAATCTCTCCGTACTCCTGTAGTATTCGGAGGGGGTTTTTTGGGTTCTCTGTTTGGGATTCGTACTTGAAGTCCCCTCATGAAGATTAGGGTTTGGAGGAACCACAGTGATGGGTGTTACAAGTATGGGGGAACTCTGTTCAGGGTTGTGGGAAGCCATTTGTGACGATTTGCAGAGAGAGAGAGATCAGAAAATTTAGAAGGCGCTTTCGAATTTCAAATGAGCAGGTAAAAGCTGTCAAATTTGGTAAAGTTATCCTTTTATCTTGTGATTTACGGTGTTGAGGCAGGTGCATTAAATGCTAGTAATAATTTGGAATTTGAAAAGGAAGCGTCCGGGTTTGGTCCGGTATTTAATGGATAGAGTCTCTTTACGAATTGGGCCCTTAAATTCCTTTCATTTCATTTAAGTGAGCGATAAATGGAGTGCGTTTTAATTACATCTTGTTATTTATTGATTCTCGGTAAAATATCATGGATTGTTTATAGTTTTCTATTAAACATTACATTCGACAAAAACTAGAGGCGCAATGTTGGGTGTGATATTTTATCTCTTTTGGTAGAGTGTATTGGGCTTATTCTTTTTTATTCTATTGGGCCTTTATTATTGAATTATGAAAATCATTAAGCCCAATCATCATATTATTTTTTCATTTCAAACTTATAAGGCCGATTGGTCGGTGGATCGATCCTTTAGACATTTTAAATATCTGATCTTTGACTGTAATGATGAAAAAGCATGTCGGTTGACTAAAGAACACCCCATGCATTAATGTGGATGGGATCGTAATCGATTACGGTAGTAATAACGGTGATCAAAGCGGTGGATAAACTACATGCGATCGGCGGGACCCATCGGGTAAAGGGAATGTCGGGTAGTAGTAGTAGTGGGTGTGATAATTGAGCGAGGAGGGTATAACTTGGCGAGGAGTCTCTCCACGTCCGCCAGACCGAGTGCGTTCTCATACAAAGATCTTCTTCGTTTTTAGAATCGTATATTCCACGAGAAATTATTATTATCTTAATACGGATATCAATCGTTAATCAAGCGATATAGCCTCAGTTTTTCGATAAACCTTGTGAATTCACCATCTTTTTGACTCTCTCATGCTTTGGAGCTATCCCAATATATATATATCGGAACAGACGCTATAATCGAAGCTTGTGGTGTTTATTGTGTTTACGTTCTACGGGATCGGGGCGTTTTTAGGTGATTGGGGTGATAATGACAATATAATAAAACTCAAAATCTGTTAATTAAGTACTCTTAATATTTGAATATTATACTGACCGTGGGTCACTGCTACTGCTACCAACGAAATAGTTAACCTCCATTTTCTCAACAATTTCCTCCACCTTTTTAAAATCAATAACTTTTATGAACTGAAATTTATAAAAATGTTTAATTGAATAACAACATTATTGAGAAAGAAAGAAAAAAAGTTGAAGTTCTACAATTTGAAAAATAAATAAATCATATATATATATATATATATATCGATAATATTGCAAGGATTTTCATTTCGGGTCCGGTTATTTTACGGAAAGCAATGATTTCCAACACTTACAATATACTTATGATTTAATTGGATATATATTAAAATTTATATTTATACTATACAACATTAAACTGTAGTTTTGTTGATTTAGTTGTTCATGATAGTAAATTTAAGAATTGTAATAGTCATGAATGTGATAATAACTGTGGTGATGGATGTCAAGGTAGGCCCTGAGTTTTGAAGGGTCTAAAGTGGACAATAAAAAAATGGGCCTTTTGTGAATTGTTATTAAAATAGGCATAAAAAACGAATATTTTTTCCTGAACAAAAGAGCATCAATACGAAAGAACAACAAATATAATAACCAACTATTTAAATATTTTTAAAGCATCATTTAGATATCACATTATCACTAAGTCAAAAAAGTAATCAGTTCAAAGACATCACTTGAATATCATCCTTCTTGCAGTTTTAACAACAAAAGTATTAATAATATCCGCACAATCAATCTTATCCGCCATCTCATGTTCAATGGATAGGATGGATAATCCATTCTACCTTTCTTGTGACATAGTTTAGCGGAGGTAGTTCTTAATTAGCTTTAACTTCGAAAAGAGATTAAATTTTTCACTTGATTCATAATAGCATAAATAAATCTATAATAGCATAAACAAATCTACTCAATCAGTCATCAAGCCCAATTAAATTAAACAATGCTTCTGAATCTCATAAACAAAACAATTAATTTCAAAACCCTAAAAAATAGAATTAATACTTGAAATTAAACAGTGATGAAGGACTGAAGGAGACGAAGTCCGCTGGAGAAGCTCAATTGATTATTTGCTTTTCAGATTGATTGATTTGTGGGAAAGAGATGAACTATTTGTGTGAAGGAGTCTAGGAGACGAACTATTTGTGTGAACTGTGAAGGAGACTATTTGTAATTCAAATGAAGGAGACGAACTCAAAGACGACAAAGACTCGATCCTCCACAGATCTCACAGATTGATTATTTGCTTTCATATTTAAGTAAAAAAGAAAAGAATATTTGTGATTATTTGCTTTAATATTTAAGTAAAAAGGAAAAGAATATTTAAAGGGGCCCTAAAATTTTTTGGGCCTAAAGCCTGGGCACCTTGGGCTTTAGCCCAGGGTTGGTGCTGATGGATGTGATTGTAGAGGTAAATGGCTGGTGAAGCTAGCTGTGTCAATTTGGTGGAGATGAATTTTGACAAAGGCTGGTGAATTTAGGTGGTGGGTGGCGATTGCCGATTTTATACCAGAAAAAACTATATGCAGACATGATAATTGGACATGAGTGTTGACATAGAACGAAAACACAAAGAGTTTACCAACGTGAGCTCTAAGAACACAAATTGAAATCCACCAGAAAAACAATACAATATTAATTGTAAAATAAACTCCTAATAGGTAACTAATTAATATGGCAAGAAAGTCCTAATAGGTAACAATAAAAGATTTGTTTCCTACTAAAACACTATTACCTTAAAAGAACGATCCTATCTAAAAACAAGAATAATTAAAATAATAATATTTGGCCAATCCAATCTTTCTGAAGTCATGATGTCATTTCCGAAGAAGTTCCGATCTCCCGAAGTCAGGACATTATTTTCGAACCCGATCGAACTCAGCTCTTCAGGAATTATGGTCATTTCCTCGAACCAATTTTCCTTCCGTGTGTCCTATCTAACTCTTCCTCAAACTCCAAAACCAGTTGTCCTACATCAACCCTTCCCACCTGCGAAGAACTCAACCTCGAATTATAATCTGGATAAAGCGAAACATCAATCTTCGCAAAACTCATAAATATCAGATACATTGAAAGTATGAGAGATGTTCAAATCAAGTACGAGAGATGTTCAATTCGGTAGGCAAGTCAATCACGTAGGTATTATCATTGATCTTCTTGATCACCTTGTATATACGGACCATACTTTCGTGGCTTCAACTTGTTATAGGAGACGACTGGGAACTTTTCCTTACACAAAAATACCATAACTTGATCACCCTCTTCAAACAACTTCGAACGCCTCTTGACATCTGCTAGGGTTTATACTTCGCATTCTTCTCCTCTAACCTAGCTTTCACTTCAATATGAACATCACGAACTTGTTCAACCAAGTTTTTAGCAGTAACACTGGTTCCAACAAACTTAGGAATACGTGTCAGGTCAAACATATGCTTAATTAATAGACTGCCGATACACTAAAGCAAAAGGGGATGTACCAGTAATAGTATGAACTGTATTATTATATGCGAACTTAGCTTGTGCCAACGCCATATCCCAGTGCTTCAGCTTATCACCACAAATATTCTGAATCAAATTTCCTAATGTTCGGTTCAGATTCTTAGTATGTCCATCAGTTTGTGGATGTTCAGTGCTCTACTGAACTTCAAGGTATTATCGATCCGCCACTATAATATTGTGATCCAAAAATGGCTAAGGAACTTCGAGTCCCTATCAGAAGTGATAGACTGAGGAACCCTATGTAGACAAACCACTTCTCGAAAAAATAATTGAGCCACATGGGATGCGTTAGATGTCTTCCGACAAGAAATGAAATGCCCCTTCTTAAAGAACCGATCAACCACAACAAACACGAAGTCCATTCCCCACTGAGTTCGTGAAAGACCCAAAATAAAATCCATCAAAAAAATCCTCCCAAATAGCACTTGGTACCGGCAGATGCATGTAGAGACCTGTATTCTGAGCTTGACCCTTAGCAGTTTGATAAACATAGCACTTGCGAACCAAACTACCTACGCCGTGTTTCAATTGAGGCTAATAATAGCGTTCAGCTACTACAGTGATGATCTTTGTCACATCCCAAGTGACCACTTAAACAATGGAAAACAGACTGAAAAGTAGATTACGAGGTTCAGAACAGATAATGGCCTTGAGTTTTGTGAGACTGAGTTCAATGAGTTCTGCAAGAATGAAGGAATTGTTAGACATCGTACAGTAGTGAAGACACCGCAACATAATGGATTTGCAGAATGGATGAACAGTACTTTAATAGAGAAGACTAGGTTCATGTTGTTAAATGCAGGTTTAGGCAAAGAATTCTGGGCAGAAGCAGTGAACACAGCTTCTTTCTTGGTGAATCATTTTTCTCCTTGCACAACTATAAGACCCCTGAAGAGGTTTGGTTAGGTAATTCTGCAGATTATTCATCTCTTAGGGTATTTGGTTGTCATGCATACATACATGTGAATGAGGGAAAACTCGAACCTAGAGCCAAGAAATGCATCTTTCTTGGTTATGGTTCTTATGTTACTTTTGAAGAGTCCACTATGCTTCATAAGAATAAGGAATCCTCTGTTCTTTGTATTGATAGTTTTGATAGTGTTGGTCAGAAGGTGGATGTGACGCCCCCAAAATTAGGTATACATCACCCATCTTGGGTCGACACTTACATGGTACAGAATTTAAAAACAACTTATTAACATAACTGTATGGTATAATAATACGACATAAAGCTGTGAGTTTAAATACAAATATCGCTCTACTAGATATTATACAAACTCAAACAAAAGTCCTCATTACAGTTATTATCACACTATTTTACGAATAGTGAGGACTACTAATGCTATCTTCGTGACCATCACTGTTTCCGACTTGTCCCAAATATATTATCATTTCCTAAAGAGAACGGTGAAAGAAAGAAAGGTGAGCTCAACTAGCTCAAGAAGAAATATTATGACTAAGATAATGCGTAATAAATTATCAATAGTCTTCAATAATGTTAAACCGATAAAATACAATAGACAACCAGGTTTAATCTGCAATGAATATCTAATCCATTAAAAGAGTCAAGTAGAAAATAAAGTCTACTATCTTTTAGGTTTTAAAAGGTTTTCATCATCGCTTATAAATTTGAGACTCACTTTAATAAATATTTCACATCATCGAATCACCCATGCACTACTGACCAAGGATATTCTTTAGTATCACGACCACAATTATTCATGCACTACGGGCGAAGAATATTTGTGTATTCATTAATGGTCATGATCATGCCAACAATCATCCATCAATGCACTACTACCAATCGAGGATTTTTATCACATCATTTGTAACATTACGGTCCATGATTACACCGAATAGTCTCTCGTCATAATCATACCAAGTCCATCTATGCACTACAGAGCCACGTATGACTTTCAAAAAATATAAACATGAGGATGATGACAATGATATAAGAATTGATAAAACAAGTTCAAGAATTATTTTATCCGGGAATTATTAACGTCCCAAATTATCAACATGATCTTCGTTTTGTAGAGTAAAATTCAAGAATGATCGTAAGAATATTTCCATGAAAAGATCTTTGGATGAAACGCAAATATCGAGGATATTCTACTAATTTCATGGAGTATAGAAATTCAAAGTTTTAACCAATTTGGGTATAATAAAGAATGGAATAACAAAAGAAATCACCATAATGCGATGAAATCACATGCATGTGTTATTCCAATGAATAATAAATAACGGAACCAGTCGGTGAAATTCACATCGACGGGATGTTCCAACGTAATAATAAAGATGGAACCGGATCCGGTGTAAAACACACGATAGGATATTCCAATGAATAATAAAAAGCGGAACCGAGTCCCAAAACACATGATGTGATGTTCCAACAGAATAATAAAGAGCGGAACCGAGTCCTGTAAAACACACGACATGATGTTCCAACAGAATAATAATAAAAAGACGCAATTCAGTCCCGTAAAACACACGACGTGATGATCTAACGAGTAATAATAGAAGAATGTCACCAAGTATAGGGTAAACCACGTTTACAGGTTATTCCAACAGAATAATAAGCAATAGAATAACAACAGTTCTCTTCATGAATAAGAAAGAATAACACCCTTTACATTTGGTAGGAGATTGAATCTGCGAAAAGTGTAGTAACAAAATACTCTTCTTCTTTCTCTCTCTTATTCTCTACTTACTCTCTACTATAGCTTGAATGAATTAAGTGAAAATAAATGAAGCCCTAGGCCTCTATTTATAGAAGATTTCTAGCTTAGCACCAGCCGTGAAAAGGCAAGTGGCTTGATTGTCGGTTTGACGCTTTGTAATGTGAAACGACAAGTGGTTCGGCCTTTGTAATGTGAAACGACAAGTGGTTCGGCCTTTGTAATGTGAAACGACAAGTGGTTCGACGTCTGGTAAAGGTAATTACTATCGACGAAGGTAAATACTATTGACGAAGGTAAATACTATTCACAAGGGTAATTACTATCGACGAAGGTAATTACTTATTGATGAAGGTAAATACTATTGACGAAGAGACTCTTAGATGATGACATATGAGCCCCCATAAAATAATCAAACTTACCACAAATCATTTTTTTTCATCAACACATATTTAATCTTTCAACAATTATTAATCATTTATAACTTGTCGTCTCAATTATTGATTTAATACTATAAACATATTATACGATGATCTTGTGACAATAATTGAATCAATAATATAAGAGATATGATCGCAAAGAATCTTGTGTAGCAATAATTGAGCATAGTGAGTGACTTCTCACGTAAGCATCAATAATCAATCTGAGTGTGTACTACTATGCAACTACGCCAGACATCGTACTTTTTACCACCGGGTAGTTCAATGCTTTTTTAACGGTAACACCTCCGTAGTTATTTTATAAAAAATATTTTTGTCGTTTTCTCGATCCGACAATAATTACATTGTGGGGTCCACCAATGATTGAGCCATTATGCGAATATTCCCTAACAAAAAGAATATTCCCACCAAACGAATATTTTATAACAACTTGCATACTTTGCAAAATTTATAAATATTACCCACAACTATAACATTATATCAAATTTATTCCATAATATTCAAAAATAATATTTATAGAAAAATTCATCTTTATTTATAAAAGCTGGGGTCTTACAGTGGAGCTTGAAGTAACTTCTCCTCAAGATCAAAAATTACAGCATAATTCAGATCATGTGCCTACTACTACTGTTGTACATGAGACTATAGTTCTAGAGGAGGAACATATGGACTATCAATATAGTTTCACTAGAGACAGGGCAAAGAGGACAGTGCGACCACCACAGAGATATGGGTATTCAGATTTTGTTGTTTATGCATTATCAGTTGCCGAGTCAGTCGAGTAAAGTGACTTATAAAGATGTCGTTTCCTTAAATGATTCAGAAAAATGGTTGTTTGCTATGAATGAGGAGATGGAATCATTTCAAAAATATCAGACTTATTGTTTATGCATGGTCTTGGCTTGAGTCTTGGATTTTATTGCAGAGATCTTCCTTAGCTTTCCGGAACATCTTGAATCTTCCCAATCGGAGTTCGTATGAAGAATTTATGATCTTTTTACTAAACGAAAGTTGAACCTCAAAGTTTGGAAGTTGCAATTTGCATAGCAGTCACTTGGAGCCTGATTTCAACCTTGACACAGCCAGTATCTGTCTAATATAAAAGAATGAAAGTTGTAGATCTCGTCGATATCTTCGTTTTTATAGGTAGCAGGCCCCATAACTCCTCCCAGATCAAAAGTTATGCTCATTTTACCAAAGGATGTTGCAGCAGAAAATGAAAATTCGCCTTTGACCGAATTTGAGCGAAAAAAATTGGGAAATCTTGGATTTTGAAAAGTTTCTAAAAGCATATTTTGATGATTTCTACATGGAATTGAATTGATATTTCTATTAGAATTAGGATATCTTTAGACTAAGATTTATTTCCAAATTGGATTCTATTTCTTTATGGAAACTAGTTATGATTTGTAATTCCATTTAGGATTTGGATTTTTATTTCCTATAGGATTTAGGACTTTGTCTAGCACTATAAATTGAGGATGCTAGTCAGGGTTTTATACATTTAATCATCTACTACATTCTCTCATCTACAACATTGGAGGATTGAAGACATGAGCTAAGTTCTGTTTATTCAGTTCTAAGGGATGTTGAACCTTATTTATAATTAATGGTTAATTGAGTATTCATTATTTATTCCTTCTCACATGAAATTCATTCTTGATAATCTGATTTAATTTCTGAATGCTATTTGGCTTAACTGATTTGATTTCTGCAGGATTGAGTTGGTTAACAAATATCATATATGTGACGCCCCCAAAATTAGGTATACGTCACCCATCTTGGGTCACCACTTACATGGTACATAAATTCAAATACAAACTTAATTATACAGCTGTCGTGTAACATACGACAATACATAAACTGAGAGTTCTAATAGGAATATTGTTATTTAGACAATATCCATACTCAAGGAGTCCTCATTGCAATTATTATCACACTATTTCACGTAATAGTGAGGACTACTAATGCTATCTTCAGACCATCACTCGTTTCCCCTTCGTCCCCAAATATATTCTCATTTCACAAGAGAACGGTGAAAGAAAGGTGAGCTCAACTAGCCTAGTAAGAAATATTATGACTAAGATAATGCGAATAAATTATCAATAGTCTTCAACAATGTTAAACCGATAAAATACAATAGACAACCGGTTTAATCTGCGGTGAATATGCAATCCATTAAAAGAGTCAAGTAGAAATAAAGTCTACTATCTTTTAGGTTTTAAAAGGTTTTCATCAATTTTTATCACTAAGACTCGGTTTAATGAATAAACCACAATATCTAATCATCCCCGTACTACGATGGCCAAGGATTTTCATCAAATTATCAATAGTCATGACTATACCCAATCACCCCCGGTCATAATCATACCAAAAACTATCCATCAACGCATTACATTACGGGCCACCGAGGACTTTTATCACATCATTTATAACAAGCCACGATTATACCGAATGATCCTCAGTCATAATCATACTAAGTTCATCTATGCACATAAGCCAAAGATAACATAATATATCATGAGGATGATGACAATGACATAATAATTCAATAAAACAAGTTCAAGAATTATTTTATCCGTGAATTAATAACGTCCAAATTGTCAACAAGATACTTGTTTTGTAGAGTAAAATTCAAGAATGATCGGAAGAATATTTCCATGAAAAGATCTTTGGATGAAATGCAAATATCAAGGATATTCTACTAATTTCATGGAGTATAGAAGTTAAAGTTTTAACCAACTGGGTATAATAAAGAATGGAATAACAAAAGAAATCACCATGTATGCGATGATCTTGCATGAGCGAGGTTATTCCAATGTAATAATAATAACGGAACCGGTCGTGAAATTCACAATCGAAGCGGGATGTTCCAACGAGAATAATAAAGATGGAACCGGATCCTGGTGTAAAACACATGATAGGATATTCAAATGTAATGATAAAGACGGAACCAGTCCCGGTGTAAAACACACGCACGGGATGTTCCAACAGAATAATAAAGATTTTAACCAGTCCGGTAAAACACATGCATGCAGGATGTTCCAATGAATAATAGAAGAATGTCACCAAGTATAGGGTAAATCGGCGTATGAAGTTATTCCAATGTAATAATAAGCATTGGAATAACATAAGGATTTCACCAAGTATAGGGTATCTTACAGTGTCAAAGTTATGTATAGGGTATGCCACTTTTTACGTTATTCCAAATGTAATAATAATGAATGGAATAATGAGAGGTTCTCTTCATGAATACAAACGAATAATATCCCTTACGTACAACAAATAATACCCTTACCGTAAAAAGACACTTGGATATTAAAGTAGTGAAGTACCGTAATACTCTTCTTCTTTCTCTCTATAGATTTTCTCTCATAGCTTCTCTCTATAATTTCTCTCTAGAGTTTCAAAGTGAATTCGTAAGAAAATAATGAAGGAATGAGCTTCTATTTATAGGAAAATAGAATGCATAGTAATTAATCCATGAACGGTCCATTGATTTACTTTAATCGACGGTCCATATTTAAAGCAAAATCTTTTAAATAAAATATAATATATTCTATTTATATAAAAATATATTTTACTATGCAAACACTATGCAACACTATGCAAAATACTATACAAAACACTATGCAACACTATGCATAATAAAATATAATATATTCTATTTAGAATAACTTTAATAAAGTATTCTCGCTTTATATAAAAAGATGTTTCGCATTTTATTACGTTAATAATTCAATAAAATAAAAGACATTATCGCTATAATAATTCATATTATTAATCGAATAATAATGGAATCAAACCGAGTGACTTCTCGCGTAAGCATCAATAATCAATACCGTGTCTACTTATGCAACCACACGTATTCATCGTACTTTTACTACCGAAAGTAGTTCAACAAGATATCAACGGTAAAACTTCCGTCGTTATTTCAATAAAATATTTTTGTCGTTTTCTCAATCCGACAATAATTACATTGTAGGTCCACCAATGATTGAGTAGTTGTCTGAATATTTCCTCGCTAAACCTAATATTCCCCGACCAATCGAATATAATATAACCACTTGCATACTTTGCAAAATTTATAAATACTACCCAATAACTATAATATTATCTCAAATTCAAAATTATTTCGACAAAAATTTAAATCTTTATTGATAAAATCAGGGGTCTCACAATCTCCCTCCTTATGGAATTTAAGCCCTCGAAATTAGGGTACGATACACGGTATGATAAAGAGGTGAGGATACCTTGAATACCTTTATCATTGAAAATATTAAATTCATCTTCGCAATCCCCGAAAGATATTCATTAACAATTCATCTTTGCACTACGAGCCAAAGGTATACAACTCAGAAACCAATAATCTTTGAGACTCGAATTTAATAGTATCACGACCACGAATTATCCATGCACTCTTGGCCGGGGATATTCGTGTTTTAATTACTGATCATGATTATACCGAATAATCCTCGGTCATAATCATACCAAGTCCATCAATGTACTACTACCAAAGATGACTTTTACCACATCCATGAATTAATATTTCATTCTTTGAGACTCACTTTCAATAATTAATCCACATCATCGAATCATCCCCGCACTACGTGCCAAGGATATTCATTAGTATCACGACCACGAATTATCCATGCACTACTACCAAAGATAATCGTGTATTCATTAGTATCACGACCACAAATTATCCATGCACTACGGCCAAAGATAATCGTGTATTCATTAGTATCACGACCAAAAATTATCCATTCACTACTACCAAAGATAATTGTGTATTCATTAAGATCACGACCACAAATTATCCATGCAATACTACTACCAAAGATAATTGTGTATTCATTAAGATCACGACCACAAATTATCCATGCACTACGGCCAAAGATAATTGTGTTTTTAATTACGGTTATGATTATACCGAACAATCCCTGGTCATAATCATACCAAGTCCATCTATGCACTACAGGCCACAGATGACTTTCAACATAATATAAGCG
Organism: Panax quinquefolius; assembly: GCA_020205615.1. Taxonomy (NCBI): domain Eukaryota; kingdom Viridiplantae; phylum Streptophyta; class Magnoliopsida; order Apiales; family Araliaceae; genus Panax; species Panax quinquefolius. The sequence continues at coordinate 148,521,586 of CM035167.1, forward strand.
TGAGGATAATGATATAAAGAATCAATCAAATGAGATAAAGGATAAATATTAAACATTTATAATATAATTTATCCAGGATTCAAGAATATCCCCATGTTATCAATCACTTAATAATCTCATAATCTAATATCATTAATATTATAACAATATTTTAATCACTTCTTAAATTTATAAACAATTTATCTTAATTGTTTACGCTTTACCATATAATGCATTTAATCATTCAAAATGCCATACTCATAAGATATCATCACCAATTATCAAATCTCTCAAAAATATGCATATACTCTATATAGGATTCTCTAGCCATAAAATCCTATTTTCAACTTTGTTACTTCACATAACATATTTAACTCATATGTTCAGAATTAAACTATTTTCATGAAAAATACCAAATCAGTCCCAAAATATTTTTTTTTCTGAAATTTAGCATAATATAGTCCCATGATGAAAATATATTTTTCTGGAAATTTTAAAATTCATTTACTATTTTTCAAAATCAATTTCTAATTAATTTCTTAAGAAATTAGCTACCTCAAGTTTAACTCCAAAATTCCCAAATCTTGGCAGGACCTTACACATGTTAACGTGAGCTTCTAGTTTAAATTTCATGGTCATCTGAGTTATAGAACTCCGGTTATAGCGTTTTTCATTTAAAAAACCTAAATATTGAAATAGTCATAACTTGCTCATTTTAAGTCAGAATGAGCTCATTTTTGGACAGGAGGTACTTTATACCATATACCTTCATGTCCCAAAAGGCCAAAATTTTTCTCATAATTTAAGTGGCCGAAACAGCCTCTCTAAAATCATGGCAGAAGCTTTTTTCGGTTTTTGCAGCTTTGCACTCCTTTGCTAAAATCAGTCCACACAAAAATTTACAACACCTTTTCCAGTAATTCCACTTGGATTAGTTAGGTAACTCATAGATCTAACTCTAGGACTTGACCACACTCAGAAATTCAAAATATAATAGGAGATATGGTCAATTGAATTTCATGTTACGTTTTTACCAAAATCTGATTTTTCAACCCTTTGTGATTTCTAAGAAACTTTCATGTTTTCACATAATAACCACATAACTCATCATAACACTTACTAATACTTCATATACCCATGATTTTCATTAGTCTAATGCTTTTATTATGACTTTCATCATAATCCTCGTAAACAGATCCTTTTAGTTGACGAAATATTTGAGGGTTTAAGAAATGGGTTTTGTACTAGGGTCAATACAAAATTCCATTTCACGCTCTAAGTAGGCTAAGAAGTCTTCATGAATACGCTAGGAAATTTATTAATAATTGAAATATCATTCAAAACTGTGACTCTCATCCAAGACTTGGATACTACGTCACATTGATACCAACTGTGACTTCTATCCCTTAACCTAGATAGCACCTCACAATGATACCTATAAACTTGCCATCTTCATTCACGATGTCGCCTACAGAAAGTCCGGCTTCGGTGCATTCCACACAAGGAAGTCAACAACGAAAGGTTCGGGGCTCTTTACTTATGGCTTGATATGACAATAATTGACTTTAGTAGTTTGGTTACTTGAATTCGCACAACAAGTTGGTTATGAATATAAAAGCTAACAACCTTACGAAAAGAATGATGAGTAGTTAACCAATTGATTCCTAAAATCCCATCAAAGGCAAATATTTTCAAAAAGATAAGATCGACAGGTAACGTGAAAATGTTTATTTGAACCAAACAAGATTTAAAAATAGTAAGCGATAACGAAGGCTCTACTAACGAAGTTTAAACCAATAAGTCAAAGTTTAAGTTCTTCGGAGTCAAATTTAAACGTTGAACACAACTAGGTGAAATAAAAGAGTGGGTAGAACTCGGTATCTAACACGGTATAGACTTCGTGAGAGCTTATGATTAACTTACCCATGATAATTTTATTAAGGTTCCTCGTTACGAGAAAAAAACGCTCTCTCTTAAACTATCGGCTTTGGTTTGTGCAGGGACAAACCTTTGGTGCCTCCATCCTAGTTGAATTTGTCTTGATGAACGACAAAATCGAGCTAAGTGACCTTCTCCACAATTATAACATTCTTTGATTGGCATGGCGCAATCCCGGACCGATGTGTCCTCTCCTCCGCATTTGAAGCATATGGTAGGTGGTCTTTCTCCTTCCTTAACAACGGGTCTTTGGTCTTTGCGCCTTTCCATCATTGTTGAATCTCCTTTTCTTGAAATGTCCATTCTTATTATTTTGGCCTGATTACCACCGAAGTGGTTACCATATCCGCCTCGTTGATTCCTCCACGCTTTGTTGTCACCGCTCAATGATACTCTCTCCGGTATTATAATTTTGCATTTGCTTTCTTTTTAGTTAAGGTTGACTCGTTATCGCTACTCCACTAATCGAGCCCTATTTACAACATCTCGAATAAAAACACGCTTTATGAGAAATAAGATGTTGGCGTATCTCCTGCTTCAAACCTCTTAAAACATTCGCGTCATTCTCTTCATTATCCACCAAGTGGGACGAAATCGTGATAACTCCGCAAATTTTGCCTCGTATTGCGACACGGTCATATTGTTTTGTTCCAACTTGATAAACTCCACCTCCTTCATGTGGCAAATACTTTCAGAAAGTATTTGTCGCTGAATGACTCCCGAACTTCTCCCAAGATATCTTCAAGACAAAGAAGTTGAGTACGCTTTTACCGATTCCCACCAAGAATCTGCCTCCGCAGCAACATAAAAGGCGGCAAAGGGAACCTTTTGCTCCTCGGAGCATCCCAAGACATCAAATATCTTGGTAATCTGCTTTATCCATGCTTCCGCCAAAGTGGTTTTGCTCTCTCCTTAAACTCCGGTGGTCCCAGCTCCTTGAATTGTTTAGCGGTGACCGCCGAGAGTTTCCGTGTTTCCACCTACGTTTTGGGCAGAGTCGCTTTCTTTAATGTTGCATGAATTCTAAAAACCTTTTTTAAGCGTCTGGTCATTCATCAATTGATCGGTGTTGTTGTTTACAGGGAGGATTATCGCCATCCCATTGCACATTGTCCCGATTAGTGATATGTGGAGAATCAATAGTCTCCTGTGCTCCATTGCTATTCTCAACATTCTCGGATGCCATTTTCAAACACTGCCACAAAATAAGGGTTAATTGACATGCAAAATATTATCACTATATTCTCGACCGACCAATCAAATACCAAATAAACTTAGGTAGGTCATACTAGCGAAGAATTCCCGCCTCTCCCTCCTAGTTCTTATCTCGCATCTTAGCCAGGATCATATCCCTAAGCTCGATACCAACCGTGACGCCCCAAAATTAGGTATACGCCACCCATCTTGGGTCATCACTTACATGGTACATAAACTCAAATACAAACTTAATTATACAAATTGCCGTAAGTATACATACGACAATACATAAACCGAGAGTTCTAATAGGAATATTGTCATTTAGACAATATCCATACTCAAGGAGTCCTCATTGCAATTATTATCACACTATTTCACGAATAGTGAGGACTACTAATGCTATCTTCGTGACCATCACTGCTTCCCCAACTCGTCCCAAATTATATTCTCATTTCCTCAAGAGAACGGTGAAAGAAAGGGGTGAGCTCAACTAGCCCAAGAAGAAATATTATGACTAAGATAATGCGTAATAAATTATCAATAGTCTTCAACAATGTTAAACCGATAAAATACAATAGACAACCAGCTTTAATCGCATCGGAATAAGCAATCCATTAAAAGAGTCAAGTAGAAATAAAGTCTACTATCTTTTAGGTTTTAAAAGGTTTTCATCAATTTTATCACTAAGACTCGCTTTAATGAATAAACCACAATATCTAATCATCCCCGTATCCACGGTCAAGGATTTTCATCAAATTATCAATGGTCATGACTATACCGAATCACCCCGGTCATAATCATACCAAAAACTATCCATCATCGCATTACAGCCACCGAGGACTTTTATCACATCATTTATAATAAGCCATGATTATACCGAATGATCCTCGTCATAATCATACTAAGTTCATCTATGCACGTAAGCCAAAGATAACATAATATATCATGAGGATGATGACAATGACATAATAATTCAATAAAACAAGTTCAAGAATTATTTTATCCAGAATTAAGAACGTCCAAATTGTCAACAAGATACCGCTTTTGTAGAGTAAAATTCAAGAATGATCGGAAGAATATTTCCATAAAAGATATTTGGATGAAACGCAAATATCAAGGATATTCTACTAATTTCATGGAGTATAGAAGTCAAAGTTTTAACCAACTGGGTATAATAAAGAATGGAATAACAAAAGAAATCACCATGCATGCGATGATTTCGCGATAGACAAAGTTATTCCAATGTAATAATAATAACGGAACCAGTCGGTGAAATTCACAATCGACGGTGATGTTCCAACAAAATAATAAAGATGGAACCATCCGGTGTAAAACACACAGATAGGATATTCCAACAGATCGATAAAGATTTTAACCAGTCCTGTAAAACACACATACAGGATGTTCCATAGAATAATAAAGATTTTAACCAGTCCTGTAAAACACATGAATGTGGATGTTCCAATGAATAATAGAAGAATGTCACCAAGTATAGGGTAAAACCACAGATACAAAAGTTATTCCAATGTAATAATAAGCAATGGAATAACATAAGGATTTCACCAAGTATATGGTATCGCAGCGTATCACGAGTTATGTATAGGGTATGCCACTTTTACAAAAGTTATTCCAAATGAATAATAATGAATGGAATAATAGAGGTTCTCTCTCATGAATACAAACGAATAATATCCCTTACGACGTACAACAAATAATACCCCTTACCGTAAAAAGACACCGGATATCAAAGTAGTGAAGTACCGTAATACTTTCTTCTTTCTCTCTATAAGCTTCTCTATAAATTTTCTCTCAGAGTTTCAAAGGTGAATTCGTAAAAAATAATGAAGGAATGAGCTTCTATTTATAGGAAAATAGAATGCATAGTAATTAATCCATGAACGGTCCGCATTGATTTACTTTAATCGGACGGTCCATATTTAAAGCAAAATCTTTTAAATAAAATATAATATATTCTATTTATATAAAAACATTTTACTATGCAACACTTTATGCAACACTATGCATAATAAAATATAATATATTCTATTTATAGTAATAACTTTAATAAAGTATTACTGCTTTATATAAAAGATGTTTCGCTTTTATTACGTTAATAATAATGAATAAAACAAAACGTCATTATCGCTATAATAATTCATATTATTAATCAACAATAATGGAATCAAACCGAGTGACTTCTCGTATAAGCATCAATAATCAATACCAGTGCTACTATGACCACACGACATTCTTGTATTTTTTACTACCGAGTAGTTCAATAGTATCAACGGTAAAACTTCCGTCGTTATTTCAATAAAATATTTTTGTCGCTTTTCTCAATCCGAATAATAATTTCTCATTAGGGGTCCACCAATGATTGAGTAGTTATTTAATATTCCCTCGCTAAACCGAATATTCCCCACCAATCGAATATAATATAACCACTTGCATACTTTGCAAAATTTATAAATACTACCCACAACTATAATATTATCTCAAATTCACACCATAATATTAAAAATTATTTCGACAAAATTTAAATCTTTATTGATAAAATCTGGGGTCTCACAATATAATAGATCAATGAATAATATTACGTGTAATTGATATTGTTTCTAATCACAAGTAGTAATTAGTAATATCTGATTGTGGACAAGCTTTTGAGTATTGCTATGATTATCAGAAGACAAGTTAAACAATCCGAGCTTATGTGTTTGTTGCTTGGAATAGTCTAATTTCCTAGTTCTTAATGGTGCTATTATATTAAATCTAGAGAGCTTATTCTAGGTTATATAATTGTTAGAATCTTGTGAAGAACTTGTTTCATTGAGTGACAATCTAAGGGTAGTTTCTATTGTAAAGCAGAGCTTGTTGTTACCTAGGGCTATTAGTTTCATCAAGGGTAAATAATGTTACACTTGATTAATCTATTATTGTAAAAAGGTGATACTAAACCGAAGAACTGAAGCTTTTTATTCATTGTTTATTCTTATTAGTTTATTCTTGTTAATTTAATTAATTCAAAATCTCCTTTTCATTATAAATCATAGGATAAATATAAAATAAATCACTCTCTGGATGGATCCTCCTTACTACTACTATCTAATTGTTTAAATTTGTAAAGTGAAAGTAAGGTTAATTTAGGAGTGTAAAAACGACGACTCTCAAATTTTAGGCGGCGCCATTGTAAGGGAGTGTTATTTGTTTTCGTTTATTTTTATTATTTATTATTTTGTTTTTGTTTTTATTTTATAACTTAATCCTCTCACTCTATTGACTTAAATTTTGTTCAAGAGATAGAGAAAACTGCAGATATAGAAGAAACTCTTGTTCCATCACTTGAAGAGAAAAAGATGGTGGTGCCAAACAAAAATAGGACTTTAAAAGAACTGGATACTCTCAATCTTGATCAATCATCATTTTGTATTGAGTATCCTACTTTAGATGTTGCTTTTGAACTTAAATTTAGACTAATTCATCTTTTGCCTACTTTTCGTGGTCTTACAGGTGAAAATCCATATAAGCATCTAAAGGAGTTCCATGTGGTGTGTTCCACGATGAAAGCACAAGGAGTGGCAGAGGAGCAGATCAAGCTTAGACTTTTTCCATCCTCATTAGCAGATTTGGCTAAAGACTGGTTATACTATCTACCTTCAGGATCAATACAATCATGGACTGATATGCAAAGGTTATTCTTGGAGAGGTATTTTCCTGCATCAAGAGTTACCGATATAAGAAAGGAGATATGTGGAATCATGCAGTTTAATGGAGAAAATCTCTATGAGTATTGGGAAATGTTCAAGAAGTTGTGTTCCAGCTGTCCACCTCATGGAATTGATGAACATTACTTAATCCAGTACTTTTATGAGGGGTTACTACCAATGGAAAGAAGCATGATTGATGCAGCAAGTGGAGGAGCACTGGTAGACAAGTCTCCAGAAGTGGCAAGGAACTTAATTGCAAACATGGCAGCTAACTCACAGCAGTATGGAACTAAGATGGATCACACACTACAAAGGGTAAATGGGGTAAGCACGAGAGACTTGGAGCGTGAGATTGATTTAATCGCTTTGGTTCGACAAAATGGTCCGCAAGGAATACGCAAGTTATTCAGCAAGCTCAACCTCAGTACCACACAGAAAACCAAGAAGTACATGTCAATTCTGGGACATCTATGGAGGATATGTTCAAGGCATTCATGAACCAAACACAACAGTTCATGTGTCAGACACAACAATTCCAGCAGGAGACAAGAACTTCTGTTCAAGATCTGAGGGACCAAGTTGGTCAACTTGCAACCACAGTAGGAAGGTCACTTTCTCAAACTGTTGAAAATGTAAGTGCCATAACATTGAGATGTGGTGCAAAGGATCAGCAGCAAGAAAAGTCCATACAGAGCAAGTCCGACAATAGTGAAATAGGCAGCAATGATGTACTCAAGCACAAATTTCCACCTCTTTCTGCTTATGAACCGAAACTACCTTTTCCCCAAGTTCTAACAAGGAATTGGAAAGTTGGAAAGAATTCAACGTGGTATAGAGAGTCTAATGAAAAATTCCTAGAAGAAATGGCGAATAGGGAACAAGAACTTAAAGATGATGAGGTGTTCACTAGTGGAAATCATTTGGAAGTGCTCGAGACTACTGCTAAATTTGAAGAAGAAATCAGGTATTCAAAGTCTAAAAATGATGAACAAGAGGTAGAGATGGAAGAATTAATAATTCCTGTAGATTTCTATAAGGATGACATAGATGATTATACTTTCCTCAGACAATGAACAACACGTAATGATAAACATCATGGGTCCTTACATTACGGAATCGGATGACCTTATGTCCGGGCCTTCCTAAGATATATGAAGTTAAGAGGTATCTTGGTAATGTTAATTCTATTTTTGCTATTGATGTTGTTGACTCTATAGTGCATGAATCTCTTAAGCAAATATACAAGAAGGATTTGAGGGCTAGAATGGAGCAAAATCAGGATTTGAAGGATTCTCCTAATGAAGAATTGAAACTATTACCAGTCCACTTGAAGATCTTAAGTCCAATTACATAGAATGAGAAGGATGATGTCAAGCCAATGACAATAAACAAGGGCAGCTGCTTGGGAGGCAACCCAAGATATCAGATTTGATTTTTCTATCCCTTAACTTTTTAGTTTTTTTATTGCATGTTAGCTAGTAATATTTTCTTCTTTGCATGATTTTCTTACATTGGGGACAATGTAAGGTTTGAGTGTGGGGGGAAGATTTAGGTTTTTATTTTATTTAGGGATATTGATCTGATTTTAATGGGAAATTTGAAAAATTGATGCTTTTGAAAAGTTTTGAAAATTCTGGTTTCATGGTTCTATTTGGCTATGTGTTAAAAAGATTAAAGTCAAAGATTGAAAATTAATGCTAAATTTCAGAATCTACTTGGTGCTTAATTAGTTAATGAATGATGAAAACTAAGCCATGATCCATAGTAATTGATTTAAATTGAACTTGTGATACATGAGTACTTGAATATGAGAAACATGTTTATTTGACTAAGTTGTTTGTGGAGTTATCTATGTGCACTGATTTCATGACTTAGAACTGTTTAACTTACTTATGTTGTTGCAGAACCATGTGAAATAATGATGAATGAAAAAAAAAAAAAGAAAAAAAAAAAGAAAATTGAAAATCTGCTTCAATGTCCATTGTGCGAAATATCTGGGTATCTAAGCCTCGGGAAGCATCTGTATTCACACTGAAAAGTGCGATGGATAAAAGCTGCTTGACTAGTCGACTTTTGTGACCTTTGTTACTTGGATAAGTAAGTCTTAAGGGTGTCTCTACACCTAGCGCCCTAAGATCATCTGATTTGGGAGTCGTTGGTGGAAAGTTCGCTAATGGATAACTCTGAAAAGCCTAAGAAAAGGAAACATTGCACATGTCAAGAAAAGAAAAAATATATATACGAAAAAAAAGAAACATGAAAATACATTCATCTGTGCTAAAAAGAAGGTTCTATGAAAAAACTTAAAAAACAAGAAAAATTTGTTCTCTGTCAGTGAGTCGAGCAGTACCGCGGTTTTTGCTCCATGGTAACTAAGTTAAGTAAGTATGATGATTTTGGGAAAGTTACTTATGTGGTTATAGTTTGATTTAATAAAATTCATTGGTGAAATGGTAAGGTTGTAATTGTGAGTTGATTGATAAGGCGTTGATTAGATTTTTGCAAATTTAGTGTTGATAATCGTGATTTGTACCTTGAAATCTTTTAACATGATGGTTGAATAGAATTTTTTTGAAAATTAAATTTTTGGTTTACACGAGGACGTGTGAAAGGCTTAGTGTGGGGGAATTTGATAAGTGCATATTATTCATTTATTTTGATTCCATTATATTTAGTTTTATTGCATGTTTCATGTGTATATGAGCTTATTAAGGTGTTTAATGATCTCAAGAAGAATTGGAGCTGAAATGAGAAAAAAAGGAAAATTACAGGGTTTTTGATATTAAGTTGGATGTATGGTCTTGGCTTGGGACATGGATTTTATTGTAGAGCTCTTCCTTAGCTTTCCGGAACATCTTGAATCTTCCCAATCGGAGTTCGTATGAAGAAGTTATGATCTTTTTACCAAACGAAAGTTGAACCTCAAAGTTTGGAAGTTGCAATTTGCATAGCAGTCACTTGGAGCCTGATTTCAGCCTTGACGCAGCCAGTATCTGTCTAATATCAAAGAATGAAAGTTGTAGATCTCATCGATATCTTCATTTTGATAGGTAGCAAGCCCCGTAACTCCTCCCAGATCAAAAATTATGCTCATTTTACCAAAGGACGTCGCAACAGAAAATGAAAATTCGCCCCAGCGAATTTGAGCGGGAAAATTGGAAAATCTTGGATTTTTGGAAAGTTTCTAAAAGCATATTTTGACAGATTTCTACATGGAATTGGATTGATATTTCTATTAGAATTAGGATATCTTTAGACTAAGATTTATTTCCAAATTGGATTCTATTTCTTTATGGAAACTAGTTATGATTTGTAATTCCTTTTAGGATTTGGATTTTTACTTCCTATAGGATTTAGGACTTTGTCTAGCACTATAAATTGAGGATGCTAGTCAGGATTTTATACATTCAATCATCTACTACATTCTCTCATCTACAACATTGGAGGATTGAAGACATGAGCTAAGTTCTTTTTATTCAGTTCTAAGGGATGTTGAACCTTATTTATAATTAATGGTTAATCGAGTATTCATTATTTATTCATTCTCACATGAAATTCATTCTTGATAATCCGATTTAATTTACGAATGCTATTTGGCTTAACAGATTTGATTTACAGAGATTGAGTTGGTTAACAAATATCATATGCTAGATCAAGGAATAATATTACGTGTAATTGATATTGTTTCTAATCACAAGTAGTAATTAGTAATATCTGATTGTGGACAAGCTTTTGAGTATTGCTATGATTATCAGAAGATAAGTTAAACAATTCGAGCTTATGTGTTTGTTGCTTGGAATAGTCTAATTCCCTAGTTCTTAATGCTGCAATCATTGTGACGCCCACAAAATTAGGTATACATCACCCATCTTGGTTCGCCAGATACATGGTACAGAATTCAAATACAACTTACTAATACAACCTGTATGGGTACAATACGACAAACATAAACCGTGAGTTTGAATACAAATATTATCTACTAGAGATTATACAAACTCAAAAGGAGTCCTCATTACAATTATTATCACACTATTTCACGAGAATAGTGAGGACTACTAATGCTATCCTCCGGACCATCACTCCGCTCCCGATTCGTCCCAATTATATTCTCATTTTTTGAAGAGAACAAAGAAAGAAAGGGTGAGCTCAACTAGCCCAAGAAGAAATATTATGACTAAGATAATGCGTAATAAATTATCATTAGTCTCCAACAATGTTAAACCGATAAAATATCATGTACATCAAGTTTAACTCAGCGAAGGAATCACGCAATCCATTAAAAGAGTCAAGTAGAAAATCAAATCTACTATCTTTTATGATTTAAAAGGTTTTTCATCATCATTATCGCCGAGACTCAAATTTTAATAAATATTCCACATCATCGAATCATCCCCGCGCACTACTACCAAGGATATTCTTTAAAGATCACGACCATAATTATCCATGCACTACGGGCCAAGAATATTTGTGTATTCATTAATGGTCATGATCATGCCAACAACTCGTCCCATCAATGCACTACTTGCCAATGAGGACTTTTACCACATCATTTGTAACATTACGATCATGATTACAATCGAATAATTCCCAGTCATCATAATCATACCAAGTCCATCTACGCACTACAAAATACGATAACTTTTAACATAATATAAACATGAGGATGATGACAATGATATAAGAATTCAATAAAACAAGTTCAAGAATTAATTTGTCCAAGAACTACTAATGTCCAAATTGTCAACAATCTTCGCTTTGTAGAGTAAAATTCAAGAATGATCGTAAGAATATTTCCATGAAAAGATACTGAATGAAGCGCAAATATCAAAGATATTCTACTAATTTCATTGAGTATAGAAGTCAAAACTTTAACCAACTGAGTATAATAAAGAATGGAATAACAAAAGAAATCACCATGCATGCGGTATTTCGCGATAGGCGAAAGTTATTCCAACAAAATACTAAATAATCGGAACCAAAGTCAAAGTAAATTGCGCACCGATACGATGTTCCAATAGAATAATAAAGAATAGAATAACAACGAAATCACCATGCATGCGGTACTTGATGTAGGGTGTTATTCCAATGAATACTAATAAGATTTTAATCGGTCCCACAGAAATACACATGACGTGATATTCCAACAAAATAATAATAAAGAGCGGAACCAGGTTCAAAGAAAAACGCATGCATGTGATATTCCAATAGAATAATAAAGATTTTAATCGGTCCCACAGAAAACGCATGTGAGCAGTGATATTCCAAATGAATAATAAAGACGGAATAATAGAAGAATGTCACCAAGTATAGGGTGATCATAGATATAAAGTTATTCAAATGTATAATAATAAGCAATGGAATAACAACAGTTCCTTCATGAATAAGAAAGAGTAACACCCTTACGAATACAACAAATAATATTCCTACCTTAAGAAGAAGAGTCTTCGGATATATAAGTAGTGAAGTAGCGAATACTTTCTTCTTTCTCTCTATATAGTTTATCTCTCTTGAGTTTCAAAGAATTCAGTAAGAAAATAATGAATGAATGAGCTTCTATTTATAGAAAAATGGAATGCATAAGTAACTAACTCATGAACTATTTAGATTGATTTACTTTAATCTGACGGTCCATATTTAAAGCAAAATAAAATATAATATATTCTATTTATAATCTAATAAAACGAATAACTTTATAAAAGATTTTACTATGCAAACACTATGCAGTAACTATTATCTAAACACTATGCATAATAAAATATAATATATTCTAATTATTGTCTAATAAAATGTAGATAGCTTTATAAAAGTATTCTGCTTTTATATAAAAAATTTTTACTATGCAAAACACTATGCGTATACATTACGCAACACTATGCATAATAAAATATAATATATTCTATTTATAGAATAACTTTATAAAAGTATTCTGCTTTTATATAAAAAGATTTTCTCAGTATTATTACATTAATAATACCAACAAAACCGAAAGTGACTTATCACTTAAACATCAATAATTAATACCGTATGCTACTTACGCAACCACGCCAGATTATCGTAATTTTAACACCGGGTGTTTCAATAGTTAACGGTAAAACTTCTGCCGTTATTTTCATAAAGTATTTTTGTCGTTTTCTCAATCCGACAATAATTTCGTTGTGGGGTCCACCAATGATTGTGCCGTTATACTAATATTTCCTGTTAAAACGAATATTCCCCGACCAATCGAATATTATATGACAACTTGCGTACTTTACAAAATTTATAAATATTACCCACAACTATTATATCAATTTCACTCCATAATATTCAAAAATAATATTTATAGAAAATTCATCTTTATTCAAAAAGTTGGGATTTTACAATCTCCCCTTCTTATGAAATTTCCCTCCGAAATTAGGGTACGATGACTGTATGTCGAAGAGGTAAGGATACCTTGATTTCATTTCGATTCTAACTCCCAAGTCATTTCCTCAACATCGTGGTTTCTCCACAAAACTTTGACTTGGTATAACCTCAAAAGCGTAGAATATGTTCCTTCTTATCCAAGATTTGAACAATACCTCTTCATACGCCAAATCTTCCGCTATTTCGTCCTGTTCCAACTCAATAATGTGGTTCGGGTCTTCCACATATTTACATAACATGGATATGTGAAAAACGCGTTATGAACACGAGACATACTTGGCGGTAAAAAGCGAGTCTATAGCCCACGGTTCCTACTTTATCAAGGATTAAAAATGGGCCGATAAATCGAGGATTGAGCTTTCCTCTCTTTCCAAATCTCGTAACCCCTTTCCATGGAGCAACACGTAACAACACATGATCTCCTATATCGAATTCTACGCCCTTTCGATGAAGATCAAGATAACTCTTTTGTCGATCTTGTGAGGTTTTTATACGTTCTTGGGATCATTTGAATCTTTTACGTAGTCATACGTACTAACTCGGTCCCAACAACGTTGCTTCACCCACCACATCCCAAAGATACCGAGAACGACACTTTTCTTCCATACAATGCTCAATGGAGCCATGCCAATACTTGCTTGATAACTGTTGTTGTAGGAAAACTCCACTAATGGTAAGAACTTGTCCCAACTTCCCTTGAAATCAAGGACACAAAGTCTTAGTAGATCTTCAAGAGTTTGAATAGTCCTCTCCGACTGTCCGTCCGTCTGAGGATGATATGCCTAGCTAAATCGTAAATCTGTGCCCATAGCTTTTTGCAAACTAACCCAAAATCGTGAAGTGAATCTTGGGTCTCGATCAGAAACTATGGATACTGGCATACCATGCAGTCTTACAATCTCGTTTATGTATATACGAGCAAGACGTTCAAGTGTATAAGTCTCTCGTATCGGTAAGAAATGAGCAGACTTGGTCAATCTATCAACAATGACCCAAATCGCATCTATGCCTTGAGAAACTTTGGGAAGACTAGTAACGAAATCCATGGTAATGTGCTCCAACTTCCATTCTGGAATTTCAAGTGGTTGCAATGGACCTTTTGGTACTTGATGTTCGCTTTCGCCGACTTCGTTGACACGTTAAATGACTTGAGATAAACAAATTATCTCTCTTCATATTGCCCCACCAAAATGTATGTCAAGATCATGATACATTTTGGTACTCCCAGATGGATTGCAAGCGGTGTGTTGTGTGCCTCCATCATGATTTTATACTTTAAATCGTAATCGTTAGGAACACAAAGTCCGAGTTGACTCAAGTATTCCTTCTTCATCGATTCTTGCTTCCCAGATCGCACCTTCTTGCACTTTTTTTCCTCATCACGCATCACCCGGATTCGTAATTTGAAAGTAACTTTAATTGTATCAATTAAAGTTTCGGTTCTACTCATATATTTGCCATCATCACGTGGGTCCCTGGTGTAAGACCCCAACTTATTATTAATGAAATTTAATTTTCTCTATTTATTATTTTGAAATAGTAAGGGTTGATTTGATTAATGTGGATAGTTATGGGTAAAATACGCAAATATTTCAAAATAAGCAAGTGGTTATAAAATATTCATTGTTGTTGGGGAATATTCGTTTGGTCGTGGAATATTAAATGCTTTGTCGGGGAATATTAAATGCGGCGGCCGCAGACCATGTGTGTAGCCTCATAACTGAGCGATTGGATGAAGAAAACGACAAATATAAGTTGGTTAAAAATAATCTGGCAGTAGTTGTTACCGCTTAATACTGTTAAAATACTCGGATTAAAACACAAGAAGACACCAGTATTGCACCAATTATTGATTCTTACGTAAGAAGGCACTTACTCAATAATGGTTACGATGAATTATTGTTCAAGATTTTATTGAGTTAATAATTGCTGCGTTGATATTTTATATTCTTTGTTGTTTCAATAATTGTCATTACACGCATTTTTTCATTATCGAAGCAATAATTCATATTATCTGAATAATATTATTAGATAACATTATTGGCAATGTCTAGAAAGTTCTGCTCTAAGGAGAGGTTTGGTCACCTAATTGCGGCGCCCAAGAAGAAGAAATTCTTATTGAAAGCCCCTGCTCTGAAACGCACCTCGTTGTTAATATTGTGATTCTCATAATATTATTTGTGAATAATTAATTATTGATTCATATGATGAGAAAAATATTGATTTATGTGGATATAGATGGAGAAAAATTTTAATGTGACAATTGTTAAAAATTGAAATTTTATCTTTTTCCGATAAAATAATTCATTTAAATATATTATTATATTTTAATAATATAATAATGGTGATATTTTACAACGAATGTGGGATATATGAGTATACGAGGAGGAAGAGTATTTTTTGTTGCAATAAATGTTTAAAACATGTTAAACATGCTCAATGGGACCCCATTTATTGATCGAAATTTGATTATAAATTTAAAAAATCGCCTGCTTTGTGGATTTCTTTGTCAATTTACATTTGGAATTCGGAAAACTTTCTTCCGTAAAGTTGTAGAGAATTGAATTTCCTATAAAAACTCGCAAGATTTGAATTTTCTGATAAAAGGGCTATTTATTATGAATTATTGAAGTTCCGAAGTTCCGAAATAATTAATTTTTGGGAGTTTTAGTTAATTATTTTGAGAAAAAAGTTTTTTGCAACTAAGTTGGCCTCACATGTGATTCAAATGGGCTGAGATCAGTTGTCTAAGGTGGGCTAAAGAAAAGTTAAAAAATATATTAATATTATATTCAATTTTCTACTTTGGTGTTCTAAGCATTTTCCTATAAATATGGTGCTTAGGTTAGAATTGAAAACACACCGTAAACTCAAGTTTCTCTCTATTTCTCTCGATATATTGAGCGTATTCTTGTGAGTATACTTTGAGTATTGTTAGATTCGCAAGTTCCTTCAAAGACTATAATTCCCAGATTCCAAATAGAAAGTACTAATCTTTCGAGGTAAGGATGTTATTTTCTTCTCAAATGATATTATTTCTTCAATATCATTATCTTTGAAATATTGGTTGGAACTTTTATCAAATTTGGAACTTTTCCATGTCTTGGTTACTATTCATGAGTTACTTTCATTCACGAGTTACTATTCAGCGAGTTACTATTCACGAGTTACTATTCACGAGTACTATTCATGAAGCGTGAAGATGTTTTTTTTGGGGAAATTTCTATCTTTTGGTGTCTGAGTTACTATTCACGTATACTGACTATTCATCGAAAAATAAAATTTCTTCTTTTTGTCCAAAATATCTATTCTCGGATACCAAATTTTGATTGTATCCATGTTTTGATCATTCTTGAATTTTACACCACTATGATTATTTTTGAGGTATTTTTGAACATGGATAAAACAAAGTACTAATCCTTAATCCTTAATCCTTGTCATTTTGTTTCACTTGATTCGTTTCTTTAAAAATATTTTTCATCATCCTCGCCTTAAAATGATGATATTATTGAATATCTTTAGCCTTGTAGTGCAAAAATGAATGATTTCTCAAGAATATCTTTGGTAGTAGTGCAAAGATGAACAGTGTTTAGATGAACATGACCAATCGATGAATATCTTTGGCCAGTAGTGCAAAGATGAATATTTGATTCCATATGTTTATTGATTGATGTTACGGGGATAAAAGATGAGCGATGAACTTTTAAATTCATACATAGAAGATAGTAGTTTGCATTCTCTACTTAACTCTTCTAATGAATTATTATTTCATTATAAATATTGATTTAAAATTTGTTGTCAATTGTATTCTATTAGATTTTTCCCTGTTGAAGACTAACGGTAATTTGTTGTATATTATCTTAGTCATAATATTCTTTCTTTGGGCTAGTTGAGCTCACCTTTTCCTTTTGTTCCATTTTTCTTCTCGGGAGGGAGAATATAAGCGAAGTACGCAGTGGGGTATGGAATGAAGGTTTTAGAAAGAATTGTTTAGTAGTCCTCACCATTTTGTAAAATAATGTATCAATAAATGTGATGAGGATTTATTTGAGTATAGATATTGTCCAGAAGATAATATTTGTATTCAAACTCACGCTTTCTTCGTTGTAATAATAAAGTTGTAGTTGTTTCTCGTACCATGTATTGACAACTCGTAATGGGTGATGTATACCTATTTTGGGGGTGTCACACCGAGTCTTTATCTCTATCTCCATCCTTTGCAAGTCATACAAATGGGCCTTTACGTTGTCAATATTGCACTTCGTGCACGCATATGATCATACGATCTTCTACTCAATGCGTCGGCTACCACGTTCGCTTTTCGAGATGGTATTGGATGGTATGATCATAATCTTTCAACAGTTCAAGCCAACGTCGTTATCGCATGTTGAGTTCCTTTTGAGTGAAGAAATATTTGAGGCTTTTATGATCCGTAAAGATCTCCACTTTCTCCCCATACAAGTAATGCCTCCAAATTTTAAGTCACGAAGACAACAAATGCTAACTCTAAGTCATGAGTAGGATAATTCCTCTCATATTCTTTGAGTTGTCGTGAGGCATAGGCTATGACTTTCCCATGTTGCATGAGAACACATCCTAACCCTTTGCTCAAGCATCACTTGTAGATGACAAATCCTCCGAACCGGATGGTATTGCCGTAACAGTCTTTGAAATGAGTCTCCTCTTGAGTTCTTGAAAACTCTTCTCACATTTTTCACTCCAATAGAACTTTGTATCTTCCGAGTCAATTTGAGTTAGTGGAGTAGCGATTCGAGAAAACCCTTCACGAATCTCCGATAATAACCAAATTAAGCCGAAAAGCTACGTATTTTAGTCATCGATTTAGGTTGCTCCCGACTTTGAATAGCTTCAGAAAACCCTCAAATTTTTTAAATAAAAAGGAATTTCCTTCATTTATTATTTTGAAATAGTAAGGGTGGATTTGATTAATGTGGTTAGTTATGGGTAAAATGCTAAATATTTTAAATAAGCAAGTGGTGATAAAATATTCATTATCGTCTTGGGAATATTCGTTTGGTCGTGGAATATTAAATGATTGTCGTGGAATATTCGCATGCACGACGGCGATGATCTTTTGTGGGCCCATAACGAAAGCGATTGGATGAAGAAAACGACAAATATAAGTTGTTTATAAATAACGGCGTAGTTATTACTGAATTAAATACTATTGGAATACCCGGTGGTTTAAAACACACTAATACGCGTTGTTGAACAAAGAAGCACACAATATTGCACCAATTATTGATTCTTACGTAAGAAGGCCTTTTCAATAATTGTTACAATAATTACTTATTCGATATTTTATTTTATTGATTCAATAATTGTTGCGTTGATATTTTATATTCTTTGTTGTTTCAATAATTGTCATTACACGAAGATTTTTTATTATCGAAGCAATAATTCATATTATCTGAATAATATTATTAGATAAAATTATTGGCAATGTCTAGAAAGTTCTGTCTAAGGAGAGGTTTGGTCACCTAATCACGCCAGCAAAGTAGAGAGAGATCCTTATTGAAAGCCCCTTCCTGGGAATGGCACGGTTGCAATCTTCGTGATTCCGTAATATTATTTATGAATAATTAATTATTGATTTATATGATGAGGAAAATATTGATTTTATGTGGATATAGATGGAGAAAAATTTAAAATGACAATTGTTGAAAATTAATATTTTATCTTTTCCGATAAAATAATTCATTTAAATATATTATAATATATTAATTGTGATATTTTTATAATGAATGTGGGATATATGAGTATATGAGGATGAAGAGTATTTTGTGGCATTAAATGATTAACACATGTTTTGTGTCGGTGGACCCCATTTCTTGGTTGAAATTTGATTATAGCTTTGTAAAATCGATGGTTTGTGGATTTGGTCAATTTATGTTTGGAATTTGGAAAAACTTTCTTCTGCAAAGTTGTAGAGAATTGAATTTCCTATAAAAACTTGCGAGATTCGAATTTTTCCGATAAAAGGGCTATTTATTATGAATTATTGAAGTTTTGAGTTCCAAAATAATTGATTTTGGGAGTTTTAATTAATTATTTTGAGAAAAACGTTTTTGGTGAGTTTGTGAACCTCATTTAACATGTGCTATGGCTGAAATCAGATTTCAAAGGTGGGCTAAGAAATTTTGTTTATAAATAATATTATTATATTCAATTTTCGCTTTGTTCTAAGCAATTTCCTATAAATAGGGTGCTTGGGTTAGAATTGAAAATCACACCGAAATTGAAGTTTTCTCTCTATATTATCGGCGTATTCTTGTGAGTATTTTGAGTATACTTTGAGTATTGCTATACGGTCAAGTTCAAGTCATAGCTTTATATCCTGTTTCAACTAAGTATCTTTGTCTTTTCGAGGTAAGGGATGTTATTTTCTTCTCAAATGATATTATTTCTTCAATATCATTATGCGAAATATTGGTTGGAAATTTTATCAAAATTAGAACTTTTTCATGTCGGGTTACTATTCATGAGTTACTATTCACGAGTTACTATTCATGAGTTACTATTCACGAGTTACTATTCATGAGTTACTATTTACGAGTTACTATTCACGAGTACTATTCATGAAGCGTGAAGATGTTTTTTTGTGAAATTTCTATCTTTTGGTGTCGAGTTACTATTCACGTGATCTGAGACTTATTCACGATATCTGACACTTATTCACGAATACTGCACTATTCAATTAAAAATGAAATTTCTTCTTTTCGTCCAAAATATCTATTATGGATACTAGCTTTGATTGTATCCATGTTTTGATCATTCTTGAATTTTACTTGATGATGATTATTTATGAAGTATTTTTGAACTCGGATTGTTTAAAAAATACGAATCCATAATACTTGTTCTTTTGTTTCAATTGGATTCGCTTTTCTTTGAAATATTTTCATCATCCCTTACCCTAAATGATGATATTACTCAATATCTTTGGCTTTGTAGTGCAAAGATGAATGATTTCTTGATGAATATCTTTGGCCCATAGTGCAAAGATGAGCAGTGTTGAGATGAACATGATGGATCGAATGATGAGTATCTTTGGCTGTAGTGCAAAGATGAATATTTGATTCGAGATATATATTGATTGATGTTACAGGATAAAATATCGACGATGAACTTTTAAATTCATATATAGAAGATAGTAGTTTGCATTCTCTACTTAACTCTTCTAATGAATTATTATTTCATTGCGAATATTGATTTAAAATTTGTTTTCTATTGTATTCTATTAGATTTTTCCTGTTGAAGACTAACGATAATTTGTTTTATATTATCTTAGTCATAATATTCTTCTTGGGCTAGTTGAGCTCACCTTTTCCTTTTTGTTCCATTTTTCTTCTCGAGGCGAGAATATAGCGAGTACTAGTCGGGGTATGGAATGAAGGTTCTAGAGAGAGTTGTTTAGTAGTCCTCACCATTATTGTAAAATAATGTGTCAATAATTATGATGGAGATTTATTTGCGTGTGGATATTGTCTAGATGGCAATATCTGTATTTAAACTCACAGTTTTACTGTTGTAATAATAAAGTTGTAGTTATTTCGATAAAATGTATTTGGCGACTCAGAATGGGTTGGATGGAATGGACCTATTTTGGGGGCGTCACAGCTTCAATCTTTGTTAGGTCAACAGATATTCCATGACTTGATACCACGTGCATCGAGGAATGCTACTTCCTCAAGCCAGAACTCGCATTTCTTTAACTTGGCATAAAGCTTGTATTCACGAAGCTTTTGGAGTATCAGCCTCAAGTGTTCCTCATGATCTTCACGGCTTTTGGAATATATGAGGATGTCATCAATAAAGACGACCACAAAATAATCCAAATATTCCTTGAATACTCAGTTCATCATATCCATGAAGGCAGCAGGAGCATTAGTCAATCCAAAGGACATGACTAGGAATTCATAATGCCCGTATCGAGTTCTGAAAGCCGTCTTTGGAATATCATCGGTTCTAATCTTTAATTGGTGATATCCGGAACGAAGATCAATCTTTGAAAAGAATTTGGCTCCTTGCAACTGGTCAAACAGGTCATCAATACGTGGCAATGTGTACCTATTTTTGATGGTGACATGATTCAACTCCCAATAATCAATACAAAGTCGCATACTCCCATCTTTCTTCTTCACGAATGTAACAGAGCACCCCAAAGAGAAGTACTAGACTTAATAAAGCCAATGTCTAATAATTCCTGCAATTGAGTCTTTAACTCCCGAAGTTCAATAGAGCCATTCGATATGGGGCTTTGGAAATGGGTTTTATCTGGGTTCAAGGTCGATACAAAATTCAATTTCACGCTTAGGGTAGGCGAGGATGTGGCGCCCCAAAATAGGTCCATTCCATCCAACCCATTCTCGAGTCGTCAAATACATGGTACGTAAATAACTACAACTTTATTATTACAACATATAAATCGTGAGTTTAAATACGAGATATTGCCATCTGACAATATCCACACGCAAATAAATCCCCATCATAATTATTGATACATTATTTTACTAAAATGGTGAGGACTACTAAACAACTCTCTCTAGAACCTTCATTCCATACCCCGACTAAGTACTTCGCTACATTCTCGCCTCCCGAGAAGAAAAATGGAACAACAAGGAAAAGGGTGAGCTCAACTAGCCCAAGAAAAGAATATTATGACTAAGATAATATACAACAAATTATCGTTAGTCTTCAACAGGAAAAATCTAATAGAATACAATAGACAACAAATTTTAAATCAATATTCGCAATGAAATAATAATTCATTAGAAGAGTTAAGTAGAGAATGCAAACTACTATCTTCTATATATGAATTTAAAAGTTCATCGTCAATATTTTATCCTCGTAACATCAATCAATATACATCCGAATCAAATATTCATCTTTGCACTACAGCCAAAAATATTCATCATCATTAAGTCATGTTCATCTAAACACTGCTCATCTTTGCACTACTGGCCAAAGATATTAATCGATCGATCATGTTCATCTCAACACTGCTCATCTTTGCACTACGGGCCAAAGATATTCATCAAGAAATCATTCATCTTTGCACTACAGCCAAAGATATTCCATAATATCATCATTTAAAACTCAAGATGATGAAAATATTTTTTAAAGAAACGAATCCAAAGGAAACAAAATGACAAGGATTAAGGATTAAGGATTCGTACTTTGTTTTATCCACGTCCAAAAATACCTCAAAAATAATCATAGGGTGTAAAATTCAAGAATGATCAAAACATGGATACAATCAAAGCTAGTATCCGAATAGATATTTTGGACAAAAAGAAGAAATTTTATTTTTTCGGTGAATAGTCTTATCACGTGAATAGTAACTCACACCAAAAGATAGAAATTTCCCAAAAACATCTTCACGCTTCGTATGAATAGTACTACGTGAATAAGAACTCGTGAATAAGAACCCCGACATGAAAAAGTTCCAAATTTGATAAAAAGTTTCAACTAATATTTCAAAGATAATGATATTGAAGAAATAATATCATTTGAGAAGAAAATAACATCCCTTACCTCGAAAGACAAGATTTAGTTGAAACACCGGATATAAAGCTATGACTTGAACTTGCACCAGATAAAGAACACTCAAAGTATACTCACAAGAATACGCTCAATATATCGAGAGAGAAATAGATGAAAACTTCGGTTTACGTGTGATTTTCAATTCTAACCTAAGCACCCTATTTATAGAAATCGCTTAGAACACCAAAGTAGAAAATTGAATATAATAATATTATTTATAAACAAAATTCCTTAGCCCACCTTTGAAATCTGATTTCAGCCATAACACATGTTAAATGAGGTTCACAAACTCACCAAAAATGTTTTTCTCAAAATAATTAATTAAAACTCCCAAAATCAATTATTTGAACTCAAACTTCAATAATTCATAATAAATAGCCCTTTTATCAGAAAATTCAATCTCACGAGTTTTTATAGGAAATTCAATTCTCTACAACTTTGCAGAAGAAAGTTTTCCAAATTCCAAATGTAAATTGACCGAAATCCATAAACTGACGATTTTACGTGCTATAATCAAATTTCACCAAGAAATGGGGTCCACCGACACACAAAAACATGTGTTAATCATTTAATGCCACAAAAATACTCTTCCTCCTCATATACTCATATATCCCACATTCATTATAAAAATATCACCGTTAATATATTATTAAAATAATATATTTAAATGAATTATTTTATCGTAAAAGATAAAATATTAATTTTCAACAATTGTCATTTTAAAATTTTTCTCCATCTATATCCACATAAAATCAATATTTTCCTCATCATATAAATCAATAATTAATTATTCACAAATAATATTACAGAGAATCACAAGATCTTGGCAACCAGTGCCGCTCCTGTGAGAGAGGGGCTTTCCAATAAGGATCTCTCCTTCTCAAGAATTAGGTGACCAAACCTCTCCTGATGTAACTTTCTAGACATTGCCAATAATGTTATCAAATAATATTATTCAGATAATATGAATTATTGCTTCGATAATAAAAAAAATACTTGTAAATGACAATTATTGAAACAACAAACAATATAAAATATCAACGCAACAATTATTGAATCAATAAAATAAAATATCGAATAAGAATTACCGTAATAATTATTGAGTAATGCCTTCTTACGTAAGAATCAATAATTGGTGCAATCTTGTAAAGCTTCTTGCTCAACAACGCCATTAGTGTGTTTTAAACCACCGGGTATTCCAACAAAGATAATCTGTAATAACTACGCCAAGTTATTTATAAACAACTTATATTTGTCGCTTTTCTTCATCCAATTGCTTTCCGTTATGGGCCCATTAAAGATCCTACCGTCGCATTTAATATTCCCCGACGAGAATGAATATTTTATCACCACTTTAACTTATTTAAAATATTTGCGCATTTTACCCATAACTAACTACATTAATCAAATCCACCCTTACTATTTCAAAATAATAAATAAAGGAAATTCCTTTTATTTAAAAAATTTCGGGTCTTACACAGAAGTTCTTCGTGAATACGTCGAAATTAATTAACAATAGAAATATTATTCAAAACCGGCGTATTTTGTTTAGATCTGCGATATGAGCTAAGAAAGCTTGACATCCGCTTTTCAATAAACGAATAGCTTTATGGCTTGAGATAGACGATGATTGATTTTAATGGTTTGGTTGCTTGAATTCGCATAATAGGTCGATTAGGAATATGAAAGCTAACAACATTACGAAAACAATCAATTTTTGCATGATGAGTAGTTAACCAATCAATCCCTAGAATTACATCAAATGCAAGTATTTTTAATGCAATAAGATCGACAGGTAATGTGTGGGTACCAACTTGAACCAAACAAGACTTATAAACCGTGGATGTAATGAAGGTTTCTCCCAACGGAGTTTCCACAGATAATTCAAAGTCTAATTTCTCCGGAGTCAAATTTAATCGTTGAGCGCAAGTAGGAAAAATAAAAAAATGAGTAGAACTGGTATCAAATAAAGTGTAGACTTCGCTAGAGTTTATGATAAGCTTACCCGTGATGACATCATTCGGGTTCCTTGCTTCTCGGGAGGTCACAACAATCGCGCTTTCCTTGCACTACCGGCTTTGACTTTTCTGGGACAGCCTTTGGTGCCTCCATCCTAGCTGAATTTGTCTTCGGTGAACGACAAAATCGGGCTAAGTGACCTTCTCTTCCACAATTATAACATGCTTTGACTGACATCGCGCAATTTGACCGATGTGTCCCTCCCTCCGCAATTGAAGCATATGATAGGTGGTCTTTTTCCTTCCTTAACAACGGTCTTTGGTCGACGCCTTTTCCATCATTGTTGAATCTCCTCTTCTTGAAATGTCCATTCTTATTGTTTTGGCCTCGATTACCACCGGCGGTTACCATTTCGCCCGTTGATTCTCTCCACGCTTGTTGTCACCGCTTCGATGATCGCTCACCGGTGGTATTATCATTTCTGCCGCACGCTTCTCTTTTTCATTGCGTTGACTCGTTATCGCGCTCCACCAATGAGCCTCATTTATAACATCCTAATACAAACACGCTTTATGAGAAATAAGATGTTGATTTATTTCCGCTTTCAAACCTCTTAAAAACATTCGCGTCATTCTCTCTTCATTATCCACCAAGTGGGACGAAAACCGGATAACTCCGTAAATTTTGCCCTCGTATTGCGACACTCTGTAATATTATTTTGCTCCAATTTGATAAACTCCACCTCCTTCATGTGACGAATATTTTCGGAAAGTATTTGTCATTGAATGACTCTTGGAACTTCTCCCAAGACATCTTTAAGACGGCAGTTGAGAACGCTTTGGATTCCCACTAGTAATCGCCTCTCGGCCAAGCAACATAAAGGCTTACAAAGGGAACCTTTGCTCCTCGGAGCATTCCAAGACATCAAATATCTTGGTGATCTGCTTTATCCATGCTTCATCATAAGTGGTTATGGCTCTCCTTAAACTCCTGTGGTCCCACTCCTTGAATCATTTAATGGTGACCTTGAGAGTTTCATGTTTCCACCTATATTTTGGATGAGCCGCTCTACTCATCATTGTTGCATGAATTGCATAAAGCCTCTCGAACAATCCATCATTCAAGATTTGGTCGGGTGTTCTTTGCTTACGTGAGGATTGTCACCTTCCTAATGCACATTCTCCGATTATCGATATGTGGAGACTCAACGGCCTCTTGTGCTCCATTCTTATTCTCAACATTTTCGGATGTCATTTTCAGATCATCGCCACAAAACAAAGGTTAATTGACATGTAACATAATATCTCTAAACTCGACCAACCAATTTAAATACAAATAAATTTAAGTAGGTCATACTAGCGAAGGAATTCCCCGCTCTCCCCTCCTAGTTCTAGTCTCACATCTTAGCCAGTGGATCATATCCTAAGCTTTGATATTAATCGTGACGCCCCCAAAATTAGGTATACATCACTCATCTTGGGTCGCCGATACATGGTCATGTAATTTAAATACAACTTACTAATACAACTGCAGTACAATACGACAAACATAAACCGTGAGTTTGAATACAAATATTATCTACTAGAGATTATACAAACTCAAAAGGAGTCCTCATTATAATTATTATCACACTATTTCACGTAATAGTGAGGACTACTAATGCTATCCTCCGGACCATCACTCCATTCCCCGACTCGTCCCAAATATATTCTCATTTTCCTAAGAGAGAAACGGTGAAAGAAAGGGTGAGCTCAACTAGCCCAAGAAGAAATATTATGACTAAGATAATGCGAGAATAAATTATCATTAGTCTCCAACAATGTTAAACCGATAAAATATCATGTACATCAAGTTTAACCGTAGCGAACAAGCAATCCATTGAAAGAGTCAAGTAGAAAATCAAATCTACTATCTTTTATGATTTAAAAGGTTTTCATCATCATTATCACGAGACTCAGCTTAATAAATATTCCACATCATCGAATCATCCCTGCACTACGGCCAAGGATATTCTTTAGTATCACGACCATAATTATCCATGCACTACGGGCCAAGAATATTTGTGTATTCATTAATGGTCATGATCATGCCAACAATCGTCCCATCAATGCACTACTACGCCAATGAGGACTTTTACCACATCATTTGTAACATTACGGTCATGATTACACCGAATAATTCCTGGTCATAATCATACCAAGTCCATCTATGCACTACAGGCCACAGATAACTTTCAACATAATATAAACATGAGGATGATGACAATGATATAAGAATTCAATAAAACAAGTTCAAGAATTAATTTGTCCAAGAACTACTAATGTCCAAATTGTCAACATGATACTGCTTTGTAGAGTAAAATTCAAGAATGATCAGAAGAATATTTCCATGAAAAGATACTGGATGAAGCACAAATATCAAGGATATTCTACTAATTTCATTGAGTATAGAAGTCAAAACTTTAACCAACTGAGTATAATAAAGAATGGAATAACAAAAGAAATCACCATACGCAGGTACTTCTCATGACGTGTTATTCCAATGAATACTAAATAACGGAACCAGTCAAAGTAAATTGCACCGACAAGATGTTCCAATGTAATAATAAAGAATGGAATAACAACAGAAATCACCATGCATGCGGATACCCGCGTAGACAGTTATTCCAATGTAATACTAATAAGGATTTTAATCAGTCCCCAGAAAAAGCATGCATGTGATATTCCAATGTAATAATAATAAAGATTTTAACCCAGTCCGCGTAAAAACGCATGCATGTGCATATATATTCCAAATGTAATAATAAAGATTTTAATCAGTCCCACAGAAAACGCATGCATGTGATATTCCAACGATGTAATAGTAAAAAGACGGAATAATAGAAGAATGTCACCAAGTATAGGGTAGAATCATATACATGTTATTCCAACAAAATAATAAGCAATGGAATAACAACGAGCTCTCTTCATGAATAAGAAAGAGTAACACCCTTACGAATACAACAAATAATATTCCCTACCTTAAGAAGAAGAGTACTTGGATATATAAGTAGTGAAGTAGCGAGAAAACTTTCTTCTTTCTCTATAATTTATCTCTCTAGAGTTTCAAAGAATTAAGTGAAAATAATGAATGAATGAGCTTCTATTTATAGAAAAATGGAATGCATAAGAACTAACTCATGCACTCGAGAGATTGATTTACTTTAATCTGACGGTCCATATTTAAAGCAAAATAAAATATAATATATTCTATTTATAATCTAATAAAACGAATAACTTTATAAAAGATTTTACTATCGCAAACACTATGCATAATAAAATATAATATATTCTAATTATTGTCTAATAAAAATGATATAGCTTTATAAAAGTATTCTGCTTTATATAAAAAGATTTTACTATGCTAAACACTATGCGGACACTATGCAACACTATGCATAATAGAATATAATATATTATATTTATAGAATAACTTTATAAAAGTATTCTGCTTTTATATAAAAGATTTTCTCGTATTATTACATTAATAATACCAACAAAACCGAGTGACTTATCACTTAAGCATCAATAATTAATACCGTGTGCTACTACGCAACCACGCCAGACATCGTATTTTTTACACCGGTGTTTCAACAGCTTAACTGTGAAAACTTCCGTCGTTATTTTCATAAAGTATTTTTGCTGCTTTCTCAATCCGAAAATAATTCCGTTGTGGGGTCCACCAATGATTGTGCCAGTTGTACTAATATTCCCCTCGTTAAAACGAATATTCCCCACCAATCGAATATTATATAACAACTTGCGTAACTTTGCAAAATTTATAAATATTACCCACAACTATTATATCAATTTCACTCCATAATATTCAAAAATAATATTTATAGAAAATTCATCTTTATTCAAAAAGTTGGGTTTTACAATTATATTAAATCTAGAGAGCTTATTCTAGGTTATATAATTGTTAGAATCTTGTGAAGAGCTTGTTTCATTGAGTGACAATCTAAAGGGAGTTTCGGGTAGCAGAGCTTGTTGTTACCTAGGGCTATTAGTTTCATTGAAGGGTAAATAATGTTACACTTGATTAATCTATTATTGTAAAGAAGTGATACTAAACTGAAGAACTGAAGCTTTTTATTCATTGTTTTATTAGTTTATTCTTGTTGATTTAATTAATTAATTCAAAATCTCCTTTTCATTAGAAATCATAGGATAAATATAAAATAAATCACTGTGAAGCGTACCCATCCAGCCGCACTCAGCATGTCTTGGGAGACGTTTCAGAACTATTTAATGACAAATACTTTCCTAAAGTGTTAAATTATATGAAGGAAGTGGAGTTCATCCGATTAGAACAAAACAACATACGACGGTGTCTCAAAGACGAGGCAAAGTTTGCGAGAGTTATCTAAGTTTGCACCTCATTTGGTGGAGAATGAGGAACGTATGATGGCGGATGTTTCGAGAGGTTTGAAACCCAAGATACGACAATATCTAATTTTTCATAAATTTTCTCTTTATTCGGATGTTGTTAATGTGGCTCAATTGTTAGAGCGAGATAACGAGTATGTTCAACCGAGGACCATAACCGGGATCGCACTCGAGATAGCGGTCAATGTAATAATAATAACCAAATGGATAAAGAAACAAACGGACAAAAATGGTAACCACTCTGGTGGTAATCGTGGCCATAAAAATAGAAGAAGCGAGTCGGGAGGAGATTTTAAAAAGAGGAGATTCAACAATGACCATGTGAAGACGTCGAACACCAAAGAAGAATCGGGTTCCAAGGGAGGAGAAAGACCACCCACAGTCGTATGTTACAAATGCTTGAAGAGGGATATATCATTGAAACCGCCTACAACAGTTTAAGGTATGCTATAATTGTGGAAAAGAAGGACATATCGCTTCGAGATTATGCGATATCGAAACCAGTCAAGTGGGAATGGTGACTCAAAAGGATGTCCCGTAAAAGTCAAAGACAACGATTCTTGGAAGAGCGTTTGTCGTGGCCATTCAAATGCGAGGAACCGAACGGTTAGCACGGGTTAGTTAATTATAAATTCTTACGAAGTTTATACCTTACTAGATACCGCCTACCCATTCTTTTATCTCTCTTGCTTATACTCAACGTTTGAACTTGACTACGGAGAAATTAGACTTTGACCTATTTATGGAGACTCGTTAGGAGAAACTTTCATTACATCCGTTGTTTAGAAATCTTGCTTGATTCAGTTTAGCCTATCACATTACCCGTTAACCTTATTTCTATAGAGATATTTGTTTTTGATGTGATTTTATGTAACGCCCCCAAAATTAGGTATACGTCACCCATCTTGGGTCGCCACTTACATGGTACATAAATTCAAATACAACTTACTAACATAACTGTAGTGGTACAATACGACATAAACGTGAGTTTGAATACAAATATTGTTCTACTAGATATTATACAAACTCAAAAGGAGTCCTTATTACAACTATTATCAAACTATTTCACGTAATAGTGAGGACTACTAATGCTATCCTCTCGGACCATTACTCCGCTCCCCGACTCGTCCCAAATTTATGTTTTCATTTCACGAAGAAAACGATGAAAGAAAGGGTGAGCTCAACTTGCCCAAAGAAGAAATATTATGACTAAGATAATGCGAATAAATTATCAATAGTCTTCAACAATGTTAAACCGATAAAATACAATAGACAACCAGCTTTAACTACAAATGAATATCTAATCCATTAAAAGAGTCAAGTAGAAAATAAAGTCTACTATCTTTTAGGTTTTAAAAGGTTTTCATCAATTTTATCACTAAGACTCAGCTTTAATGAATAAACCACAATATCTAATCATCCCCGTATTCACGGCCAAGGATTTTCATCAAATTATCAATGGTCATGACTATACCGAATCACCCCGGTCATAATCATACCAAAAACTATCCATCACAAAGATTACAGCCACCGAGGACTTTTATCACTTCATTTATAACAAGCCATGATTATACCGAATGATCCCCAGGTCATAATCATACTAAGTTCATCTATGCACGTAAGCCAAAGATAACATAATATAACATGAGGATGATGATAATGACATAATAATTCAATAAAACAAGTTCATGAATTAATTTATTCAGAATTATTAACGTCCAAATTGTCAACATGATCTCGTTTTAGAGAGTAAAATTCAAGAATGATCAGCAGAATATTTCCATGAAAAGATATTTGGATGAAACGCAAATATCAAGAATATTCTACTAATTTCATGGAGTATAGAAGTCAATGTTTTAACCAACCGGGTATAATAAAGAATGGAATAACAAAAGAAATCACCACGCATGCGGTACTTGATGATAAAAGTTATTCCAATGTAATAATAATAACGGAACCAAAGTCGTGAAATTCACAATTTGACAGTGATGATCCAACGTAATAATAAATGCTGAATAATAAACAATGGAACCAGTCCTGTGTAAAACACATGCATGTGATATTCCAATGTAATAATAAATGCGGAATAATAAACAATGGAACCAGTCCTATAAAAACACACGCATACGTGATATTCTAACGTAATAATAAAGAATGGAATAACGTAAGAAGATCACCAAGTATAGGGGATTCCACAGATACAAAAGTTATTCCAATGTAATAAATAAGAATGGAATAATATAAGGATTTCACCAAGTATAGGGTATGCCACCGTGACACAAAGTTATGTATAGGTATGCCACTTTTACAAAGTTATTCCAATGTAATAATAATGAATGGAATAATGAAGTTCTCTTCATGAATAAGAAAGAATAACACCCTTACGGTACAACAAATAATATCCCTTACCTTAGAAGAACCGAATATCGGCAAAGTGAAGTAGCGTATACTTTTCTTATTTCTCTCTATAGTTTCTCTCTAGAGTTTCAAAGTGAATTAAGTAAGAAAATAATGAAGGAATGAGCTTCTATTTATAGAAAAATAGAATGCATAAGAATTAATCCATGAACGGTCCAGATTGATTTACTTTAATCGACGGTCCATATTTAAAGCAAAATCTTTTAAATAAAATATAATATATTCTATTTATATAAAACATTTTACTATGCAAAACACTATGCAACACTATGCAAAACACTATGCAACACTATGCATAATAAAATATAATATATTTTATTTATGTAATAACTTTAATAAAGTATTACATTTTTATATAAAAGATGTTTCGCTTTTATTACGTTAATAATACGAATAAAACAAAACGTCATTATCGTTATAATAATTCATATTATTAATCGACAATAATGGAATCAAACCGAGTGACTTCTCACATAAGCATCAATAATCAATACCGTGTGCTACTATACAACCACACGACATCGCATTTCTTTTACTATCTAGTAGTTCAACAAGATCAATTCAGAAAACTTCCACCGTTATTTCAATAAAATATTTTTGTCGCTTTTCTCAATCCGATAATAATTTCATTAGGAGTCCACCAATGATTGAGCTGTTGTCGAATATTCCTCGCTAAACCGAATATTCTCTCACCAATCGAATATAATATAACCACTTGCATACTTTGCAAAATTTATAAATACTACCCACAACTATAATATTATCTTAAATTCACACCATAATATTAAAAATTTATTTTACAAAATTTAAATCTTTATTGATAAAATCTGGGTCTCACATTTTAAGGTTAACTACTCATCACGCCGAAATTGATTACTTTCGTAAGGTTGTTAGTTTTCATATTCCTAAGCAACCTATTATTCAATTCAAGCAATCAAACCATTGTAGTCAAACATTTTCATATCAATCCATGAAGTCATTCGTTTATTACGGATGTCAAGTTTTCTTAGTCCATGTTATGGATTTGAATAAAGACACGTCGATTTGAATAATATTCCCAAGTTGTTATTGATTTTCCCCGACGTAATTCCTCAAGAATTTCTTGCTCACCCCAAAGCCCGATATTAAATTTTGTATCGACTTTGAACCCTAAGACAATACTCATTTCTAAAATCTCATATCGAATGGCTCTATTGAACTTGAGGAGTTAAAAATTCAACTATAGAATTTGGTACTGAGCCTTTATCCGGTGACTTCCTTTGTGGAATACACCGGCCGGACTCTCCGTAGGGGACACCATATTCGCATGCGATAGTAAACCGATAGGTGTCATTGTAACGTCTTATCCAAGGTTGGGATATAGTCACGATTGAGAACAACCTAAAGTGTAACGACCACAAAATAGGTCCATTCCATCCAACCCATTCTCGAGTCGCCAAATATATGGTACGAAAAAACAACTACAACTTTATTACAACAATTGTCGTGGCAAAATACAACAACACATATCTCGTGAGTTTGGATACAAATATATACCAACCAGAAGACGTCACAATGACACCTTACATAAAGGTATAGTCAAAAACCTTTTTAGAAATTAGAATCTTTGGGAAGTGCTCAAGGAAACCTTCGTATACGGGAGGCCATGCTTTTAGGTTATGGTAGATATCATATGGCCACGTAATTATCCTCAATTGACCCAATAGACCCCAAAGAAAAAACGAGAAGATTACTATCATATTCTTCCCAATGGTGAGTCTTCTCTTGACATATCATTATCTCCATTGTCTCTAATTGGGTATTATACTCCAAACAAACACCAAGATTATATAGGTAGTGCTTGTAAATATACTCAAAGAAGTGGATGAAGAGCACAACCATGTCTTATGATAACACGAAGTTTGTATGTCATTAGACATCTTGTATGATAGTGACAAAACACCTTCCAAAGTCAGGGTTAAATCTCACCCTATTTAATTCACCAAAATAACTATTAAATGATGTATAAAATACAACACACTAAAGTCCTCAATAAAATTATTTCCATACTCTTTTAGGAGAACCTCAACAACTATAGACCACCGCTCTATTCCTTGTTATTCCCGCTCAACCCAAATACACTTTTATTACGAAGGAATTGTGAAACAAAAGGGTGAGCACAACTAGTTCAAGAAAGAATATTATGACTAAAGATAAATAAATTATCAATAGTCTTCATCAAGAATAAATCGTAGATTTAGAACATATGGTAGATGATAAAACTTTTCAAACCCATAGTTGCAATGAATGAGCAATCCATTAGAAGAGTCAAATAGACCATAAAATCTATTATCTTCTCCATGTTAAAAGTCCACCAACAATGTTTTATCCTCAGTAACATCAATCAACAATTCCTCATCCCACAATCACACGTATAACTCATAATCATAATTGTGATTCTAAATTCTCTTCTCATCCGGACGAAGATAATTTTCATCACCGCCTTTACCGAAACATCAAATATCATGGTTATACCAAATCACAGCTCTGTTCATAATCATACTTAATAAATTCATCTTTGCACTACGGGCCAAAGATATTCATCAACAGCTTCATCTTTACACTACATGCTAAAGATATTCAACAACAGTCATCTTTGCATTACAAGCCAAAGATATTCATCAATAAGCCATCTTTGCACTACGGGCCAAAGATATTCATATCTCAAATAAATACATAATCATTTCAGAAGTTATATAACAATAATTATAACCATGTTGATCAATTCACCTTTTCACTTAAGCTAAAAATATTCAATTGTAATTCAATGGTCATGATCATACCAATCAACAATTCAACTTTTGCACTTCTTTCGCCAAAGAGAACCTATAGTCACGATCATACCAATAATCTACTCATCATTACACTCAAGTCAAAGAGAAATATCATCATTAGGGTTATAAGAATGTTATATAAAAAACAATATAATCAAAACATGATTTTAATTTCAAGAGTAAGATTCATAAATCAACGATAATTTGGTCGAGAAGAAACCAATTTGTCATGAATAAGACTTCGTATTTGTACATAGTACCGTATACGTGCGTAAGAACCTCGATACGAAAAAGATAAAGTTTCATAATAAAATTCATATCCATATTTATAACACCTTAATCCAAATGTTATAAATCACTTAGAAATCTCATAATCTAATATTATTAATATTACAATAATATTTTAATCATTTCTAAAACTTATAAACAATTTAATTAAATTGTTTACACTTTACTAATTAATGCATTTAATCATCATAAAATGCCAAACTCATAAGATTTCATCACCAATAACCAAAACCCTCATCAAAAATTTGCATATACCTTATATATGATTCTCAAGCCAATAAATCATATTTTATAATTTTCTTACTTCACATAACATATTTAATTCATTTACTCATAACTAGAACATTTTCATGAAAAATACCAAATCAGTTCCAAAAATATTTCTTTTCTGGGATTTAGCAGAATATAGTTCCATATTAAATATATATTTTTATCAGAATTTTTAAAATTCATTTACTATTTTTCACATGGCCAACACCACCGAATATTTAAACATTTATCATAAATTATACTTTTATCCAACAATTCTGAAATTTACACGGTATACTGATATTATATAGATGTACTCCTATTAAAAATTTCATCAATTTTGGAGTTAATCACAAGGAGTTATAAGCGGTTACTTTTAAAATAGTCTTTTCTCATAAAATTCATAACTCTCAATCTATACATCCAAAAATCGCCATTTTTGGACACAATATATAAAACTCATCAAATTATCATTTCAAATTTTTCCAGAATTTTTGAAGGTTCAGAAAAATTTCGAAACTAAAAACATAATAACCCTTAAAATCCTTTTATCCCTTACCTCAAAAGAGCGAAGATTTACGACCGAATAATATTGAACGAACTTGCACCATATAGCAATACTCAAAGTATACTCAAAATACTCACAAGAATACGCTCAATAATATAGAGAGAAAAAACTTCAGTTTCTGGTGTGTTTTTCAATTCTAACCTAAGCACCCTATTTATAGGAAAATACTTAGAACACCAAGGTAGAAAATTTATTAAAATATTAATATATATATATATAATCTTCACGCACACCTTGGACAATCTGATCTCAGCTCTTTTTCCATGCTAGTGGGCACACCTACCTTGTTAAAAACGTTTTTCTTTTAAAACAAATTTAAAACTTTTGAAAAATAATTATTTCGGAGCTTCGGAACTTCAATAATTCATAATAAATAGCTCTTTTGTCCAAAAATTCGAATCTCGCACTTTTTTATAGGAAATTCAATTCTCTACAACTTTGCAGAAGAAAGTTTTTCCAAATTCCAAACAGAAATTGACCAAAATCCATAAACGGGCGATTTTATAGGCTATAATCAAATTTCAGTCAAGAAATGGGGTCCACCGACACACAAAACATGTGTTAATCATTTAATGCCACAAAAATACTATTCCTCCTCATATACTCACATATCGCACATTCATTATAAAAATATCACCGTTAATATATTATTAAAATAATATATTTAAATGAATTATTTTATCAGAAAAAGATAAAATATTAATTTTCAACAATTGTCACTTTAAAATTTTCTCCATCTATATCCACATAAAATAAATATTTTTCTTATCATATTAATCAATAATTAATTATTCACAAATAATATTACGTAATCACAATAATGACAACCAGCAGCCTTCCTGAAAAGGGGCTTTCCAATAAAGATTTCTCCTTCTTGGCAAATTAGGTGACCAAACTTCTCCTTAGATGTAACTTTCTAGACATTGCCAATAATGTTTTCTAATAATATTATTCAGATAATATGAATTATTGCTTCGATAATGGAAAATACTTCGTAGTGACAATTATTAAAACAACGATAATATAAAATATCAACGCAGCAATTATCAATCAATAAAATATAATATTGAATAAGATTAATTACGTAACAATTATTGAGTAGTGCTTTCTTACGTAAGAATCAATAATTGGTGCAATACCGCAAAGCTCTTGCGTTTTAACCACCGAGTATTTTAACGGATATTACTTGATGTAAATAACTACGCCTGCCATTTATAAACAACTTATATTTGTTTTTCTTCATCCAATCGCTTTTCAGTTATGGGGCCCACACAAGGCTGCGACGTCGTACTGATATTCCCAACAAAAAGAATATTCCACGACCAAACGAATATTCTCCGAAAATAATATTTTATAACCACTTGCTTATTTTGAAAAAATTATATATATCACCCTTAACTTTAGCCTTTATCAATTTAACCATTTACTGAATAGTAATTATAAGAAAAATTGAATACTTTTATTTCATAAAATTCGGGGCCTTACACTAAGTCGGTAATCGAAATACGTAGCTTTCTAGGCTTAGTTGGTTATTATCGGAGATTCTTTGAAGGATATTCTCGAATCGCTATTCCATTAACGCAAATTTACTTTCGTAGAGATACAAAATTTGAATGGAGCAAGGAATGTGGGATGAGCTTGAAGAACTCAAGAGGAGACTCATTTCAGCACATGTTCTGACCATGCCATCCTGGAAAAGCGAACGTGGTAGCTGACGTGTTGAGTAGAAGATCGTATACAAGTACGAGTACGATATTGTCAAAGACTCATTTCGTATAATTTACAAATAATAGAGATGGAGATGAAAACTCTAGGTACCCACGTGATGATATATGAGTATAATCGACTTTAATCGATAAAGTTAAAGTTGTTCAAGCTACACACCGGAGCTGATGAATTTGAAGAAAGAGGTGCAAGAAGTTGTTATTTCAAAAGCGAGAATCGGTGAGGTGAGGAAAGCTCAAACCTTCGATTTATTAATCCATTTGAAATTCTCGATCGAATAGGAACTGTGGCCTATAGACTCGTTTTACCGCCAAGTATGACGCGTGTTCATAACATTTTTCACGTATCGATGTTACGTAAATATATGGACGACCCGAACCACGTCATTGAGTTAGAACCGGACGAGATAGCCGAAGACTTAACGTGCGACGAGAGGTACATCAAGATCTTGGATAGGAAAGAACATGTCCTATGTACCGAGGTTATACCACAAGTTAAGGTTTTGTGGATAAATCATGCTATTAAGGAAATGACCTGGGAGTTGGAAACGGAAATGAAAGCGAGGTATTCTCATCTTTTCGAAACACCAGGTACGTACGTCAATTTCGAGGACGAAATTTCATAAGGAGGGGAGGTTGTAAGACCCCAACTTATTATTAATGAAATTTAATTTTCTCTATTTATTATTTTGAAATAGTAAGGGTTGATTTGATTAATGTGGATAGTTATGGGTAAAATACGCAAATATTTCAAAATAAGCAAGTGGTTATAAAATATTCATTGTTATCGGGGAATATTCGTTTAGTCGTGGAATATTAAATCTTTGTTGGGAATATTAGATTGACGGCACAAAATGACCCATGTGTGGGCCCCATAACTTGAAAGCGATTGGATGAAAAAAACGACAAATATAAGTTGTTTAAAAATAACTACAAGTAGTTATTCACATTAATACTATTAAAATACTTCGGTGGTTAACACACGCATACAATTATTGATTCTTACGTAAGAAGGCACTACTCAATAATGGTTACGATAATTAATGATCGAGATTTTATTTTATTGATTTAATAATTCTTTGTATTGATATTTTATATTGCCGTTGTTTCAATAATTGTCATTACACAAAGATTTTTTATTATCGAAGCAATAATTCATATTATCCTGAATAATATTATTAGATAACATTATTGGCAATGTCTAGAAAGTTCTGCATAAGGAGAGGTTTGGTCACCTAATTGCTACGCCAAGAAGGAGAAATTTTATTGAAAGCCATAGCTTTCTGAGAAACTACCGTCAC
Source organism: Panax quinquefolius (assembly GCA_020205615.1). Classification (NCBI taxonomy): domain Eukaryota; kingdom Viridiplantae; phylum Streptophyta; class Magnoliopsida; order Apiales; family Araliaceae; genus Panax; species Panax quinquefolius. The sequence continues at coordinate 148,560,120 of CM035167.1, forward strand.
AAGATCGTGATTCTCAGTAATATTATTTGTGAATAATTAATTATTGATTTATATGATGAGGAAAATATTGATTTTATGTGGATATAGATGGAGAAAATTTTTAATGTGACAATTGTTGAAAATTAATATTTTATCTTTTTCTGATAAAATAATTTATTTAAATATATTATTTTAATAATATATTAACGGTGATATTTTTATAATGAATGTGGGATATATGAGTATATGAGGAGGAAGAGTATTTTTGTGGCATTAAATGAATAACACATATTTTGTGTGTTGGTGGATACATTTCTTGACTGAAATTTGATTATAGCATGTAAAATCTCCCGTTTGTGGATTTCGGTCAATTTCTATTTGGAATTTGAAAAAACTTTCTTCTGCAAAGTTGTAGAGAATTGAATTTCCTATAAAAAGTCGCGAGATTCGAATTTTCTGACAAAAGGGCTATTTATTGTGAATTATTGAAGTTCCAAAGCTCCGAAATAATTGATTTTTGGAAGTTTAAATTATTTTAAATTAGAAAAACATTTTTTCTTACTTTTTCTAGAAGGTGGCATGTGCTTATTGAGCTGAAATCAGATTTCAAGAGTGGCGTAGGAATTTTGATATATATAATAATATTAAATTAAATTTTCTGTTTTGGTGTTCTAAGCAATTTCCTATAAATAGGGTGCTTAGGTTAGAATTGAAAATCACACCAGAAACTGAAGTTTTCTCTCTCTATATTATCGAGCATATTCTTGTGAGTATTTTGAGTATACTTTGAGTATTGCTATACTATCTTGAGTTCAAGTCATAGCTTTATATCCTAGGTGTTTTATTAGAAATCTTGTCTTTCGAGGTAAGAGATATTATTTTTTCAGAATGATATTATTTCTTCAATATCATTATGTTGAAATATTGATCTGAAGTTTTTATCAAATTTGGAAATTTTGGTGTCGAGTTACTATTCACGATATCTGACCTTATTCACGATACTGATCTTATTCACGAATACTGACCTATTCATTCATTGAAAAATAAAAAATTTCTTTTCATTCAAAATATCTATTCTAGATACTAGCTTTGATTGTATCCATGTTTTGATCATTCTTGAATTTTACACCACTATAATTATTTTGAGGTATTTTTGGACATGGATAAAACAAAGTACGAATCCTTAATCCTTAATCCTTGTCATTTTGTTTCACCGGATTCGTTTTTTTAAAAATATTTTCATCATCCTCGGTCTTAAATGATGATATTATTGAATATCTTTGGCTTTAGGTGCAAAGATGAATGATTTCTGAAGAATATCTTTGGCCCGTAGTGCAAAGATGAATGGTGTTTAGATGAACATGACCAACCGATGATTATATTTGGCTCAGTGCAAAGATAAATATTTGATTTCGGATATATATTGATTGATGTTACAAGGATAAAAGATGAGCGATGAACTTTTAAATTCATACATAGAAGATAGTAGTTTGCATTCTCTACTTAACTCTTCTAATGAATTATTATTTCAATGCATGAATATTGATTTAAAATTTGTTGTCTATTGTATTCTATTAGATTTTTCCTGTTGAAGACTAACGATAATTTGTTGTATATTATCTTAGTCATAATATTCTTCTTGGGCTAGTTGAGCTCACCCTTTTCTTTTGTTGTTCCATTTTTCTTCTCAGGAGGCGAGAATGTAGCGAGTACTAGTCGGGGTATGGAATGATGGTTATAGGGAGAGTTGTTTAGTAGTCCTTACCATTTTTATAAAATAATATATCAATAATTATGATGGGAATTTATTTGCGTGTGGATATTGTCTAGATGGCAATATCTGTATTTAAACTCACAGTTTATATGTTATAATAATAAAGTTGTAGTTATTTCTGTACCATGTATTTGGCGACTCAGAATGGGTTGGATGGAATAGACCTATTTTGGGGGCGTCACATAAGGGCTGCAAAGAAAATTCTTAGCATGGAGATTCAGCGAGATCGCAAAATTAAGAAATTGTACTTATCTCAGAAAGACTACATCACGAATGTGTTAGATCGTTTTGGTATGAAGGATGCAAAGCCAGCAAGTACTCCTCTTGCTACTCACTTCAAATTATCGGCTGAATTATCTCCTCAGACAGATGAAGAGGTTAGGTATATGTCAAGTGTTCCTTACTCTAGTGCAGTTGATAGCCTCATGTACGCTATGATTTGTACTCGTTCATATATTTCACATGTAATTAGTGTGAAAAGTAGATATTTATCACGTCCAGGAAAAATTCATTGGGAAGCTGTGAAATGGATTTTAAGATACCTACGAGGTACTTTCGATGTTGGTTTAGAGTTCGGAAGGAAGGTGATACCCTTACATGGTATGTTAATTCAGACTATGCTGGTGATCTTGATAGGAGGAGGTCATTGACTGGTTATATATTTACTTTTGGAGGTTGTGCAATTAGTTGGAGATCCATTTTACAGCATACGATTGCTCTTCTACTACAGAGGCAGAATATATGGCTATTACAGAGGCTGTTAAGGAAGTTATTTGGTTGCGAGGCTTGTTTGGAGAGATCGTGGATCATGGAGTTACTATTGTCCATTGTGATAGTCAGAATGCTATACACTTAACTAAAGATTAGATGTATGATGAAAGGACGAAGCATATTGATGTCAGGTATCATTTTGTTTAAGACATTGTTGAAGATGGTGACATTAAGGTCTTAAAGATTGGTACTACAGACAATTCAGTTGACATGTTAACGATGTTGTTACCACATACCAAATTCAAACATTGCTTGGACCTGGTTAGTGTTCGATGCACTTGAGTTGTGCATTTTGAGAAGAGGAGAAAGTTCACTATTTGTGCAATATTTGGAGAATTCAAGTCAATGTGGAGATTTGTTGGGTATGACACGAATTCTTATTGGATTTGGATTTAGATATTACCTAGAATCTGTTTTGGTTTAGGAAAATAATCTTTTCTACCCATACGCAATTTAGTATTTCTAATCCTATTTGATTATGGATTTGCCTATGGCCTATAAATATAAGTGCTAAGATTTTGGAAAGGGGACATTCAGAAACATTCTAAGAATTCTCATAGTTCTCTCTCTTTATCTTGTACTCTTCAGATATTTATTTAGTGAATTTCTTCTGCCTTCTCTGCGATTTTTTCCCGATTTAGATTTCCACGTAAAACTTTGTGTTATTGTCTTTATCTTTCTGCTTTAATTTATTGTGTTTACCATAGTTTGTCAAAACAAAAATAATGTAATGCATTTTTTTTGAGTGCTTCCGAGGTGTACATACAGATGTTATTGTCGTCTCTATTTCAAGAAAATTATTCTAGACATCTAGTATTTACGCCTAGTGAAAGAATTACTAGGAACATCTCCAAAGTAGGAAAACAAACTATTCAAATTGATGTTTGTTGACCTACATGATAATTTGAATAGCATTATTTGCTACTTTCATATTTTATGTCTCATCAGTCTTCAATTTAATGAGCTATACATCAAACCCATCAAGCGTAATAAATGTTTTTAGCCTTTGATTATAGATTTGAAGAGGTGAGAAGGAGGTTGTAGATTTGAAGAGAGAGAAAAATGTTTGTTGACCTATGGAAGTTTAAAGAGGCTGTTGGAAAGATTTTTCTGACGTGGCTCACCTATTTGAGTATCAAGAGATGCTCTAAGCATTGCCAGTATACTTCACCATATCTTCGGAAGATGCTCGTGCAAGTATCAGATAGAAGCAAAAAATGTCAACTTACTTTTTCACAAAATGCCATAATAATCGTTTGAACTTTATTATCAATGCAGCACTGTATCTTTGGCATACAGTAGCCATTTTTGAAGAACATGGAGATTCTAAGCTTCATTCACACGGGACACACAGAATCAGCCGGCAAATAAAAATGGGTAAGGAACATTAAACTAAAACATTTTGCAAAGTGCCTCAGATATTTATACTTTGTCTCCAGTTATTACTATCAAGTATTAACCCCGAGAGAAAGGGAAATCAAAAGTTAAATTTACAGGTCTGGCAAAACGACGTCAAGTTGTGATTTCGATATAGTGAGGCAACAGAGAATGACGGATCAAAGAATGAGACCACAACAGGATAACAGCTGTTCCATCCTACTTTAATCAATAGTACCAAGATGCAGATTTAGAAGAGTAAATTGAGATAGAGGACTATCCATCCAGCCATAGAGAATACGGCAAATATATGAACCCAGAACAAGATAGCAGCTGCCTCCCTCCCACACCCTCTCAAGTTGGCAACAGCACCTATAAAGGAGAGCATATCATAAGTAAAACATGCCTTCATTCTCAAATATAACCTATAAAAATTGATAACCAATTTTGGATCCCTAATTAAGCATAAATTTTAAAAGATGACCTGAAGCTAGATTTGAACCATCTTGTTATTTTGTTGTTACAAGTGCACATGAAAAATGAAAAGCAACACGATTGCACTGATGGATGACCTGAATGGTTGATTATAATTTCGCCACTTCATACTACAGTTGAAAACTAGATATGCATAACAGTGGCTTATCTAAAAAACCTAAGCAGTGCAAACAATACATGGCAGATACCCATAATATAAACTTGATAAATACGCTACTAAAATATTTCTACAAATGAGATAGGTGTGTTACCAGAAAGCACAGATGTTGGCATTGTGTGCTGGAGTAGTAGTACGAATCTGAACATCTTATCACCAGGGGGAAGGAAGCCAAGCTTATCAGCCAGCATAACTATGCCAAGTCCAGTTGGAGGAACCAAAACCAACCGCCCAAAAACAATAGCAGCAGTTGTCTTAAGACCGAGTTTTGAACTTCCAGGTCCTGCATGTTAATCAACAAGCTCTCATACTATCAACCTTTAGGTTAAGCTGTTAACCCAGCTAAGAAAGTAGATAACTAGGATAAGGTTGTATTTGAATAAACCTTGAAGAGCAAGTATGATATGAATTCTTTAAGATCAAAATATAAAGTAATGAAAACTTGGAACAATCAAACAGGTACTTACCGTCAACAAGGTTGCCTCCTAAGGCCAATAAAATGCATGGAATCATGGCCTCCCTGATAAATACATATATCATTAGATTGTTGTCAGACATTTCAGTTGTAGCTTAACCATAATAATACACACGTACACTACACATTATGCATTCATATCTTCACAACATAATATGCCTAGTTATAAGCATATTAGTGGAAAATGGATTAAACTTGGCAGCAGTGTACCGTGTACACAAAGCAAAGGCATATGGTACTTCACAACTGAATTTTATAGCACATGTTGATTCAGATTTAGCGTTTACCTGGTAAGAAGTTTAGGATTAACCATATTCCCCCCAAAAAAAATTTGATATAGCTTTGTATTTAACAAAGATAATCATAAATCCAGATTCAGGATTCAAAGTTAATGAAGAAAGTACCCTTCATATTCCACAGCTATGGAATCCTGCTCATAGGTAATGAAGAAAGAACGGACTTTGGCTCAATATCAAAGTGGGTCAGCAGAAATCTTATTAGGCAGTTGTCACTTTAGTTAGTTAGTTATTACTCTCTCCGTTCCACAAAATTATAAGATCATTATTGACTTTTGAAAACTCAATTTAAAACATTTTCGAACTCAAAATTCACTTAATTTCATTAAAAATTATGAGATAATAAAACTTATAATTAGTAGTACTTCTTATAGATAGTTTATAATATTCATCAGTGTATTGACTTAAATTAAATTATATGAATTTTGAGTTTGAAAATGTCTCAAATTGATTTTCAAGAAGTCAATAGTTATCTTATATTTCAGAATGGAGGAGTACTTTTAAGTAGTTTACAATGTCAAATATTGCACTAGTTAGAATTAAATAAATTTACATCATTTTGAATTTTAATATTTAAGTAATTTGACTAGGAAGAAAATCAAATGGGACTCTTTTATGGAAAAGTCATTATTTTTAGATTGTTAGTACAACAGAAACCCCTATATAAAATTCCAATTAGAAATCTAATATTCAAATTTGATGAATTTTAATTTAGTTAGACCCTAATTTAGTAAGGAATCCATTATTACTACTCAAATAAATTCACCAATAACATTAATACAATTAAACCGCGTGTATGATAATATTTCAAGTTATAATGAATTTAAATTTAGTTAGGACACTAATTTAGTAAAAAAACTCACGGCTAAATTATTACAAAGTAAACCATGTGATATGTAAAAAAAACAAGTTTTAATTATTTCTAATTTAGTTAGGACACTAACTACTAAGAAAATGATTGAAGCAAGTTTAGGACGGATTTAAGTTCGTCCCATTGATTATGTAGTTGATTTGTAATGTAGTCATTTGGAGAGAAGTTGAATGATAATTTCACATTATACAAGACTTGTGATGCATCTTTTCTCTTAGTTTGATACTTTGGGAATCTAGATGAGATTCCTAGAGTATCCTCTCCCTCTTTCTTTTTCTAGCTTCATCTTCTTTCTCAATTCTTCTTCCATTATTTTCTGCACTGAGCTCTTTGAATGCACCGATTACACAACAAGAACAAAAATTAAATCGTTATTATACTCCTAGCGGCCTAAAACCAACAGCAAACCTATAAAGTACTATTTACGAATCATAAATAGTGCCTAGAAATTCTTTTGCCTTGCTAACCAGATCAATGTTCTAAAAGGCGCTAGGCGGGCGAGGAGGGCCTAGCGCCTAGGGGGGCTGAGCGGGGCCTAGGCGGGATTTTTTATTCTAAGTCAATTTTAATATTTTATCTTACATTTATCCAAACAAAATAAAAATATAAAGCAAAACAATCTATAATAAAGATAATAAAGGCATTTTCTTAAAGTTCAAACACATATCCATATTGCTAATGTCAAAGTTCAAACACAAACATGCAATTGTTCAAAGTTTAACATATTTTTAACCTTTTAGTTTTATTTATAAACAAAATTGCTATTAAATAATAAATTTAAAATTTCAAGAATTTAATTCATTATTAAAACTTAAGAAACTAAACATAAATTTAAGAATTATAAAATTGAATTAAACTAAATATTACAAATGTATCATCATTTATATAATTTGAAATTGGTACAAGTTCAAAAAATTACAACTATAATAAAATTATCCATTTTAACTTGATATTGTTCACTTCTTGTTGTGATTTGATATGTTATAACTTGTATTATGAATATGGTAAATCATTAGAAAAATAAATATATCAAGATTTGGTTTGGGTAGTTATTAAAATAAAAAAAAATCTCTCCGCCTAGAATTCGCCTAATTTCTTAGAGGGATTTTTTTCCGCCTAGGTGAGGCGTCTGGGGGGCCTAGAGGCGCCAAGGGGGGCCTAACGCCTAGGCGGGGCGCCAAGGGGGGCCCTAGTGCCTAGGCGGGGCCTAGGCGGGGATTTTTAGAAAAGTGGACCAGATTCAGATCTACAAGAGAATTTACAATCAAGTTTTCCCCATTAGCGTTGTCTGTCCTCGATAATGGTTTATCCTAACAACCAACCCCGGACCATTGACCTATTACTAGCAGATTTCAAATATTACAAAAACTTAGAGATTAAAGTAACTACCTTTTTAGTTATCTAGTGTGCTTACGAACAAAATTGAACTCCCCAAGACCTGAAAACTCATGAGGTATGTGTCCCAATGGGTTGGAATTGTCCTCGAAAGCATTTTGATTTTCTCCTACACGCTCAGCTACCTCTCACTAAGCTTGCACGTAATGCGAATGCTCTTAATTTGTAGTCAGAAAATTACAAATTTTGTTTCCAAGCTTTAAATGCAAAAACTATTCGGGACTTCTAATTTATTTTAGATGTTTGACATATTAAACAGTTTAATTGACAATGCTCTAATTAGTCATTACTTGAATCTAGGTAAGCCTTGTAAAAGTTGCAAAAGCTTATTTATTTGCAATTTTCATTTGAAAAGTTCTTATTTCACCAAAAAAGGAAAAAGAAGAAATAAGAGTGATCAAAAAGCACCTTGAACAATAAATGAACCTTTAACCCTAGTAGTCTAATTGTTAAGCAGGTAGCTATGTCAGCACTTACGAACGCCGCTCTTTAATTCTACGGAAGTCCTATTGGAATTTCTTATATGGTTTATGCACTTTAGAAATTTACTAATAACTATCTGTTAGAGTTTGTAAAGTCCTTATAAATGATTTGATTCAATGTACAATGTCAAATAATGATAGGTTGATCTTGTAAAAGTTGATCTGATGCATAGTTGATAGGATTTTCAATATTCGTAAAGTTTCTCTGCTATTTTGTAATGAGAAGATGGATCGCAGAGCAAGCGTATGATCGAAATACATCAGATGGGTCGCAGAGCCATTTGCAGCTATCGTAAAGTATACTTTAGTTCGTAAAGTGGACAAAGCAATCACATAACCAAGCAAAACTCGTTGAGAAGAACCTGATCGTATAGTAGTCAAGCCTGACAAATTGACTGACATTGGAGTGTTGCAAATTGAAGGTCCCGATGCATTTTCCAAACATCTTTGGTTGAAATCGAAGATCAGAATATGTGTCTACCAGCTAAGTTGGTAAAAGTGACACGTCAAGGGTGTTAGGTGAGAAAGCAAACAGAAGTGACAGACAAGCTAAAAAGGAGCTGACACCTAAGTTTAAAACGTCCACATCAAGGATCCTAGAATATCTGATCATTAAATGCACAAACGGGCATCCAACAATAGGAAGATTTTCAGCAAATTATAAAAGGCTACAAGGATTCAAACTAAAAAAAGGGAGACGAACACTGATCAAAAAGCCAAAACTCTGCAAAAGAAATAGAACGAACTCAACGATCCTGAATATCTAGTTCAAGTTGCTAAGTACTTGAGAAGAAAAGTTTAACGTCATCTTAGCAGCGCCTCTCAATAAGAATCAATCACCAAACCACCATAGGGCTAAGAGTCATTGTCTTAGTGACTAACTGATTCAAATGGGGAGTCTTTGGTCAAAGATGTTCATTTGTACATGTATCATATATCACAAGACCTGCGATAAGAGAAAAAATATTTCCGCTCAGATCCGTTTGTAAAAGAGTAGTTTGTTGGGCTTAAAGAGGTCTTAGTCTCCTTGTCTTTGTGACTAAATATTCAAGTCTGCACGGCTTGAAGAGGGCAGAGTGTCCTTGTCTGTGTGACTAAATCCTTAGTTGAATTCCTACTCGTGGAGTAGAAGAGTGGATTAGGAGTTATTCAGTCTCCGAACCACTTAAAAATTGTTTGTGTCTTTAGCTCTTACCTTCCATCTACTTGCTTATATTGTTTATCTAGCAAAATTCAGAACTGAGATTCTTTGAATTTTTAGAAGACATATTCCGTTGTGTTTAACCAACGTGATTAACAACTATTTGGTAATATCTTATAAACATTCAAAAGTTTTTAAAAGATTTATTCAACCACCTTTCTAGATCTATAAGTGCCTTTGGGAAATAACACTATCATCCTATTTGAATTTTCTAGCATGTTTTTTCATCACTTTTCTCTTAAGTTGTAGTATCTTGGAATGTTATTATACGACATTCTTGCTTGATTGCCTTGTGGACAACCACGTATATGGAAGTTCAGATATGAGCCAAACTGACACACACACACACACACACACACACACACACACACACACACACACATATATATATATATATATAAATGATGCACGCAAAACGAAACGACCTTAATACATGTCTAGATGGAGCTCAGCATACCCAAGAATCAAGCAGCTGTCTGTGAAGAAGTAAAGTGGAGCTTCAGGTGTGAAGATCAGTCCCCTCAAAAATGGCACAGATCCTATTCCCATGGCTAGTATCTGTAGCAAATATACATAGAAATTAGTTGGGGTAAAAGAAGGTAAAGCTGTGAATATTTTAAAGGACACTAACTAAAGGGCCAGCTCCTTCAATTAAAAACCAGACTAGCTGATTAACCTTCAGCGGTAGTAATACGCTTGAATCGAAGCATTTTTAATTGTTAAGAACATAGTTAAGTCAATTCATGTATGAAAAATATTATGAGCCCTCCACCCACCTACTAATCAAGTTAGGTGATTGCTTTTGTCATAGATAAACATATTAATGCATGCCACTATCTTATCTACAGACAACTGACTGAAGAAGCTCTAGTAGCATGAAGTTAATAAGGCTCACTTCATCTCAAAATATTACGAGAACTTCTGTTTTTATAATAAAACTACAAACACTTGTTCTCAATAGAAAAAACAAAGAAGCACAAGAGGAGATAATCAGTCTACTGTATAATCAATTTGCTCCTCAGAGTCTCAGAGCTCTTGACAGAATACAATTCAAACTAAAAGTAGGCTTATACAAAGGTTCCAACCAAAATTGTATGAAATAGGGATTTTTTTTGTAAAATTTACTCCAGTGTGGATGTGGATAGCATTATGTGGAGAACAGGCAGGAAACTGATTATTCCCAAGCATGAAATATGATAATAATTTTTAATGAAAATTTAATACAAAATGGCGAGTTATATGTACCATGTGTTTGTTTACATTCATATGAACATATAGAAACAGAGACAATCTAGAAGTAAAAATAAATTAAATTAATAAGTTAGAACTTACAGAAGCAATAATAGGGGGCTGAAGGATTTGCTTGAGCTTTAACTTCTCATAAAGAAATTTTAATAAACTTTTGATCTGCACGTAGAAGCATGTCATGTGAGGAAATAGTGACAGTATTTTCATGAAATAATCAGATCAAATCACAATTCAACAAGTTAAACAACAGATTTAACCAAAAGAGAAAAATAAAGAATATTTTTGGAATTCTCTCACAAATTTAACAAAATTGCTGACAGTTGTACAAATAATAAAAAAAAATTAGATAGAGAGATCAAAATGTAATTGACCCGCTGATGATACTTTATGAGAGTGTATTGTTTCTCATCAAGGGAGAAATGAGAGGCATGTTTGTGTTGTCTGCCATTGGAATAATCTTCTGGAATATGCAATACTATAGCTGTATATCGATCTCTCAGTCACATATATTCATCTGATGGTTTATATTATCAGCAGAAAAGATGACAGGTCAATATATATATGGTTCCAACCTTATCTTATTACTACATATCCAATTCAAAAAATCCAAAACTGGAGATAACATATGCATAGACACTGACTTAATGAATACTAGAGCTCGCAACAATATTTCCAATAATAGAAAAAGGGTACAATATCGCAACATTAATTCCAATAGTGTGAAATATTAACAAAACTTGTAAAATTTAAAACATATTCAACGCAAAGTTTCACACAAAAACAAACACACAACACTTTCTTCTCTTCTTTTTATTCTTTTATTTTTTAATTTTCCTTTTGATTGAAAATATAACATTGCTAGCTCTCACCTTGCCTTTTGTCGGAGCACTTGAATCTGTCGGTTCAGATTCCTCTATAAGCAAGGGAATTTGCTCAGGAGAGCTATCCTTAGTAGACCTCTTCAAGGGAAGACTACTTTCTTCAACGTCAAAGGAACCTTCTGGAGGGGGTGCGAGCATATTAAATACATAGGTATACAGGATAATTGCACCAACCTATATACATCAGATCACATAGTTAATAAGGATGTATTGTTGTTTCATGTTTACCCCTAAAAATAATAAGTTTTGTAGTGGTGGCATGATTAAGATGGCAAACTTGAGAACATTGTGTTATTTTATACTATATGAATAAAAAGAGGATTCTTTTGCGGAACAAGAAATTGGCAAATGGGAGAGAGTATATTATACTATGTTCGTATGGAAATGAGAGTCCAATGCATATTCTTAACAATTTTTTCCCAAATATTAAGGTTCGTAAAGCACACTTGGCATAATTTGTTTTATATAGTTAATCTAATTTTAAAGGAGAATACTGAAAAAATATTATACAGAAAAATTGTCTTAGCGTGTACTATAAAAAAAAACTTAATATTTGAGCATGAAATCAATAAATAAAAATATAACTCTCTTTTCCAGAGAGAGGGAGTACATTTTAATTTTAACAATATTACCTTCGTCCCACTTTAGTAGCTACACTTGCTTTGGTGTTTGTAGCACGGATTTGAAGATGCTCAAAAAAACATATTTAATAGATATATTGCTTTCTAGATATTTGATACTTGTATAATTTTAAATTTTATATTGTTAACTATATTACAAGTATATTAAAAATAATTTATTTAAATGTATCTTCGGCACGTTTAGAAGTCTGCACCACAAATGCCCAAAAAAATGGAAGTGTAGCAGCTAAATGGGACGAAGGGATTTGAAATATAAATACAAATTTGGACACACCAAAAAAGGAACAACTAAAATAAGGAGGCAGCACTTCTTCTAGGTTCATCACGCACTATTTTGTGTTACCAAGTTAATTCCATTCACAACGAAAAAGAAGAAAACGGTCAATCATATATTATAGAATGATAATGGAGTTCGGTGGACCTTTTCCTTTTAGGGGATGAGGTAAGGAGGAGAGGAGGTTAATAACAAACATAGAAGAGTTTTGAAACCTACCCATTGGCCAAATGAGATGTAGGCGTTTCCATCTTGAGCACATTTATCCGAGTCACCAAAAGGATTTGATTTATCTCGACATAGAGCAGCAATCAAAACAAGTGGAACATTCCCAATATTCCCTGTATAAAATATAGTTCCAGGATGATTTACAGACACCAATATATAAAAACACAAGGAAAAATATGCACAACCAAAAGGTACACTTTTCTCTACCAATTCAAGCACTCAAATTCAAGCTTCCAAGTGAATATGGGCACAGTAATTATGAAGTGAAAATTCTGATAATATGCAAAATGTCATCATCCAAAAAAAATCCACTACAGAACCACAGGGGACTTGTCTTATCTTACTCAAACTAGTAAATATGGACAACAGCTATAGAATATGATAAGTGAGGGTCGGGGAAAAAGTAGATAAACAAAAAGAAGGTTGGACATGGAAGTAATTCTGCAACAATTCAGATTACATATCCTACTTAGATTACACAAATGAGCAAATCAAAATAAGAAAAACACTTGAGGTACAATAATAGAAAACATACTATAATTAGATATTTACTCCCAATTTAAAACACCTTACCAATTCCAATTTGTATGATAGTAAACTTGAAGTATGGATATGGCGGACGGACGATTGATGCAACAAGTAAACCTATAAGTGAACCTGATATGGCAGCGATAACAACATTAACAGGAATAAACCACCTGCATAATAGAGGGAAAAACATGTAAATACCGATCTATCAGGTATCAGTGTATCACTATTCTATATTGTGAGGAACAACAATATTTAATTCTTACCACTCAAGCATTTTTTCCCAAGTGATTGCTTGTCCAAGTTGAGAGAATATTAAACATGGGAGTAAAAGTGAAAAGACCAACTGCATCAAGTAGTACAAGGAATCAATTTGAAACACAGAGTGATATCCTATATATCAACAGAAAGATAAAGAATATCCAGGAGATCATCCTTAAATTTCAAGCATATTAAGAATAGGGAAAACTACAAATAGGAGATATGCCTTATTTTATTATCACACTCCCGACCAGCCTAGTCTTTAATTGGCATAAATACATGAGGATGTTATATGTTTTAATGAACCCATCAAGAAAAGAGGAGGTAAAATTAGTTTTAAGCTTGAATTTACCTATCATAAACTAAAAAAGACAAAAAAATACAAAAAGCTAAGCTTCAACTAGCTTGAATTTACCCATCATAAACTAAAAAAGACAAAAAACCAAGCTTCAACTAGCTTGAATTTACCTATCATAAACTAAGAAAGACAAAAATTACAAAAAGCCAAGCTTCAACTAGCCTGCTTACCCCATTAAGAAGCTTCCTTCCACTTGCAGATAAGATGTTAACATACTTGGAAGCCATAAGAAATCCCAAGAAGCACATGGTAAAAACTTTGGCGATAGGTAAAACGGCAATCTTGATACTCCCAACCAAAGACTCTCCCCCAGGTTTTTCCACCAGAACCTCCAAAAGAAACCTCTGCATCATGCTTGGATGGAACAAATGTAAATTTCTTTTGTATGTCCCAGTGGTCGATACACACACAAACACTCTCTCTCTCTCTCTCTCTCTCTCTCTCTCTCTCTCTTACAATTTAAACCTCAATATAATTATAACAAACACTATATAAATACTAGCTGCTCAAATTCCAGCACCGCAGTTGCCTAATGGATTCCCAATACTGTTTCAGCTAAATTCAAAATAGGTTGGAAAAAGGAAACAAGCTCTGCTAGTCTTGCTCTTTAAATCACTCTTTTTCTTTTCCCTTTATTCCAAAATTCCTGTTGGGACAACAATTGTCAGATTCTGAAAAATTCAATAAACAAGTTAGTTAAAGAAACAAAAAGAAACCTTTTTGCACTGAGAGGATCAATATGCTAGACAAAATCCAGTCTTAAACATATGAAAACATAAATGAGAGAAATTCATAGTATAACTGTATAAGAAAATAATGGTTACGGGGATGAGAAAAAATAATGTTATGTTGAGATGGTGAGTGAATGGAATAGAATTAAATTAGAGTGGAAAGAGAAATAATATGAATCTGAAAATAGAAAGCTAATCAAGAGAAAACTGGACCTAATTCAATCAAAATCATAAAAATTCAAAACTAAATAGAGATCAAATTCATACATACACTTGGAAATAATTGCTGCAGACAGAAAGGAAGAGAGTGAGAGATTGCGTACCGCGGTACCGGGCAGTCAAAGCGTCGCCTCTTTTCTTAGCTATTTTCCAGTTTCATTGATATAACTAACTACTTGCAGAGTAATATATTTGTAACAACCAAAAATTACGGTCTCAATGTCTCTATCTATACATATATATATATATTATATATATATATAATATATATATATGGGCCAGAAAAAAAAATAAGTCTCCTCTCCTCTCCAGCTCTCCTCTCCTCTCCTCTGTACCTGAATTTCCCAATTAATATTCCAACTTACTCCTCCAGTTTCATCACGGGTCAAACTCGGTCTCCGCGTCAATTACGTAGTTGTATTTACTAGTAATTACTAGTACTAGTTGTATTTATTTAACTCAACTATGAACAGGATCCGGATTTTACCCCGTCCCGTCGTTTCACTGGGAATAACGAAATATGCCCCTCTCTCTCTAGTCTTTTCGTCTCTGTTGGAATTCCGTACCAGCTGGAAATTTCCTAATTTGTCCGCAGTGTTTATTAACTCTTCTGTGTTTAACACGGACGGGACAACCCAACCCAACCCAACCCAACGGCTTCTCCTTTCTCGGTGTCTACTCTTCCACGTCCCGTCTCCTTTTATTCATTGTTGCCTTGCATACGCCCGCTTTTATCTGGAATTTGTTTGGGGGATACACGCGTCTCGTTGGATTGGATGGAGTATTATACTCCATTATATATTTTTGGAGATAGAATAAAATAATAATAAGGTCAAAATTATATGAAAAAAGAGTTCTTTTATAAAATCAATGCTTTATAGCTCATTTAAAAAGTAAATTAAAGAAATGTATTTATTTCTTATTTAAAATAAATTATAAGTCACGTCAACAACTCGATATAAAAAAATATATATATATATATATATATATATATATATATATATTAGCATCTTGGTTTTATTTTTCAAATTATAACTCATTCAACATTTTAAGATTATTTGTCAAATATAACAGTTTATTCTAGACTCATATATAATTGTATTTACTCCTTCCATTTTAAATTAGACATACATTTTTGTCTAGTATTTTAAAATTAAAGAAATATTTTTGTCTTAGAACAATAAAAATAGTGTGAAGTTCCTAAATTTTTAAGTTTATTATAGATACTTGATTAGTGTGTTATAGGAGAAAGGAATGGATTTTTGTTTTTATCTCTAATAGGAAAAACAACCTATAAAGAATTTTATTTTATTTTGGTTCTACCAATTTTATTACAAGCTTTTATATCACAATTTTATATAAAGTAATATATTTTAACTAATTTTATGTTGGATTATTATTATTATTTTATTATTTATTAAGACATTGAAAATTCTCTTAATATCGGTCGTGAATTATTATTAAATTAATTTCCTGACTAACTTAAATTCATTAAAACTTGAAATCTTATCAAATCACACTATTAATACTATTATATACGATTTTTTGAAACTTAATAATTGTCAAACTAGTTAAAATTTATAGTCCATTCATTACTAATTGTCATAACTAAAGTAAAACTTATGTTTTATAGTTCTATTAAAATTATAATTTCAAATAAAATTTGTACCCTATTTTGTGGCATCATCAATAAATATTGTACTCTGTTTTGTGGGATAAAGATTTCGAAAATGGGACCCTTTTTTCAAATAAATAGAGTATCTAATTATTACTTTAAAGTCGATGAAATTAAGGTAATTTTAAGATTTCCAATTTTATTTTATTTTTGTATCAAATGATGTACCATTGAAAAAGATAAATAATAATTTATAGTATAATCAACCATAGGATATGTACTCCACAAATATAATGATATCTATGCATGCGCATAACAAGTCGATGCAGTGCAGTCTCGGCACAGTGCAGGCTCTGCATGGTCTTGGATTTTGACCAGACAGGTCAGGCCTTGGCCGCTGGGATGTGGTTTGGCTAGTCTTGCAGGCCAAGCCAAGCCAGGCTCAAGGTATTGGCTGATCTGGTCCTTTTTTTTAATGTTACATATTAAATATTAAAAATATAAATTAATAAATTTTTATAAAAATGATACAAGATTTATTTTATTTTAACATTTTACTACACACCAATATAAGTTGAATAATTAGAACAAAAATAAATATATTCCTCTTGTGACGCCCCCAAAATTAGGTATACGTCACCCATCTTGGGTCGCCACTTACATGGTACATAAATTCAAATACAAACTTACTAATATAACTCATGCTAGGTACTATACGACATAAAATCGTGAGTTTGAATACAAATATTGTCTACTAGATATTATACAAACTCAAAAGGAGTCCTCATTACAACTATTATCACACTATTTCACGAATAGTGAGGACTACTAATGCTATCCTCTCGGACCATTACTCCGCTCCCCGACTCGTCTCAAATTATATTCTCATTTCAAGAGAATAAAGGAAAAGAAAGGGTGAGCTCAAGTAGCCCAAAGAAGAAATATTATGCGAATAAATTATCATTAGCCTTCAACAAAAGCGATAAAATCGATAAAAATACAATGTTTAACCTGCTTAACGAATGAATACGCAATCCATTAAAAGAGTCAAGTAGAAAATAAAGTCTACTATCTTTTATGATTTAAAAGGTTTTTCATCATTGTTATATAATAGAGACTCGACTTTAATAAATATTCCACCACATTTAATCATCCCCGTACCACGGCCAATAATTTTCATTAAATCATCAATGGTCACGACTATACCGAATCACCCCGGTCATAATCATACCAAAAACTATCCATCAACGCATTACATGTCCGACCGAGGACTTTTATCACATTATTTATAACAAGCCATGATTATACCGAATGATCCTCGTCATAATCATACTAAGTTCATCTATGCACGTAAGCGAAAGATAACATAATATATCATGAGGATGATGACAATGACATAATAATTCAATAAAACAAGTTCAAGAATTATTTTATCCGAGAATTAATAACGTCCAAATTGTCAACAAGATCTTTGTTTTGTAGAGTAAAATTCAAGAATGATCGGAAGAATATTTCCATAAAAGATCTTTGGATGAAATGCAAATATCAAGGATATTCTACTAATTTCATGGAGTATAAGTCAAAGTTTTAACCAACCGGTATAATAAAGAATGGAATAACAAAGGAAATCACCACGCATGCGGTGATTGCGTGATGTATGGTTATTCCAATGAATAATAATAACGGAACCGGTCGGTGAAATTCACAATCAGGATGATCCAACAGAATAATAAATGTTTGAATAATAATAAACAATGGAACCAGTCCGTCCTGTAAAACACACGAGGGGATATTCCAATGAGAATAATAAATGCGAAATAATAAACAATGGAACCAGTCCGGTCCCGGTAAAACACATGACATGTGATATTCCAATGAATAATAAAGAATGGAATAACGAAGAAGATCACCAAGTATAGGGGATTCCGCGTATACAAAGTTATTCCAATGAATAAATAAGAATGGAATAATATAAGGATTTCACCAAGTATAGGGTATCTTTGTAAGACCCTCAAATTTTTAAATAAAAAGGAATTTCTTTTATTTATTATTTTGAAATAGTAAGAAGGGTTGATTTGATTAATGTGGATAGTTAAGGGTTAAATACGCAAATATTTCAAAATAAACAAGTGGTTATAAAATATTCATTTTTGTCGGAATATTCGTTTGGTCGTGGAATATTCAGATCGCTGTCGGGAATATTCGTATGCGACTCAAAAGCAACCATGTGTGGGCCCCATAACTAAAGCGATTGGATGAAGAAAATGACAAATATAAGTTGGTTAAAAATAACGTATGTAGTTATTACCGTTTAAGATCATTGGAATACCCGTGGGTTAAAATACGATGTCGCGTGGTTGCAGACAAGAAAGACATTACCAGATTGCATGATATTGTTGAATTATTGATCCTTACGTAAGAAGGCACTACTCAATAATTTTCACAAGAGAATTATCGCTCAATATTTTATTTTATTGATTCAATAATTGTCATATTGATATTTTATATTATTGTTGTTCAATAATTGTCAACGCACATTATCTCCATTATCGGATCAATAATTCATATTATTTAAATAATATTATTAGATAGCATTATTGGCAATGTCTAGAAAGTTCTGCATCGAGGAGAGGTTTGGTCACCTAATTGCGGCGCAAAGAAGGAGAAATCCTTATCTGAAAGCCCTCTTTCTGGAACTACTTTGTTGTCATAATTGTGATTCTCGTAATATTATTTGTGAATAATTAATTATTGATTCATATGATAAAGAAATATTTATTTTATGTGGATATAAATGATGGATTTATTTATGTGGTTATAAATGAAGAAATTATTGTTGAGGTGTTTTATCGATTTTTACCGATTGGAGGTATTAAAAATTAAATCGGGGGTTTTGAGATATATTATGGGGTTATAATTTTTAATCCGACCGTTGGATTGTGGTAATTTTTGGGTATGTTATACATACATAAGTTGAGTATATGTCCACAAATTTTGAACCGTTAAAAATGCACGAATGATTTGTTATGAATTTTAAGAGGTGTCCGATTAGGAAATTAGGGTTATAATTGATTTTGGTGGAAAATTCTAGAATTGAGTGGGCCCCACTTGTGGTTGGTGAAGAAAAATGTGCTGAATTTTATTTCAAATGTGGTGGGTGGCAATAGTAGCGAGTAAAGCCATCAGTAGCGTGTCAAGTCTGCTTGGTACGGGCTAACATTTTCCTATAAATAGAGGGCTAAGTTAGAATTGAAAATCACACCGAAACAAAGTTTTCTCTCTCTCTCTCTATATTGTTGAGCGTATTTTGTGAGTATTTAGATACTTTGAGAGTTGTTTGTTCAAGATAAGTTTCATTCAAAGATCACTTCCGACCTTTCCTTCCGGCAATGATTCTTTGAGGTAAGGGATATTATTTTTTTTTTTTCAGAATGATATTATTTCTTCAATATCATTATCTTTGAAATGTTGATCTGAAGTTTTTATCAAATTTGGAACTTTTTCATGTCTGGGTTACTATTCATGAGTTACTATTCACGAGTTACTATTCATGAGTTACTTATTCACGAGTTACTATTCACGAGTACTATTCATGAAGCGTGAAAATGTTTTTTTTGGAATTTCTATCTTTTGGTGTCTGAGTTACTATTCACGATACGGCACTATTCACGATATCTGACCTATTCACGATATCTGGACTATTCACCGAAAAATAAAATTTCTTCTTTTCGTCCAAAATATCTATTCGGATACTAGCTTTTGATTGTATCCATGTTTTGATCATTCTTGAATTTTACACCACTATGATTATTTTTGAGGTATTGTTGGACATGGATAAAACAAAGTACGAATAATTAATCCTTAATCCTTGTCATTTTGTTTCAATCGGATTCGCTTCTTTAAAAATATTTTTCATCATCCTCGGTCTTAAATGATGATATTATTGAATATCTTTGGCTGTAGTGCAAAGATGAATGATTTCTCAAGAATATCTTTGGCACGTAGTGCAAAAGATGAATGTGTGTTTAAATGAACATGACCAATCGATGAATATCTTTGGCTCAGAGTGCAAAGATGAACAGTGTTGAGATGAACATGACCGATTGATGAATATCTTTGGCCCAGTGCAAAAAGATGAATATTTGATTTGAGATGAATATTGATTGATGTTACTGTGGATAAAATATTGATGATGGACCGTTAAATTCATAGATTATAGTAGATTTCATTCTCTACGTAACTCTTCTATGAATTATTATTTCACCATGCGAATATTGATCCGAAACTTGTTGTCTATCAGTATTCTATTAAATTTTTCCTGTTGAAGACTAACGATAATTTGTTGTATATTATCTTAGTCATAATATTCTTCTTGAGCTAGTTAAGCTCACCCTTTTCCTTTTTTGTTCCATTCTTCTCGGGAGGCGAGAATATAAGCGAGTATGCAGTCGGGTATGGAATGAAGGTTTTAGAAAGGATTGTTTAGTAGTCCTCACCATTTTTGTAAAATAATGTATCAATAAATGTGATGAGGATTTATTTGAGTATAAATATTGTACAGAAGATAATATTTGTATTTAAACTCACAGCTTTCTTGTTGTAATAATAAAGTTATAGTTGTTTCGCATACCATGTATTGACAACTTTCGAATGGGTGTTGTATACTTATTTTTTGGGGCGTCATACTTGGTATCGAGCCATAAGTAAAGAGCCCCAGCCTCTCACCGGGTGACTTCTCATTGATGGGGGATGCACCGGCCGACTCCGTAGGGGATGCTTGCTTCTGCGATTGGCAAACCGATAGGTATCAATGTGAGGTCTTGACACAAGTTGGTGTCCAGAGTTACAGTTTGTATCGGAGCTTAGGATATGATCTCTGGTGGAGATCGGAAATAGAACTAGGAGGGAGAGACGAGTAAATCCTTCGCTAGTGTGTCTACTACCTAAGCTTATTTGTTAGTTGGTCAATATATAGGGATATTATGTGATATATTGATTTCCTTAATTAACCCTTGTTTTATGATGATTTGAGAATGTCGAATGAGAATATTAACAATGGAGTAAATGAGACCGTGGAGATGCCTGTCTTTACCAACGAGGAGAACGTCAACAGTCGGGTAATGTTCCTCCTGTGTGAACAACACCAATTTGAAGAGATGATGAACGAGGGATGTTTAGAAGCTTTTGCAGCTCATGCAAAATCGATTTAGGAGACTCGTGTTCAAAATACAGGAGGAAATGATAGCAATTCACGGGTTGTCACATGCAAAGCAGTTCAAGAGTTGGGACCACCGAATTTAAGGGAAAGCGATCCGATCATGGCGGAAACATGGGTCAAACAAATTACCAAGATATTCGATGTCTTGGGATGCACGGAGGAACAGAAGGTTCCATTCGCCACCTTTATGTTCCGTGGGCGAAGCAGACCATCGGGTGGGAGTGCGTGAAGCGTACCCATCCAAATTTTCGCACTCAAAGATGTCTTGGGAGACGCTTCAGAGACTATTTAATGACAAATACTTTCCCGAAAGTGTTCGTCATATACGAAGGAAGTGGAGTTCATCGATTAGAGCAAAACAACATGACGGTGTCTCAAAGACGAGGCAAAGTTTGCGAGTTATCGAGTTTGCACCTCATTTGGTGGAGAATGAGGAACGTATGGCGGATGTTTCTTAGAGGTTTGAAACCCGGCATACGTCAAGATCTCATTTCTCATAAACTTTCTCTTTATTCAGATGTTGTAAATGAGGCTCAATTATTAGAGCCGAGATAACGAGTACGGTCAACTGAGGACCATAACCGTGGATCGTACCGTAGATAGCGAACAATGTAATAATGATAACTCATGGAGAAAGAAAAGCAGATGGGCGAAATGGTAACCACTCTGGTGGTAATCATGGTCATGAAAAATGTAAGAAAGCGAGTCGAGAGAGATTTTAAAAAGAGGAGATTTAACAACGACTATGTGAAGACGACAAAGGTTAAAGTGAAGAATCGGTTCTATGGGAGGAGAACGACCACCGGTCATTATATGCTACAAATGCGGAAAAGAGGGACATATCGGTCAAACCGCCCCTACAACAGCTCAAGGTATGCTATAGTTGTGGAAAAAGAAGGACATATCGCTTTCGAGATTAGACAGTAGCGCGAAACCTAGTTCAATGAGGGACGGTGACTCAAAAAGATCGTCCCGTAAAAGTCAAAGACAACGATTCCGGAAGAGCGTTTGTTGTGGATCGGTCATAATGCGAGAACCCAAACGAGGTGATCACGGGTAAGCTATTTATAAATTCTTGCGAAGTTTATACCTTACTTGATACCGGTCTACCCATTCATTTATCTCTCCTGCATGTGCTCAACGCTTAAACTTGACTCTAGAGAAATTAGACTTTGACCTATCTCGTGGAAACTCCGTTAGGAGAAACTTTCATCACATCCACCGCTTATAAATCTTGTTTGATTCAAGTTGGCACCATCACCTTACCCGCCGACCTTATCTCTTTAAAGATACTTGCTTTTGATGTGATTTTAGGGATTGATTGGTTAACTACTCATCATGCCAAAATTGATTGTTTTCGTAAGGTTGTTAGTTTTCATATTCCTAATCAACCTCGTGTATGCGAATTCAAGCAACTAAACCATTAAAATCAATCACTATCATATCTAATCATAAAGCTATTCGCTTATTGAAAAACGGATGTCAAGCTTTCTTAGCCCATGTTATGGATTTGAATAAAGACACGCCAAATTTGAATAATATTCCTGTTGTTATTGACTTTCCCGACGTATTTCCCAAGAACTTCCCTGCCTACCCCGAACGTGAAGTTGAATTCTTTATTGATCTTGAACTGCGGTACAAAGCCCATTTCTAAAACCCCATATCGAATGGCTCCTATTGAACTTCAGGAGTTAAAGGTCCAACTACGTGAATTGTTGGACATTGGTTTCATTCGTCCCAGTACATCTCCTCGGGGTGCTCCTGCTTTATTTGTAAAGAAGAAAGACGGAGTATGCGACTTTGTATTGACTATCTGAATTGAACCATGTCACCATCAAGAATAGGTATCCTCTACCTCGTATTGATGACTTGTTTGACCAGTTGCAAGGGGCACAATTCTTTTCAAAAATCGATCTTCGCTTACGGATATCATCACCAAGATTAGAATCGAGGATATTCCAAAGACGCCTTTCGAACTCTCGGTATGGGCATTATGAATTCTTAGTCATGTCTTTCGGACTAACTAATGCTCCTACGGCTTTCATGGATATGATGAACCGAGTATTCAAGGAATATTTGGATCAGTTTGTTGTTGTCTTTATTGATGACATCCTTATATATTCCAAAAGTCGTGAAGATCATGAGCACCATTTGAAGCTGGTACTCCAAAGGCTTCGTGAAAACCAACTATATGCCAAATTGAAGAAATGCGAGTTCTGGCTTGAGGAAGTAGCCTTTCTTGGGCATGTGGTGTCAAAACATGGAGTATCTGTTGATCCGGCGAAGATTGAAGCAATACAAAGTTGGGAGCAACCAAAGTCGGTGACTGAAGTACGTAGCTTTTTGGGCTTAGCTGGTTATTATCGGAGATTCGTGGAAGGGTTTTCTCGATCACTACTCCATTAACTCCACTAACTCGAAAGGATACTGAAATTCGTTTGGGGCGAAGAATGCGAGAAAAGTTTCCAAGAGCTTAAGAGGAGACTTATTTCTTTTGTTCTAACAATACCATCCGGTTCGGATGGATTTGTTATCTCACGATGATGCTTCGTGCAAAGGGTTAGGATGTGTTCTCATGCAACGGGGAAAGTCATAGCCTATGCCTCGCGACAACTTAAAGAGTATGAGAGGAATTAATCTACTCATGATCTAGAGTTAAGTAAAGCATCGTTTCAAGGCTAAAGATATGGAGGCACTATCTATATGGGGAGAAAGTGGAGATATATTCGGATCATAAAAGCCTTAAATATTTCTTCACTCAAAAGAACTCAACATGCGGCAATGACGTTGGCTCGAGCTATTGAAAGACTACGACCACACTATTCAATACCATCCCGGTAAAGTTTAACGTGGTAATGACGATGAGTAGAAGATCATATGCGGAACGAGTGCGATGATGTCAAGTATACGACAGAGCCAACTTTAATAGAAAAAGTTAAGGTTGCTCAAGCCACCGAACGGCCGGAGTGAAATGCGTATGATGAAAGAAAGTACAAGAAGGAGCTATTCCTAAGCGAGAATTGATGAAGAAGGAATACTTGAGTCCACTCTAGACTTTGTGTTCCTAACGACTCGATTTGAAGTACAAGATTATGATGGAGGCACACAATACACCATTTGCAATCCATCCTCGAAGTACTAAAATATATCGTGATCTTCGACATACATTTTGGTGGAATAATATGAAGAGAGAGATTGCAAAGTTTATCTCGATGTGTTTAACTTGCTAACGTGTAAAGGCGAGAGCATCTAGTACCTAAGGGTCCGTTGCAACCACTTGAGATTTTGAATGGAAGTGGGAACACATTACCATGGATTTCAAGCATTTGGGTCTTCCTACGGTTTCTCAAGGCATCAATGCTATTTGGGTTATTGTTGATAGATTAACCAAGTCTCGCTTTCATTTCTTGCCGATCACGGAGACTTATTCCTTGAACGCCTTGCTAGTATGTACGTAAATGAGATCGTGAGGTTGCATGGCATGCCCAGATCCATAGTCTCGGATCGTGACCCAAGATTCACTTCAAGATTTTGGGTTAGCTTGCAAAAAGCTATGGGCACGGATTTTGCGATTTAGTTCGCATACCATCCCCAAACCAGACGGACAATCGAGAGAGAGACTATTCAAACTCTTGAAGATTTATTAAGACTCGTGTCCTAGACTTCAAGGGCGCTTTGGGATAAGTATTTACCATTGGTGGAATTCTCCTACAACAACAGCTTATCGAGCAAGTATAGGTGTGGCTCCATTCAAGCATTATATGGACGAAAAAATGTCGCTTCTCCAATATGTTGGGATGAGGTGGGTGAAGCAACATTGTTGGGACCCGAAAGTTAAATACGTATGACTCACCGAAAAGATCCAAATAATTCGACAACGATACAAAGCGGCTCAAGATCGACAAAAGAGTTATGCGGATCTTCATCGAAAGGACGTGGAATTTAATGTAGGGATCATGTATTGTCATGAAGTTGCTCCATGGAAGGAGTTACAAGATTTGGGAAGAGAGAAAGCTCAATCCACGATTTATTGGTCCATTTCAAATTCTTGACCGAGTAGGAAATGT
Source organism: Panax quinquefolius (assembly GCA_020205615.1). NCBI lineage: Eukaryota > Viridiplantae > Streptophyta > Magnoliopsida > Apiales > Araliaceae > Panax > Panax quinquefolius. The sequence continues at coordinate 148,585,662 of CM035167.1, forward strand.
AGCCTATAGACTTGCGTTACCTCGAGTATGTCTCGTGTTCATAATGTGTTTCACATATCCGTATTTCAGTAAATATGTGAAAGACCCGAACCACGTTATTGAGTTAGAACCGGACGAGATAGCCAAGACTTAACGTATGAGGAGGTACCTATCAAGATCTTGGATAGGAAGGAGCATGTCCTACGCCAAGAAAGGTCATACCACAAGTTAAAGTTTTGTGGAGGAATCATGCTATAGAGGAAATGACCGGGAATTGAAACGGAAATGAAAGAAAGGTATCCTCACCTTTTCAAACACACAGTATCGTCGTCAATTTCGAGGACGAAATTTCATAAGGAGGGAGGTTGTAAGACCAAAATTTTTTTATAAAAAGGAATTTCCTTTATTTATTATTTATGAAATATTTCAAAATAAACAAGTGGTTATAAAATATTCATTTTTGTTATGGGAATATTCGTTTGGTCGTGGAATATTCAATGCTGGTCGGGAATATTCGTGCTTTACGGCCAGCTAGCCCATGTGGGCCCCATAACTGAAAGCGATTGGATGAAGAAAACAACAAATATAAGTTGGTTAAAAATAACGGCAGTAGTTATTACTGATAAGTAAGACCGTTGGAATACCCGTATGGTTAAAATACACGATGTCGGCGTGGTTGCATAAAGAGTAGCATACCAGTATTGCATGATTGTTGAATTATTGATCCTTACGTAAGAAGGCACTACTCAATAATTTTCACAGTGAGTTACCGCTCAATATTTTATTTTATTGATTCAATAATTCATTGCGTTGATATTTTATATTATTGTTGTTCAATAATTGTCATCGCACATTATCTCCATTATCGGATCAATAATTCATATTATTTAAATAATATTATTAGATAGCATTATTGGCAATGTCTAGAAAGTTACATCAAGGAGAGGTTTGGTCACCTAATCATGCGCCAAGAAGTGAGAAATCCTTATCTGAAAGCCCCTCTTCTCTGAACTACCGGCTCATTGTCATAATTGTGATTCTGTAATATTATTTGTGAATAATTAATTATTGATTCATATGATAAAGAAATATTTATTTTATGTGGATATAAATGATGGATTTATTTATGTGGTTATAAATGAAGAAATTATTGTTGAGGTGTTTTATCGAGATTTTACCGTTCGAGGTATTAAAAATTAAATCGGGGTTTTGAGATATATTATGGGGGTTATAATTTTTAATCCGACCGCTTGGATTGTGGTAATTTTTGGGTATGTTATACATACATAAGTTGAGTATATGTCCACAAATTTTGAACCGTTAAAAATGCACGAATGATTTGTTATGAATTTTAAGAGGTGTCCGATTAGGAATTAGGGTTATAATTGATTTTGGTGGAAAATTCTAGAATTGAGTGGGCCCCACTTGTGGTTGGTGAAGAAATGTGCTGAATTTTATTTCAAATGTGGTGGTGGCAATAGTAGCGGTGTAAAGCCATCAGTGTAGCAAAATCAAGTCCGCTTGGCCAAGCTAACATTTTCCTATAAATAGAGGGCTAAGTTAGAATTGAAAATCACACCGAAACAAAGTTTTCTCTCTTTCTCTCTCTATATTGTTGAGCGATTTTGTGAGTATTTAGATACTTTGAGAGTTCTTTGTTCAAGTATAAGTTTCATTCAAAGATCACTTGAGCCTTTCCTTCCGGCAATCGATTCTTTGAGGTAAGGGATATTATTTTTTTTTTTCGTAATGATATTATTTCTTCAATATCATTATCTTTGAAATGTTGATCCAAGTTTTTATCAAATTTGGAACTTTTTCATGTCGGGGTTACTATTCATGAGTTACTATTCACGAGTTACTATTCATGAGTTACTATTCACGAGTTACTATTCACGAGTACTATTCATGTGAGCGTGAAAATGTTTTTTTATGGAATTTCTATATTTTTTGGTTTCTGAGTTACTATTCACGTACTACTGACTATTCACGTATACTGACACTATTCACCAAAAAAAAAAATTTCTTCTTTTCGTCTAAAATATCTATTCGGATACTAGCTTTGATTGTATCCATGTTTTGATCATTCTTGAATTTTACACCACTATGATTATTTTTGAGGTATTGTTGGACATGGATAAAACAAAGTACGAATCATTAATCCTTAATCCTTGTCATTTTGTTTCAATTTGGATTCGTTTCTTTAAAATATTTTTCATCATCCTCGCCTTAAATGATGATATTATTGAATATCTTTGGCTCAGTAAAAAGATGAATGATTTCTGAAGAATATCTTTGGCCCAGTAGTGCAAAAGATGAACAGTGTTTAAATGAATATGACTAATGATGAATATCTTTGGCACAGAAGTGCAAAGATGAGCATTTGAGAGATGAACATGACCGATTGATGAATATCTTTGGCCTCAGTAGTGCAAGATGAATATTTGATTTGAGATGAATATTGATTGATGTTACTGGATAAAATATTGATGATGGATTGTTAAATTCATAGATTATAGTAGATTTCATTCTCTACGTAACTCTTCTATGAATTATTATTTTTCATTGCGAATATTGATCTCGAAACTTGTTGTCTATTATATTCTATTAAATTTTTCCTCATTGAAGACTAACGATAATTTGTTGTATATTATCTTAGTCATAATATTCTTTATTGAGCTAGTTAAGCTCACCCTTTTCCTTTTTGTTCCATTCTTCTCGTGGAGGCGAGAATATAGCGAGTACGCAGCCTGGAGGGTATGGAATGAAGGTTTTAGAAAGGATTGTTTAGTAGTCCTCACCATTTTTGTAAAATAATGTATCAATAAATGTGATGAGGATTTATTTGAGTATAAATATTGTCTGTAAGATAATATTTGTATTTAAACTCACAGCTTTTCTTTGTTGTAATAATAAAGTTGTAGTTGTTTACGTACATCATGTATTGACAACCTCGTAATGGGTCACATATACCACGTATACAAAGGTTATGTATAGGGTATGCCACTTTTACAAAGTTATTCCAATGTAATAATAATGAATGGAATAATGTAAGTTCTCTTCATGAATAAGAAAGAATAACACCTCTTACGGGTACAACAAATAATACCCTTACCGTAAAAAGACACCGGATATCAAAGTAGTGAAGTACCGTAATACTCTTCTTCTTTCTCTCTATAGATTTTCTCTCTATAAGCTTCTCTATAATTTCTCTCTCTAGAGTTTCAAAATTAATTCGTAAGAAAATAATGAAAGAATGAGCTTTATTTATAGGAAAATCGAATGCATAGTAATTAATCCATGAACGGTCAGATTGATTTACTTTAATCGACGGTCCATATTTAAAGCAAAATCTTTTAAATAAAATATCATATATTCTATTTATATAAAAACATTTTACTATGCAAACACTATGCAACACTATGCAAAAACACTATGCAAAAACACTATGCAACACTATGCATAATAAAATATAATATATTTTATTTATAGAATAACTTTAATAAAGTATTCTATTTTATATAAAAAGATGTTTTACATTTTATTACGTTAATAATAATGAATAAAACAAAACGTCATTATCGCTATAATAATTCATATTATTAATCGACATAATGGAATCAAACCGAGTGACTTCTCACATAAGCATCAATAATCAATACCGTGGTGCTACTATGCAACCACACGTACATCGCATTTTTTACTACTGAGAGTAGTTCAACAAAGATCAACGGTAAAACTTCCGTCGTTATTTCAATAAAATATTTTTGTCGTTTTCTCGATCCGACAATAATTACATTAGGGGTCCACCAATGATTGAGTAGTTGTATGAATATTCCTCGCTAAACCGAATATTCCCCAACCAATCGAATATAATATAACCACTTGCATACTTTTTGCAAAATTTATAAATACTACCCACAACTATAATATTATCTCAAATTCACACCATAATATTAAAAATTATTTCGACAAAATTTAAATCTTTATTGATAAAATCTGGGGTCTCACAATCTCCTCTCCTTATGGAATTTACGCCCTCTCGAAATTAGAGATGCGAATCGGGTATGATAAAGAGGCGAGGATACCTTGAATACCTTTATCGTTAAAAATATTAAATTCATCTTCGCAATCCTACCAAAGATATTCATTAACAATTCATCTTTGCACTACGCACCAAAGATATACAATTGTAAAACCAATAATGCTTTGAGACGCAGACTTAATAGTATCACGACCACGAATTATCTATGCACCAATTCTCGCCAAGGATATTCGTGTTTTCAATTACTGATCATGATTATACCGAATAATCTTTGGTCATAATCATACCAAGTCTATCAATGCACTACTGACCAAAGATGACTTTTATCACATCCATGAATTAATATTTCATTCACGAGACTCACCTCAATAATTAATTCATATCATCGAATCATCCCCGCACTACAATGTGCCAAGGATATTCATTAGTATCACGACCACGAATTATCCATGCACTTCTACCAAAGATAATCGTGTATTCATTAAGATCACGACCACAAATTATCCATCACTACTACTTCTAAGATAATCGTGTATTCATTAGTATCACGACCACAAATTATCCATGCACCACTACCAAAAGATAATCGTGTATTCATTAGTATCACGACCACAAATTATCCATGCACTACTACCAAAGATAATCGTGTATTCATTAGTATCACGACCACAAATTATCCATGCACTACTACCAAAAGATAATCGTGTAATCATTAGTATCACGACCACAAATTATCCATGCACTACTGACCAAAGATAATTGTGTATTCAATCACTGCTTATGATTATACCGAACAATCCACTCATTCATAATCATACCAAGTCCATCTATGCACTACAGCCATGTGAGATGACTTTCAACATAATATAAACATGAGGATAATGATATAAAGAATCAATCAAATGAGATAAAGGATAAATATTAAACATTTATAATATAATTTATCCAGATTCAAGAATATCCCCATGTTATCAATCACTTAATAATCTCATAATCTAATATCATTAATATTATAACAATATTTTAATCACTTCTTAAATTTATAAACAATTTATTTCAATTGTTTACGCTTTACCATATAATGCATTTAATCATTCAAAATGCCATACTCATAAGATATCATCACCAATTATCAAATCTCTCATCAAAAAAAATATGCATATACTCTATATAGGATTCTATAGCCATAAAATCCTATTTTCAACTTTCATTACTTCACATAACATATTTAACTCATATGTTCAGTAATTAAACTATTTTCATGAAAAATACCAAATCAGTCCCAAAATATATTTCTTTTCTGGAATTTAGCATAATATAGTCCCATGATGAAAATATATTTTTCTCGAAATTTTAAAATTCATTTACTATTTTTCAAAATCAATTTCTAATTAATTCCTTAAGAAATTAGCTACCTCAAGTTTAACTCCAAAATTCCCAAATATTGGCAGGACCTTACACTTGTTAACGTGAGCTTCCAGTTTAAATTTCATGGTCATCGGAGTTATAGAACTCGGTTATAGCGTTTTTCGTCATTTTAAAAACCTAAATATTGAAATAGTCATAACTTGCTCATTTTAAGTCGAATGAGCTCATTTTTGGACAGGAGGTACTTTATACCATATAACTTCATGTCTCAAAAGGCCAGAATTTTTCTCATAATTTAAGTGGCCGAAACAGCCCCTCTAAAATCATGGCAGCAGCTTTTTTCGGTTTTTTGCAGCTTTGCACTCCTTTGCTAAAATCAGTCCACACAAAAATCTACAACACCTTTTTCAGTAATTCCACTTGGATTAGTTAGGTAACTCATAGATCTAACTCTAGGACTTGACCACACTCAAAAATTCAAAATATAATAGGAGATTTGGTCAATTGAATTTCATGTTGCGTTTTTCACCAAAATCTGATTTTCAACTCTTTGTGATTTCTAAGAAACTTTCATGTTTTCATATACTAACCAACATAACTCATCATAACACTTACTAATACCACGAATACCCATGATTTTCATTAGTCCAATGCTTTTATTATGACTTTCATCATAAACCACGTAAACTGTTCATTTTAGTTGAAGAAATATTTGAGGGTTTAAGAATACGCCAAGAAATTTATTAATGATAGAAATATCATTCAAAACTGTTACTCTCGTCCAAGACTTAGATAGTACGTCACATTAATACCAACTGTGACTTCTATCCCTTAACCTGGATAGCACCTCACAATGATACCTATCAACTTGCCATCTTCAGTCACGACGTCGCCTACAGAAAGTCTGGCTTCGGTGGATTCCACACAAGGAAGTCAACAACGAAAGGATCGGGCTCTTTACATATGGCTTGATATAACAGTGATTAACTTTAGGATTTGGTTACTTTGAATTTGTATAACAGGTTGGTTATGAATATGAAAGCTAACAACCTTACAAAAAGAATAATAAGTAGTTAATCAATCGTTTTTAAAAATTACCTCAAAGGCAAGTATTTTCAAAGAGATAAGATCGACAGGTAACGTGAAAGTGTTTATTTGAAACAACAAGATTAATAAACAGTGGAGGTAACGAAGGTTTCTCCCAACGAAGTTTCAATAGATAAATCAAAGTCTAATTTTTCCGGAGTCAAATTTAAACATTGAACACAACTAGGTAGAATAAAAGAATGGGTAGAACTTGTATTGAATAAAGTATAGACTTCGCATTAATTTATAATTAACTTACCCGTAATAACTTCGTTCGGTTTACTCGCTTTTTGAGAAGTCATGAAAAATGCACTTCCTAAAACCAACGACTTTGTTTTGTCCATATCCACCTTTGGTGCCACCGTCCCAGCTAGACTTGACTTTGGTGCACAACAAAATTGAGCTAAATGACCTTCTCTTCTTGCAATTTCCACATCTATTATCTTTGCCATGATTACCAATCAAGTGGTTACCATTCTTAGCATGATAATTTCCCGATGGTTATCATTGTTCGATAAATTATTGCCACCAAAGAGATGATTATTATCGTGTTGTTGGTCGTTACCTTTTGTTTGAGCTAAATCAACACTCTCATGTGCTTCATTTCTTATCTCAAAGATTTTCGATGTCATTCTCAAACACGCCACAAAACAAGGGTTAATTAACATATCACATATTATCCCTATACTCGACCGACCAATTAAATACCAAATAAATTTAGGTAGGTCATACTAGCGAAGGAATTCCCGCCTCTCCCTCCTAGTTCTTATCTCACATCTCACCCGGGATCATATCCCTAAGCTCGATACTGTTGTGACGCCCCAAAATTAGGTATACGTCACCCATCTTGGGTCGCCACTTACATGGTACACAAATTCAAATACAAACTTACTAATATAACTGTCGTGTACTATACAACATAAACTGTGAGTTTGAATACAAATATTGTCTACTAGATATTATACAAACTCAAAAGGAGTCCTCATTACAACTATTATCACACTATTTCACGAATAGTGAGGACTACTAATGCTATCCTCCGGACCATTACTCCGCTCCCAGACTCGTCCCAAATTTATATTCTCATTTCCTGAAGAGAACAGTGAAAGAAAGGGTGAGCTCAACTAGCCCAGTAAGAAATATTATGCAGAATAAATTATCATTAGCCTTCAACAGTGTTAAACTGATAAAATACAATAAACAACCTGTTTAACTGCAGCGGAATATGCAATCCATTAAAAGAGTCAAGTAGAAAATAAAGTCTACTATCTTTTATGATTTAAAAGGTTTTTCATCATTTATTATATAGTGAGACTCAAACTTTAATAAATATTCCACCACATCTAATCATCCCTGTATCACGGTCAAGAATTTTCATTAAATCATCAATGGTCATGACTATACCGAATCACCCCGGTCATAATCATACCAAAACTATCCATCAACGCATTACAGCCACCGAGGACTTTTATCACATCATTTATAACAAGCCATGATTATACCGAATGATCCCCGGTCATAATCATACTAAGTTCATCTATGCACGTAAGCCAAAGATAACATAATATATCATGAGGATGATGACAATGACATAATAATTCAATAAAACAAGTTCAAGAATTATTTTATCCGAGAATTAAGAACGTCCAAATTGTCAACAAGATAATTGTTTTGTAGAGTAAAATTCAAGAATGATCGGGAAGAATATTTCCATAAAAGATCTTTGGATGAAACGCAAATATCAAGGATATTCTACTAATTTCATGGAGTATAGAAGTCAAAGTTTTAACCAACCGGTATAATAAAGAATGGAATAACAAAGGAAATCACCATGCATGCGGTACTTAGCATGATAGACAAAGTTATTCCAATGTAATAATAATAACGGAAAATAGGTATACATCACCCATTCCGAGTTGTCAATACATGGCATGTAAACAACTACAACTTTATTATTACAACAAAGAAAATCGTGAGTTTAAATACAAATATTATCTTCTAGACAATATTTATACTCAAATAAATCCTCATCACATTTATTGATACATTGTTTTACAAAATGGTGAGGACTACTAAACAATCCTTTCTAAAACCTTCATTCCATACCCCGAACTGCGTACTCGCTATATTCTCGCCTCCCGAGAAGAAAAATGGAACAAAAAGGAAAAGGGTGAGCTCAACTAGCCCAAGAAAGAATATTATGACTAAGATAATATACAACAAATTACCGTTAGTCTTCAACAGGAAAAATCTAATAGAATACAATAGATAACAATTTTAAATCAATATTCGCAGAATGAAATAATAATTCATTAGAAGAGTTAAGTAGAGAATGCAAACTACTATCTTCTATATATGAATTTAAAAGTTCATCGCTCTATCTTTTATCCTCGTAACATCAATCAATATACATCCGAATCAAATATTCATCTTTGCACTACTGAGCCAAAGATATTCATCATTAATCATGTTCATCTAAACACTGCTCATCTTTGCACTACGACCAAAGATATTCTTCAGAAATCATTCATCTTTACACTACGGCCAAAGATATTCAATAATATCATCATTTAAGACCGAGGATGATGAAAATATTTTTTAAAGAAACGAATCCAAAGTGAAACAAAATGACAAGGATTAAGGATTAAGGATTCGTACTTTGTTTTATCCATGTCCAACAATACCTCAAAAATAATCATAGTGGTGTAAAATTCAAGAATGATCAAAACATGGATACAATCAAAGCTAGTATCCGAATAGATATTTTGGACAAAAAAAGAAGAAATTTTATTTTTCTATTGAATAGTGCATGTGATATCGTGAATAGTCTTAGTATCACGTGAATAAGAATCTCACACACCAAAAGATAGAAATTCCACAAAAAACATCTTCACGCTTCATGAATAGTACTTGTGGCGCCCCAAAAATAGGTATACATCACCCATTCGAGTTGTCAATACATGATATGTAAACAACTACAACTTTATTATTACAACAAGAAAAGCGTGAGTTTAAATACAAATATTATCTTCTGATAATATTTATACTCAAATAAATCCTCATCACATTTATTGATACATTATTTTACAAAAATGGTGAGGACTACTAAACAATCCTTTCTAAAACCTTCATTCCATACCCCGACTCGTACTTTCTTATATTCTCGCCTCCCGAGAAGAATGGAACAAAAGGAAAAGGGTGAGCTCAACTAGCTCAAGAAAGAATTTTATGACTAAGATAATATACAACAAATTATCGTTAGTCTTCAACAGGAAAAATCGATAGAATCACAATAGATAACAAGTTTCGGATCAATATTCGCAATGAAATAATAATTCATAGAGAGTTACGTAGAGAATGAAATCTACTATAATCTATGAATTTAACAAATCCATCATCAATATTTTATCCTCGTAATATCAATCAATTTTCATCTCAAATCAAATATTCATCTTTTTACACTACAAAAGCCCAAAAGATATTCATCACTCGGTCGTGTTCATCTCAACACTGCTCATCTTTGCACTACTGTGCCAAAGATATTCTTCGAAATCATTCATCTTTGCATTACAGTGCCAAAGATATTCAATAATATCATCATTTAAGACCGAGGATGATGAAAATATTTTTAAAGAACGAATCCAAAGAAACAAAATGACAAGGATTAAGGATTAATTATTCGTACTTTGTTTTATCCATGTCCAACAATACCTCAAAAATAATCATAGTGGTGTAAAATTCAAGAATGATCAAAACATGGATACAATCAAAGCTAGTATCCGTATTAGATATTTTGGACGAAAAGAAGAAATTTTATTTTTCTATTGAATAGTCTCAGATCGTGAATAGTCATAGATACGTGAATAAGAACTCTCAACACCAAAAGATAGAAATTCCACAAAAAAAACATTTTCACGCTTAATGAATAGTACTTTCGTGAATAAGAACTCGTGAATAAGTAACTCATGAATAGTAACTCGTGAATAAGAACTCATGAATAAGTAACCCCGACATGAAAAAGTTCCAAATTTGATAAAAACTTCAGATCAACATTTCAAAGATAATGATATTGAAGAAATAATATCATTACGAAAAAAAAAAAATATCCCTTACCTCAAAGAATCAATGATTTCTAAGGAAAGGCTTCAAGTGATCTTTGAATGAAACTTATCTTTAATAAAGAACTCTCAAAGTATCTAAATACTCACAAAATACGCCAACAATATAGAGAGAGAAGAGAGAAAACTTTGTTTACGGTGTGATTTTCAATTCTAACTTAGCCCTCTATTTATAGGAAAATGTTAGCCCGCCAAGGCAGACTTGACTGCTACACGATGGCTTTACTCGCTACTATTGCCACCCACCACATTTGAAATAAAATTCAGCACATTTCTTCACCAACCACAAGTGGGGCCCACTCAATTCTAGAATTTTCCACCAAAATCAATTATAACCCTAATTTCCTAATCGAACACCTCTTAAAATTCATAACAAATCATTCGTGCATTTTTAACGGTTCAAAATTTGTGGACATATACTCAACTTATGTATGTATAACATACCCAAAAATTACCACAATCCAACGGTCGGATTAAAAATTATAACCCCTTAATATATCTCAAAACCCCGATTTAATTTTTAATACCTCCAACTGTAAAATCTTGATAAAACACCTCAACAATAATTTCTTCATTTATAACCACATAAATAAATCCATCATTTATATCCACATAAAATAAATATTTCTTTATCATATGAATCAATAATTAATTATTCACAAATAATATTACGTAATCACAATTATGACAATGACCAGTAGCTCCTCAGAAAGAGGGGGGCTTTCCGATAAGGATTTCTCCTCATCTTGGCTTGCAATTAGGTGACCAAACCTCTCCTCGATGAACTTTCTAGACATTGCCAATAATTCTATCTAATAATATTATTCAAATAATATGAATTATTGATCCGATAATGGAGATAATGTGCGTTGACAATTATTGAACAACAATAATATAAAATATCAACGCAAAGAATTATTGAATCAATAAAATAAAATATTGAGCGATAACTACTCGTGAAAATTATTGAGTAGTGCCTTCTTACGTAAGGATCAATAATTCAACAATACTGCGTAATACCGCAGGTGCCATCTTTGTGCAACCACGCCAGACATTCTTGTATTTTAACCACCGGGTATTCAACAATGCCTTAATTCAGAATAACTACGCCATTATTTTTAACCAACTTATATTTGTCGTTTTCTTCATCCAATCGCTTTCCGTTATGGGGCCTACACATGGTCAAGGCCGTCGCATTTAATATTCCCCGACAAAGATTGAATATTCCACGACCAAACGAATATTCCCCGACAAAAAAATGAATATTTTATAACCACTTGCTTATTTTGAAATATTTATGTATTTAACCCTTAACTATCCACATTAATCAAATCAACCCTTACTATTTCAAAATAATAAATAAAGAAAATTCCTTTTATTTAAAAAAATTTCTGGTCTTACAAGATTCGTGAATAAGAATTTCGTGAATAGTAACTCATGAATAGTAACTCGTGAATAAGAACTCATGAATAGTAACCCAAGCGTGAAAAAGTTCCAAATTTGATAAAAAGTTCCAACTAATATTTCAAAGATAATGATATTGAAGAAATAATATCATTTGAGAAGAAAATAACATCCCTTACCTCGAAAGATCCATCTTCTAAATTAAAACACCCTGATATAAGCTATGACTTGGACTTGCACCAGATAGCAATACTCAAAGTATACTCAAAATACTCACAAGAATACGCTCGATAATATAGAGAGAAAAACTTCAGGTTTCTGGTGTGATTTTCAATTCTAACCTAAGCACCCTATTTATAGGAAAATGCTTAGAACACCAAAGTAGAAAATTTAATAAAATATTAATATTAATATTACAAATTCCTACGCCCACTTTTAAGGATCTGAATTCAGCATTTATATCACATGCAAGACCCACCTTTAATGACAAAAACGTTTTCATAATAAAAATAATTAAAACTTCCAAAAATTAATTATTTGAGACTTTAGAACTTCAATAATTCATAATAAATAGCCCTTTTATCAGAAAATTCGAATCTAGCGAGTTTTTATAGGAAATTCAATTCTCTACAACTTTGCAGAAGAAAGTTTTTCCAAATTCCAATCAAAAATTGACCGAAATCCACAAACGGGAGATTTTATAAGCTATAATCAAATTTCAGTCAATAAATGGGGTCCACCAACATGTTTAACATGTTTTAAACATTTATTGCAACAAAAATACTCTTCCTCCTCGTATACTCATAAATCCCACATTCGTTGTAAAATATCACCATTATTATATTATTAAAATATAATAATACATTATCTTATCGAGATAAAATTTCAATTTTCAACAATTGTCACATTAAAATTTTTCTCCATCTATATCCACATAAAATCAATATTTTCCTCATCATATGAATCAATAATTAATTATTCACAAATAATATTACGTAATCACAATATTGATGACCAGCGGCTCCTCAGAGCAGGGGCTTTCCAATAAGAATTTCTTCTTCTTCTTGCCGCAATTAGGTGACAAACCTCTCCTTAGACGTAACTTTCTAGACATTGCCAATAATGTTATCTAATAATATTATTCGGATAATATGAATTATTGCTTCGATAATGAAAAATACTTGTGTAATGACAATTATTGAAACAACAAAGAATATAAAATATCAACGCAAAGAATTATTAACTCAATAAAATACTTTGAATAAAGAATTACGTAACCATTATTGAGTAGTGCCTTCTTACGTAAGAATCAATAATTGGTGCAATACCGGTAATCTTCTTGTGTTTTAACCAATTTAGTATTTTAACAAAGATTAATTGATAATAACTACGCCAGATTATTTTTAAACAACTTATATTTGCCGCTTTCTTCATCCAATCGCTTTTTCACATGGGGCCCACACATGGTCGCTACTGTCGCATTTAATATTCCCCGACGATGCGAATATTCCACGACCAAACGAATATTCCCCGAAACAACAATGAATATTTTATAACCACTTGCTTATTTTGAAATATTTGCGTGATCTTACCCTAACTATCCACATTAATCAAATCAACCCTTACTATTTCAAAATAATAAATAGAGAAAACTAAATTTCATTAATAATAAGTTGGGTTCTTACAACCTCCCTCCTTATGAAATTTCGTCCTCGAAATTGACGTCGACGATACTGTGTTTCAAAAGGTGAGGATACCTCGCTTTCATTTCCGTTTCCAATTCCTGTGTCATTTCCTATATAGCATGATTCCTCCACGTAACTTTAACTTGTGGTATGACCTTTCTGCAGCGTGGGACATGCTCCTTCCTATCCAAGATCTTAACAGTACCTCCTCATACGTTAAGTCTTTGGCTATTTCGTCCGGCTTCTAACTCTATAACGTGGTTCGGGTCTTTCACATATTTACGAAGTACGAGATATGTGAAACACATTATGAACACGAGACATACTTTCGAGAGGTAACGCGAGTCTATAGGCTACATTTCCTATTCGGTCAAGAATTTGAAATGGACCAATAAATCGTGGATTGAGCTTTCTCTCTTCCCAAATCTTGTAACTCCCTTCCATGGAGCAACTCGCAATAATACATGATCCCCACACTAAATTCCACTTCCTTTCGATGAAGATCCGCATAACTCTTTTGTCGATCTTGTGCCGCTTGTATACGTTGTCGAATCATTTGGATCTTTTCGGTGAGTCATACGTCTTAACTCTCGGGTCCCAACAATGTTGCTTCACCCACCTCATCCCAACATATTGGAAACGACATTTTCGTCCCATATAATGCTTCAATGGAGCCACACCTATACTTGCACGATAACTTGTTGTTGTAGGAGAATTCCACCAATGGTAAATACTTATCCCAACTACCCTTGAAGTCTAGGACACGAGTCTTAATAGATCTTCAAGAGTTTGAATAGTCCTTTCGATTGTCGGTCCGTTTGGGGGATGGTATGCCGAACTAAATCGCAAATCCGTGCCCATAGCTTTTTGCAAGCTAACCCAAAATCTTGAAGTGAATCTTGGGTCACGATCCGAAACTATGGATACTGGCATGCCATGCAACCTCACAATTTCATTCACGTACATACTAGCAAGACGTTCAAGGGAATAAGTCTCCCGTATCGGCAAGAAATGAGCAGACTTGGTTAATCTATCAACAATAACCCAAATAGCATTGATGCCTTGAGAAACCGTAGGAAGACCCGTAACGAAATCCATGGTAATGTGTTCCCACTTCCATTTCGGAATCTCAAGTGGTTGCAACGGACCCTTAGGTACAAGATGCTCCGCCTTTACACGTTGATAAGTTAAACACATTGAGATAAACTTTGCAATCTCTCTCTTCATATTGTTCCACCAAAATGTATGTCGAAGATCACGATACATTTTAGTACTTCCAAGATGGATTGCAAATGGTGTATTGTGTGCTCCATCATAATCTTGTACTTCAAATCGAGTCGTTAGGAACACAAAGTCTAGAGTGGACTCAAGTATTCCTTCTTCATCAATTCTCGCTTAAAATAGCTCCTTCTTGTACTTTCTTCATCATACGCATCCTGGCTCAAGATTCGGTGGCTTGAGCAACCTTAACTTTTTCTATTAAAGTTGGCTCTATCGTATACTTGACATCATCGCACTCGTTCACAGCATATGATCTTCTACTCAACGCGTCATTTACCACGCTCGCTTTTCGGGATGGTATTGAATAGTGTGGTCGTAGTCTTTCAATAGCTTTCGAGCCAACGTCATTGCTTGCATGTTGAGTTCTTTTTGAGTGAAGAAATATTTAAGGCTTTTATGGTCTCAATATATCTCCACTTTCTCCCCATATAGATAGTGCCTCCATATCTTTAAGCGCGAACGATCATTTCCAACTCTAGATCATGAGTAGGATAATTCCTCTCATACTCTTTAAGTTGTCGCGAGGCATAGGCTATGACTTTCCCACGTTGCATGAGAACACATCCTAACCCTTTGCACCGAAGCATCGATGTAGATAACAAATCCATCCGAACCGGATGGTATTGTTAGAACAGTCTTAAAATAAGTCTCCTCTTAAGCTCTTGGAAACTCTTCTCGCATTTTTCACTCCAAACGAATTTTGTATCCTTCCGAAGTTAGGCGAGTTAATGGAGTAGCGATTCGAGAAAACCCTTCCACGAATCTCCAATAATAACTAGCTAAGCCCAAAAACTACGTACTTGATCCGACTTCGGTTGCTCCCAACTTTGTATTGCTTCAATCTTCACGGATCAATGCGGATACTCCATGTTTCGACACCACGTGCCCAAGGAATGCTACTTCCTCGAAGCGAACTCGCATTTCTTCAATTTGGCATATAGTTTGTTTTCACGAAGCCTTTGGAGTACCCGACTTTAAATGGTGCTCATGATCTTCACGACTTTTGGAATATATAAGGATGTCATCAATAAAGACAACAACGAATCGATCCAAATATTCCTTGAATACTCGGTTCATCATATCCATGAAAGCCGCAGGAGCATTAGTTAGTCCGAAAGACATGACTAAGAATTCATAATGCCGATACCGAGTTACAAGGCGGTCTTTGGAATATCCTCGCCTAATCTTCAAATGATGATATCCGAATCGAAGATCGATTTTTGAAAAGAATTGTGCCCTTGCAAATCGGGTCAAACAAGTCATCAATACGAGGTAGAGGATACCTATTCTTGATGGTGACATGGTTCAATTCACGATAGTCAATACAAAGTTGCATACTCCTTTCTTTCTTCTTTACAAATAAAACAGAGCACCCCAAGGAGATGTACTAGGGCGAATGAAACCGATGTCCAACAATTCACTGTAGTTGGACCTTTAACTCCTCGAGTTCAATAGGAGCCATTCGATATGGGGTTTTAGAAATGGGCTTTGTACCAGTTCAAGATCAATAAAGAATTCAACTTCACGTTACGGGGTGTAGGCCGGAAGTTCTTCGAAAATCGTCGGAAAGTCAATAACAACGAGAATATTATTCAAATTTGACGTGTCTTTATTCAAATCCATAACATGGGCTAAGAAAGCTTGACATCCGTTTTTCAATAAACGAATAGCTTTATGATTAGATATGACGATGATTGATTTTAATGGTTTAGTTGCTTGAATTACATACAACAGGTTGGTTAGGAATATGAAAACTAACAACTTTACGAAAACAATCAATTTTGGCATGATGAGTAGTTAACCAATCAATCCCTAAAATCACATCAAAAGCAAGTATCTTTAAAGAGATAAGGTCAATGGTAAGGTGATGGTGCCAACTTGAATCAAATAAGATTTATAAGCGATGGATGTGATGAAAGTTTCTCTAACGGAGTTTCCACAGATAGGTCAAAGTCTAATTTCTCCTGAGTCAAGTTTAAACGTTGAGCACATGTAGGAGAGATAAATGAATGGGTAGCACCCAGGTATCAAGTAAGGTATAAACTTCGCAAGAATTTATAAATAGCTTACCCGTGATCACCTCGTTTGGGTTCCTCGCATTTTTGACCATCCACAACAAACGCTTCTTCCCTAATCGTTGACTTTGACTTTTACGGGATAGTCTTTTGAGTCACCGTCCCATTGAACTAGGTTTCGCCATCTACTGTATAATCTCGGCGATATGTCCTTCCTTTCCACAATTATAGCATACCTTGAATCGTTGTGGACAGCTTGGACCGATATGTCCCTCTTTCCCGCATTTATAGCGCGTATGGCCGTGGTCATTCTCTCCCTGTAGAACCGATTCTTCTTAAACATTTACTGTCGTCTTCATATAATTAGTTATTATAAATCTCATCTTTTAAAATCTCCTCCCACTCGCTTCTTACATTTTTCATGGCCATGATTACCACCGAGTGGTTACCATTTTTGTCCGTCTCTGCTTTTTCTCCGGCCGGTTATCATTATTACATTGATCGCTATATCTCGATGCGATCCACGGTTATGGTCCCTCGATTGACCGTACTTCGTTATCTCGCTCTAATAATTGAGCCATGTTTACAACATCCTGAATAGAGAGAAAATTTATGAGAAATGAGATATTGTCGTATCTTAGGTTTTCAAACCTCTCAAAACATCCGCGTCATCGTTCCTCATTCTCCACCAAATGAGGTGCAAACACGATAACTCTGCAAACTTTGCCTCGTCTTCGAGACAAAATCATGTTGTTTTGTTCTAATCTAATGAACTCCACTTCCTTCATATATGACGAACACTTTCAAGAAAGTATTTGTCATTAAATAATTCTGAAATGTCTCCCAAGACATCTTTGAGTCTTGGGTGGATGGACGCAACACGAGACTCCCACCAAGATGATCCGCCTCGCCACTTTAAACATAAAGGTGGCGAATGGAACCTTTTTTCTTCCGCATCCCAAGACATCGAATATCTTGGTAATTTGCTTGACCTATGTTTCCGCCATGATCGGATCTGGCTTTCCCTTAATTCGGTGGTCCCAACTCTTTGAATCGCTTGGCCGCGACAACCCGTGAATTGCTATCATTTCCTCCCTGTATTTTGAACACGAGTCTCCTCGTCTCGATTTTGCATGAATCGCAAAAAGCTTCTAAACATCCCCTCGTTCATCATCTCGCTCATTGGTGTTGTTCACGGAGGAACATTGCCACTGTTGCACGCGTTCTCCTCGTTGGTGAGTACAAAGCGTCTCCACGGTCTCATTTCTATTGTTAATATTCTCGATTGACATTCTCAAATACTCATATAAAACAAGGGTTAATTAAGGAAATCAATATATCACATAATATCCTTATATACCGACCAACTAAAAAATAAGCTTAGGTAGGACACACTAGCGAAGGATTTACTCTGCTCTCCCTCTTAGTTCTATTCCCCATCTCCGCCAGAGATCATATCCCTAAGCTCGATACCAACCATGACACCCCCAAAATAGGTATACATCACCTATTCGAGTTGTCAATACATAGTACGTAAACAACTACAACTTTATTATTACAACAAGAAAAGCTTGAGTTTGAATACAAATATTATCTTCTAAACAATATCTATACTCAAATAAATCCTCATCACATTTATTGATACATTATTTTACAAAAATGGTGAGGACTCTTTGTAAAGACCCCAACTTTTATAAATAAAGATGAATTTTTCTATAAATATTATTTTTGAATATTATGGAATAAATTTGATATAATGTTATAGTTGTGGGTAATATTTATAAATTTTGCAAAGTATGCAAGTTGTTATAAAATATTCGTTTGGTTGGGGAATATTTTTTTTGTTAGGGAATATTCGTTCTGAACTACTCAATCATTGGTGGACCCCACAATGTAATTATTGTCGGATTGAGAAAACGACAAAAATATTTTATAAAAATAACGGCGGAGGTGTTACCATTAAAATCATTGAACAACCCGGTGGTAAAAGATACGATGTACTGGCGTGGTTGCGTAGTAACACACGGTATTGATTATTGATGCTTACGTGAGAAGTCACTCACCTATATGCTCAATTATTACTACTGATAATTCTTTGCATCATATCTATTATATTATTGATTCAATTATTGTCACAAAGATTATCATCATATAATATGTTATAGTATTAAATCAATAATTGAGGCGACAAGTTATAAATGATTAATAATTGTTGAAAGATTAAATATGTGTTGATGAAAAATAAAATGATTTGTGGTAAGTTTGATTATTTTATGGGGGGCTCATATGTCATCATCTAAGAGTCTCTTCATCAATAGTATTTATCTTCGTCGATAAGTAATTACCCTTGTGAATAGTATTTATCTTCGTCGATAGTAATTACCTTCGTCAATAGTAATTACCCTTGTGAATAGTATTTACCTTCGTCAATAGTATTTACCTTCGTTAATAGTAATTACCTTTACCGGACGTCGAACCACTTGTCGCTTCACATTACAAAAGCGTCGAACCACTTGTCGTTTCACATTACAAAAGCGTCAAACCACTTTTCTTTTCACATCATTAGTCGTCGAAGCCACTTGCCTTTTCACACGGCGGATGCTAAGCTAGAAATCTTCTATAAATAGAGGCCTGGGCTTCATTATTTTCACACGAATTCATTCAAGCTATAGAGAGAAAAGTATAGAGAGAATAAGAGAGAGAAGAAAGTATTTTTGTTACTACACTATCACTGCGGATTCAATCTCCTACCAAAAGTAAGGGTGTTATTCTTTCTTATTCATGAAGAGAACTGTTGTTATTCCATTGCTTATTATTACATTGAATAACTTTGTATCGTGGTTTACCCTATACTTGGTGACATTCTTCTATTATTCTGTTGGAACATCCTCGCTCGTGTGTTTTACAGGGGGCTGGTTCGGTTCCGCTTTTATTATTATTACATTGGAACATCACATGCATGTGTTTTACAGGACTGGTTCCGCCTTTATTATTATTACATTTGGAACATCCTGTGCATGTGTTTTACGCCGGACTGGTTCCATTCTTTATTATTCTGTTGGAACATCCTGCATGCATGCGTTTCTGCCGGACTGGTTCCGTTATTTATTATTCTGTTGGAATAACTTTTGTCTGATCTATATCGCATGCATGGTGATTTCTTTTGTTATTGTATTCTTTATTATACCCAAATTGGTTAAAACTTTGACTTCTATACTCCATGAAATTAGTGGAATATCCTTGATATTTGCGTTTCATCCAAAGATATCTTTCATGGAAATATTCTTTTGATCATTCTTGAATTTTACTCTACAAAAGCAATGATCATGTTGATAATTTGGGCGTTAATAATTCCCCGGATAAAATAATTCTTGAACTTGTTTTATTGAATTCTTATATCATTGTCATCATCCTCATGTTTATATTATGTTGAAAGTCATCCGTGGCACATGAGGTGCATAGATGGACTTGGTATGATTATGACGAGAGACTATTCGATTGTAATCATGGCCGTAATGTTACAAATGATGTGATAAAAATCCTCGATGGTAGTAGTGCATTGGTGGATGATTGTTGGCATGATCATGACCATTAATGAATACACAAATATTCTTGGCCCGTAGTGCATGAATAATTGTGGTCGTGATACTAAAGAATATCCTTGGCCGTAGTGCAGGGGTGATTCGATGATGTGGAATATTTATTAAAGCTGAGTCTCAGCTATAACAGTGATGAAAAACCTTTTAAAACCTAAAAGATAGTAGACTTTATTTTCTACTTGACTAGTTGAGCTCACCCTTTCTTTCACTGTTCTCTTCAGGAAATGAGAATATAGCTGGGACGAGTCGGGGAAACGAGTGATGGTCCTGAAGATA
The DNA here is from genome assembly GCA_020205615.1 of Panax quinquefolius. NCBI lineage: Eukaryota > Viridiplantae > Streptophyta > Magnoliopsida > Apiales > Araliaceae > Panax > Panax quinquefolius. The sequence goes on from CM035167.1 coordinate 148,606,518, forward strand.
GCATTAGTAGTCCTCACTATTCTGTGAAATAGTGTGATAATAATTGTAATGAGGACTTTTTTGAGTTTGTATAATATCTAGTAGACGATATTTGTATTTAAACTCACAGTTTATGTCGTATTGTACCACGACAGTTTATGTTAATAAGTTGTATTTAAATTACGTACCATGTAAGTGGCGACCCAAGATGGGTGATGTATACCTAATTTTGGGGGCATCACAATTGGTATCAAAGCTTAGGGATATGATCCACAGCTAAGATGTGAGAATAGTACTAGGAGGGAGAGACAGGAATACCTTCGCTAGTAGTATGACCTACCTAAGTTTATGTGCTATTTTATTGGTTGGTCGGAAGATAGGGATAATTTGTTACATGTCAATTAACCTTTTGTTTTGTGGCGATGTCTCAAAATGACATCCGAGAATGTTGAGAATAGCAATGGGCGCAGCGATCGTTGATTCACCACATATCCATAATCGTGGATAATGTACATCGGAAGGCGACAATCCTCATGCAAACAACAACACCGACCAAATGATGAATGATCAAATGTTCGAGGCTTTATGCAATTTATGTAACCATGAAGAGGCGACTCTCGTCCCAAAACGTGGGTGGAACACGGAAAACTCTCGGTGGTCACCGCTAAACAATTCAAGGAGCTGGGACCACCGGAGTTTAAGGAGAGCAAAACCACTTCGCGGAAGCATGGATAAAGCAGATTACTAAGATATTTGATGTCTTGGGATGCTCCGAGGAGCATAAGGTTCCTTTCACCTTTTATGTTGCGCGGAGAGAGGCGGATTCTTCGTGGGAATCGGTAAAACGTACTCAACTTCTTTGTCTTCAAGATATCTTGGGAGAAGTTCTAAGAGTCGCATTCAACGACAAATACTTTCACGAAAGTATTCGCCATACGTGAAGGAGGTGGAGTTTATCAAGTTGGAACAAAACAATATGGCCGTGTGTAATAATACGAGGCAAAATTTGCGGAGTTATCACGGTTATTCCCACTTGGTGGATAATGAAGAGAGAATGGCGCGAATATTTTTAAGAGGTTTGAAGTCGGGAGATACGTCAACATCTTATTTCTCATAAACCGTGTTTGTATTCGAGATGTTGTAAATAGGGCTCGATTAGTGGACGCGATAATGAGTCAACACAACTAAAAGAGAGCGCGTACCAAGCAAAATTATAATACTAGCGAGAATAGTCATCGAAGCGGTGACAACAAGCGTGGAGGAATCAACGGGCGGATATGGTAACCACTTTTGTGTAATCGGGGCAAAACAATAAGAATGGACATTTCAAGAAGCGGAGATTCAACAATGGTGGAAAGACGTCAAAGACCAAAGACCCATTGTTAAGGAAGGAGAAAGACCACCTATCATATGCTTCAAATGCGGAGGAGAGGGACACATCGATCAAACTCTGCGTCATGCCGTCAAAGCGTGTTATAATTGTGGAAGAGAAGGTCACTTAGCTCGATTTTTGCCATTCTGAAGAAGACAAATTCAACTAGGATGGAGGCACCAAAGGCCATCCCGGAAAATTCAAAACCCGGTAGTCTGAGAGGCGTTTGTTGTGACCTCCCAAAGAGTAAGGAATCCGAATGAGGTCATCACGGGTAAAAGCTTATCATAAACTAAATGAAGTCTATACTTTATTTGATACTTTGGTTCTACCCATTCTTTTATTTCTCCTACTTGCGCTCCATCGATTAAATTTGACTCGGAGAAATTAGACTTTGACTTATCTGTGGAAACTCCGCTAGGAGAAACCTTCATTACATCCACTCGCTTATAAGTCTTGTTTGGTTCAAATCGGTACCTCACATTACCCGTCGATCTTATTTCATTAAAAATACTTGCATTTGACGTGATTCTAGGGATTGATTGGTTAACTACTTATCATGCAAAAATTGATTGTTTTAAATAGGTTGTTAGCTTTCATATTCCTAATCAACCTATTATGCGAATTCAAACGACCAAACCATTAAAATCAATCACGGTCATCTCAAGCCATAAAGCTATTCGTTTATTGAAAAGCGGATGTCGCTTTCTTAGCTCATGTCATGATTTAAACAAAAATACGCCGATTATTGAACGATATTTCTATTGTTAATAAATTTCCACGACATATTCCCGAAGAACTTCTTCGGCTACCCCGAGGCGTGAAATTGAATTTTGTATCGACCTTGAACCGGTACAAAACCTATTTCAAAGCCCATATCGAATGGCTCTATTCAACTTCGTGAGTTAAAGACCCAACTGAGGAATTGTTAAACATTGGCTTTATTCGTCCTAGTACTTGTGAGACCCCAGATTTTATCAATAAAGATTTAAATTTTGTCAAAATAATTTTTAATATTATGGTGTGAATTTGAGATAATATTATAGTTGTGGGTAGTATTTATAAATTTTGCAAAGTATGCAGTGGTTATATTATATTCGATTGGTGGGGAATATTAGGTTTAGCGGGGAATATTCGTATAACTACTCAATCATTGGTGGACCCTAGCATGTAATTATTGTCGGATTGAGAAAACGACAAAAATATTTTATTGAAATAACGGCGGAAGTTTTACCGTGTTACTTGTTGAACTACTTTCGGTAGTAAAAATACGATAATAAGTGTGGTTGCATAGTAGCACATGGTATTGATTATTGATCTTTATGTGAGAAGTCACTCAGTTTGATTCCATTATTGTCGATTAATAATATGAATTATTATAGCGATAATGACGTTTTGTTTTATTCAGTATTATTAACGTAATAAAAGCGAAACATCTTTTATATAAAATAGAATACTTTATTAAAGTTATTCTATAAATAGAATATATTATATTTTATTATGCATAGTGTTGCGTAGTGTTTTGCATAGTATTGCATAGTGTTTGCATAGTAAAATGTTTTTATATAAATAGAATATATTATATTTTATTTAAAAGATTTTTCTTTTAAATATGGACCGTCGAGATTAAAGTAAATCAATCTGACCGCTCATGGATTAGTTATTATTATGCATTCCATTTTCCTATAAATAGAAGCTCATTCCTTCATTATTTTCTTACGAATTCATTGAAACTCTGAGAGAGAAATTATAGAGAGAAGCTATAGAGAAAAATTATAGAAAGAAGAAGAGTATTCTGCTACTTCACTACTTCTATGTTCGTTCTTTTACTGTAAGGGGTGTTATTCTTTTCTTCTTGAAGAGAACTTCATTATTCCATTCACTATTATTACTCATTTGGAATAACTCGTAAAAGTGACATACCCTATACATAATCAGTATATGCGCGGCGTATCCTATACTTGGTGAAATCCTTATGTTATTCCATTCTTATTTATTACATTGGAATAACTTTTGATACGCCATTTTACCCTATACTTGGTGACATTCTTCTATTATTCATTGGAACATCCTGTGCATGTGGTTTATAATGGGACTGGTTCCGTTTTTATTATTCTGTTGGAACATCCTCATGCATGTGTTTTACACCTGACTGGTTCCGTCTTTTTATCATTACATTGGAATATCCTATCTATGTGTTTTACACCGGATCCGGTTCCATCTTTATTATTCTTTGGAACATCCCGCTTGGTGTGAATTTCACCCACCGGGTTCCGTTATTATTATTACATTGGAATAACTTCGCCTGGCGCAATCTGTCATGCGTGGTGATTTCTTTTGTTATTCCATTCTTTATTATACCCAGTTGATTAAAACTTTGACTTATACTCCATGAAATTAGTAGAATATCTTTGATATTTTGCGTTTCATCCATATCTTTTCATGGAAATATTCTTACGATTATTCTTGAATTTTACTCTACAAAAACAATGTCATATTGACAATTTGGGCGTTAATAATTCACGAATTAAATAATTCTTGAACTTGTTTTATTGAATTATTATGTCATTGTCATCATCCTCATGATATATTATGTTATCTTTGGCTTACGTGCGTAGATGAACTTAGTATGATTATGACCGGGGATCATTCGGTATAATCATGGCTTGTTATAAATGATGTGATAAAAGTCCTCGAAAGGCTCATGTAATGCGGTGATGGATAGTTTTGGTATGATTATGACCGGGGGTGATTTGGTATAGTCGTGACCATTGATAATTTGATGAAAATCCTTGACCGTGATACGGGGATGATTAGATGTGGTGGTTTATTTATTAAAGTGAGTCTCGGCGATAAAATTGATGAAAACCTTTTAAAACCTAAAAGATAGTAGACTTTATTCTCTACTTGACTCTTTTAATGGATTGCTTATTCCACTTGCAGCTTAAACCGTTTATTATTGTATTTTATCGGTTTAACACATTTGAAGGCTAATGATAATTTATTCGCATTATCTTAGTCATAATATTTCTTCTTGGGCTAGTTGAGCTCACCCTTTCTTTCACCGTTTCTCTTGAAAAATGAGAACATAAATTTGACGACAGTCGAGGACGAAGTAATGGTCCGAGAGGATAGCATTAGTAGTCCTCACTATTCTCGTGAAATAGTGTGATAATAGTTGTAATGAGGACTCCTTTTGAGTTTGTATAATATCTAGTAGACAATATTTTTATTCAAACTCACGGTTTATGTCGTATTGTACCACGGCGCTTATATTAGTAAGTTGTATTTGAATTTATATACCATGTAAGTGGCGACCCAAGATGGGTGACGTATACCTAATTTTGGGGCGTCACGGTTGGTATCGAGCTTAGGATATGATCCCCGGCTAAGGTGTGAGATAAGAACTAGGAGGGAGAGACGGAAATTCTTTCGCTAGTATGACCTACCTAAGTTTATTTGGTATTTAATTGGTCGGTTGGGACTATAGGGATAATATTTGATATATTAATTAACCCTTGTGTTGTGGCGGTGTTTGAAATGGCAAATGAAAATATTCACAATGGAGTGAATGTGACCGTTGTGACACCTTTAATCACTAATCGAGTTAATACTGATTAGGTCGACGAGGAACAAATTAGAGATATCCACGTAGTAAATGAAGAACTAATTGTTGCACCCGAGCTAGTTGCAGAGGTAGCAAACGAAAGTGAGGAAGAAGAGGAAGAAGAGAACACGAGGAGAATTGGTTAGAAGAAATTTATGATCAAAACTTAGAATTACAAAATCGTGTTCGTGAGCTAGAAGAACAGTTGAAGAATCAAAAACGGTCGTGGAACAAAGGGATACAACAATTCAAAATTGGGTTACCCGATATGTGATGCTCGAACAAAATCACGCTTTGGCGGGGTGTAAGATATTAAAGTTTGAATCGAGAATTTAAAATCAAAAAGATCACCGAAAAGAAGAAACAATCGAACGAAGGAGAATAGACGATGCATGGGTAAAAGTCGCACAACGCGTTGATAGTGTAGAAAAAGACGTCCAGATCCAATAAAGCCAAAATAGATGAAATGGACTTTGCTTTTGGACAACGAATTGGGAATTTAACATCGAATTGAATTACCACATGCATAGCGGTCAACCCGAATTCGATATGGATCGAGAATAATGATTCAAATCATGGATCGGGAATGTGAAGAAGCACTTAAGGGTGGAATGTACCCTATAGTAAAAGTCAAACTTCGGTAATTTAAGCGAGGCGTTTATCGAGAAACCCGAGCGAAGTTATTACGGGTAAATTAATTATTGCGAAGTCTATACTTTATTCAATACAAGTTCTACCCACTCTTTTATTCTACTTAGTTGTGTTCAATGTTTAAATTTGACTCAAAAAAAAAATTAGACTTTGATTTATCTATTGAAACTTCGTTGGGAGAAACCTTCGTTACCTCCACTGTTTATTAATCTTGTTGTTTCAAATAAACACTTTCACGATCTTATATCTTTAAAAATTCTTGCCTTTGAGGTAATTTTTGAAAACGATTGATTAACTACTTATTATTCTTTTTGTAAGGTTGTTAGCTTTCATATTCCTAACCAACTTGTTATACGAATTCAAAGTAACCAAACCCTAAAGTTAATCACTGTTATATCAAGCCATAAGTAAAGAGCCCCGATCTTTTCGTTGTTGACTTCCTTGTGTGGAATGCACCCCGGCCGGACTTTCTGTAGGCGACATCGTGAATGAAGATGGCAAGTTTATAGGTATCATTGTGAGGTGCTATCTAGGTTAAGGGATAGAAGTCACAGTTGGTATCAATGTAACGTACTATCCAAGTCTTGGATAAGAGTAGCAGTTTTGAATGATATTTCTATCATTAATAAATTTCTTGACGTATTCTTGAAGATTTCCTAGCCTACCCTAGAGCGTGAAATCGAATTTTGTATTGACCCCAGTACAAAAACCCATTTCTTAAACCCTCAAATATTTCTTCAACTAAAATGAACAGTTTACGTGGTTTATGATGAAAGTCATAATAAAAGCATTAGAATAATGAAAATCATGGGTATATGAAGTATTAGTAAGTTTTATGATGAGTAATGTTGGTTAGTATGTGAAAACATGAAAGTTTCTTAGAAATCACAAAGAGTTGAAAATCAGATTTTGGTGAAAAACGTAACATGAAATTCAATTGACCATATCTCTTATTATATTTTGAATTTTTGAATGTGGTCAAGTCCTAGAGTTAGATCTATGAGTTACCTAACTAATACAAGTGGAATTACTGGAAAAGGTGTTGTAGATTTTTGTGGGGACAGATTTTAGCAAAGGAGGCCAAAGCTATAAATTTCGAAAATGCTACTGCCCAGAAACTTTAAGGGACTGTTTCGGCCACTTAAATTATGAGAAAAATTCTGGCCTTTAGGGACATGAAGGTATATGGTATAAAGTATCTCCTGTCCAAAAATGAGCTCATTCTGACTTAAAATGAGCAAGTTATGACTCTTTCAATATTTAGGTTTTTCCGACGAAAAATGCTATAACCGGAGTTCTATAACTCCGATGACCATGAAATTTAAACTAGAAGCTCACGTTAACATGTGTAAGGTCATGCCAAGATTTGGGAATTTTTGGAGTTAAACTTGAGGTAGCTAATTTCTTAAGGAATTAATTAGAAATTGATTTTTGAAAAATAGTAAATGAATTTTAAAAATTCCGAGAAAATATATTTTTCATTATGGGACTATATTATGCTAAATCCCAGAAAAGAAATATTTTTGGGACTAATTTGGTATTTTTCATGAAAATAGTTTAGTTACTGAACATATGAGTTAAATATGTTATGTGAAGTATCAAAGTTGAAAATATGATTTTATGGCTAGAGAATCCTATATAGAGTATATGCATATATTTTTTTTGATGAGGATTTGATAATTGGTGATGATATTTTATGAGTATGACATTTTTGAATGATTAAATGCATTATATGGTAAAGTGTAAACAATTGAGATAAATTGTTTATAAATTTAAGTGATTAAAATATTGTTATAATATTAAAGATATTAGATTATAAGATTATTAAATGATTGATAACATGGGGATATTCTTGAATCTGGATAAATTATATTATAAATGTTTAATATTTATCCTTTATCTCATTTGATTGATTCTTTATATCATATCCTCATGTTTATATTATGTTGAAAGTCATCTCGTGGCACAGAGTGCATAGATGGACTTGGTATGATTATGACCGAGGATTGTTCGGTATAATCATAACAGTAAATGAATACACAATTATCTTTGGCCGTAGTAGTGCATGGATAATTTGTGGTCGTGATACTAATGAATACACAATTATCTTTGGTAGAAGAGTGCATGGATAATTTGTGGTCGTGATACTTAATGAATACACAATTATCTTTGGTAGTAGTGCATGGATAATTTGTGGTCGTGATACTAATGAATACACAATTATCTTTGGTAGTAGTGCATGGATAATTTGTGGTCGTGATACTAATGAATACACAATTATCTTTGGTAGTAGTGCATGGATAATTTGTGGTCGTGATACTTAATGAATACACAATTATCTTTGGTAGTAGTGCATGGATAATTTATGGTCGTGATACTTAATGAATACACAATTATCTTTGGTAGTAGTGCATGGATAATTTGTGGTCGTGATACTAATGAATACACGATTATCTTTGGTAGTAGTGCATGGATAATTTGTGGTCGTGATCTTAATGAATACACAAATATCTTTGGTAGTAGTGCATGGATAATTTGTGGTCGTGATACTTAATGAATACACGATTATCTTTGGTAGTAGTGCATGGATAATTAATTGGTCGTGATCTTAATGAATATCCTTGGCCGTAGTGCGGGGATGATTCGATGATATGGATTAATTATTGAAATGAGTCTCAAAGAATGAAATATTAATTCATGGATGTGGTAAAAGTCATCTTTGGCTGTAGTGCATTGATAGACTTGGTATGATTATGACCACGGATTATTCGGTATAATCATGACCGTAATTGAAAACACGAATATCCTTAGCCAGTAGTGCATGGATAATTCATGGTTGTGATACTATTAAGCTGAGTCTCAGTATTATTGGTTTTATAGTTATATATCTTTGGCCTGTAGTGCAAAGATGAATTGTTAATAAATATCTTTGGCTTGTAGTGCAAAGATGAATTGTTAATGAATATCTTTGGCCGGATTGCAAAGATGAACTTAATATTTTCAACGATAAAGGTATTCAAGGTATCCTCACCTCTTTATCATATCAGGTACGTACTCTAATTTCGAGGGCGAAATTCCATAAGGAGGGGAGATTGTGAGACCCCAGATTTTATCAATAAAGATTTAAATTTTGTCAAAATAATTTTTTAATATTATGGTGTGAATTTAAGATAATATTATAGTTGTGGGTAGTATTTATAAATTTTGCAAAGTATCAAGTGGTTATATTATATTCGATTGGTTGGGAATATTAGGTTTAGCGAGGAATATTCGTATGCAACTACTCAATCATTGTTGGACCCCACACAATAATTATTGTCGGATTGAAAGCGACAAAAATATTTTATTGAAATAACGGCGGAAGTTTTACCGTAGTTCTTGTTGAACTACTCGATAGTAAAAGTACAATAATAATCGTGGTTGCATAGTAGCACGTGGTATTGATTATTGATGCTTATGTGAGAAGTCACTCGGTTTGATTCCATTATTGTCGATTAATAATATGAATTATTATAGCGATAATGACGTTTTTGTTTTATTCGTATTATTAACGTAATAAAAAATGCGAAACATCTTTATATAAAATAGAATACTTTATTAAAGTTATTCATAAATAGAATATATTATATTTTTATTATGCATAGTTTTGCATAGTGTTTTTGCATAGTATTGCATAGTGTTTGTATAGTAAAATGTTTTTATATAAATAGAATATATTATATTTTATTTAAAAGATTTTTCTTTAAATATGGACCGTCAGATTAAAGTAAATCAATCTGGACCGTTCATGGATTAGTTACTATGCATTCCATTTTCCTATAAATAGAAGCTCATTCCTTCATTATTTTCTTTACGAATTCATTGAAACTCTAGAGAGAAATTATAGAGAGAAGCTATAGAGAAAATTATAGAAAGAAGAAGAGTATTCTACTACTTCACTACTTATGTTCGGTTCTTTTACGGTAAGGGGTGTTATTCTTTCTTCTTGAAGAGAACTTACATTATTCCATTCACTATTATTACATTGGAATAACTTTTGTAAAAGTGACATACCCTATACATAATCAGATATGCGGCGTATCCTATACTTGGTGAAATCCTTATGTTATTCCATTCTTATTTATTACATTGGAATAACTTTTGTATACGCGATTTACCCTATACTTGGTGACATTCTTCTATTATTACATTTGGAACATCCCATGCATGTGGTTTACAGGACACAGGTTCCGCTTTTATTATTCTCATTGGAACATCCATGCATGTGTTTTTACACCTTTACTGGTTCCGCTTTTATCATTCTGTTGGAATATCCTATCTATGTGTTTTACAGGGATGCAGTTCCATCTTTATTATTACATTGAACATCCGCTTGGTGTGAATTTCACCGACCCGGTTCCGTTATTATTATTACATTGGAATAACTCGTCTATCTGAAGCACCGCATGCATGGTGATTTCTTTTGTTATTCCATTCTTTATTATACCCGGTTGATTAAAACTTTGACTTCTATACTCCATGAAATTAGTAGAATATCTTTGATATTTGCGTTTCATCCAAAGATCTTTTCATGGAAATATTCTTCCGATTATTCTTGAATTTTACTCTCTACAAACGAAGATCATATTGACAATTTGGGCGTTAATAATTCTGAATTAAATAATTCTTGAACTTGTTTTATTGAATTATTATGTCATTGTCATCATCCTCATGATATATTATGTTATCTTTTGGCTTACGTGCGTAGATGAACTTAGTATGATTATGACCGAGGATCATTCGGTATAATCATGGCTTGTTATAAATGATGTGATAAAAGTCCTCGGTGGCTGTAATGCGTATGATGGATAGTTTTGGTATGATTATGACCGGGGGTGATTTGGTATAGTCATGACCATTGATAATTTGATGAAAATCCTTGACCGTGTGTATGCGGGGATGATTAGATGTGGTGGTTTATTTATTAAAATTTGAGTCTCAACGATAAAAATTGATGAAAACCTTTTAAAACCTAAAAGATAGTAGACTTTATTCTCTACTTGACTCTTTTAATGGATTGCTTATTCAAGCTGCAGATTAAACCGGTTGTCTATTGTATTTTATCGGTTTAACAACATGTTGAAGGCTAATGATAATTTATTACGCATTATCTTAGTCATAATATTTCTTCTTTGGGCTAGTTGAGCTCACCTTTTCTTTCACCGTTCTCTTGTGAAATGAGAACATAGGCGGACGACGAGTCGGGGAACGAAGTAATGGTCCGAGAGGATAGCATTAGTAGTCCTCACTATTCTATGAAATAGTGTGATAATAGTTGTAATGAGGACTCCTTTTGAGTTTGTATAATATCTAGTAGACAATATTTTTATTCAAACTCACGATTTATGTCGTATTGTACCACAGCAGTTATATTAGTAAGTTGTATTTGAATTTATATACCATGTAAGTGGCGACCCAAGATGGGTGGCGTATACCTAATTTTGGGCGTCCACAAAGATTTCTCCTTGGGGTGCTCTGTTACTTCTATTCTGAAGAAGAAAGATGGGAGTATGCGACTTTCAGTATTGATTATCGGGAGTTGAATCATGTCACCATCAAAATAGGTATCCATTGCCACGTATTGATGACTGTTTGACCCGATTCAAGGAGCCAAATTCTTTTCAAAGATTGATCTTCGTTAGGATATCACCAATTGAAGATTAGAACCGACATTCCAAAGACGGCTTTCGTAACTCGATGCGGGCATTATGAATTCCTAGTCATGTCCTTTGGATTGACTAATGCTCCTCTTGCCTTCATGGATATGATGAACCGAGTATTCAAGGAATATTTAGATCACTTTGTGGTCGTCTTTATTGATGACATCCTTATTTATTCCAAAAGCCATGAAGATCATGAAAGCAACACTTGAGGTGACACTCCAAAAGCTTCGTGAATATAAGCTTTATGCCAAGTTGAAGAAATGTGAGTTACGGCTTGAAGAAGTAGCATTCCTTGGGCACGTGGTATCAAGTCATGGAATATCTGTTGACCAAAAAAGATTGAAGCTATTCAAAGTAGGAACAACCTAAATCGATGATGAAGTATGTAGCTTTCTTGGTTTAGTTTGGTTATTATCGGAGATTAGTGGAAGGATTTTCTCGAATCGCTACTCCATCGACTCGGTGACTCGGAAAGATACAAAGTTCGGTTGGATCGAAGAATGTGAGAAGAGTTTTCAAGAACTCAAGAGGAGACTTATTTCAAAGACCTGTTCGACAATACCATCCGCTCGGAGGATTTGTCATCTATAGTGATGCTTGAGGCAAAGGGTTGGGATGTGTTCTTATGCAACATGGAAAAGTTATAGCCTATGCCTCGCGACAACTAAAAAGAATATGAGAGGAATTATCCTACTCATGATCTAGAGTTAGCGGTTGTTGTCTTCTGCACTTAAAATTTGGAGGCATTACTTGTATGGGGAGAAAGTGGAGATCTTTACGGATCATAAAAGCCTCAAATATTTCTTCACTCAAAAGGAACTCAACATGCGACAACGACGTTGGCTTAAAGCTGTTGAAAGATTATGATCATACCATCCAATACCATCCCGGAAAAGCGAACGTGGTAGGCGGCGCGTTGAGTAGAAAATCATATGCAAGCACGAGCGCGATATTGTCAACGCAAGGCCCATTTTGTGTGACTTGCAAAGGATGGAGATAGAGTTAAAGACTCGAGGGACGCGTGTGATGATAAGCGAGTATCTGAGTAGAACAGACTTTAATCGATAAAGTTAAAGTTGCTTTCAAGCTACGGACACGGAAATGATGCGTATGAGGAAGAAAGTGCGTGAAGGTCTTATCTTGGGAAGCAAGAATCGATGAAGAAGGAATACTTGAGTCAAATCCGGACTTTGTGTTCTTAACGACCACGATTTAAAGTATAATATCATGATGGAGGCGCACAACACACCATTTACAATCCATCTCAGGAGTACCAAATGTATCATGATATTAAATAAATACATTTTGGTGGAGCAATATGAAGAGAGAGATAGCATTTATTTATCTCAAGGTGTCTAACTTGTCAACGAGTTAAAGCGGAGCATCAAGTACCAAAAGGTCCATTGCAACCACTTGAAATTCCAGAATGGAAGTGGGAGCACATTACCATGGATTTAGTTCTGGGCCTTCCTAAGGTTTCTCAAGGCATTGATGCGATTTGGGTCATTGTTGATAGATTGACCAAGTCCGCTCATTTCTTCCGATATCGAGAAACTTATACACTTGAACGTCTTGCTCGTATGTACATAAACGAGATTGTAAGATCGCATGGTATCTTAGGTATCCATAGTTTCGATCGAGACCCAAGATTCACTTCACGATTTTGGGTTAGTTTACAAAAAGCTATGGGCACAGACTTACGATTTAGCTTCGGCATATCATCCTCGGGCGGAGACGGACGATCGGAGAGAACTATTCAAACTCTTGAAGATCTATTAAGACTCTGTGTCCTTGATTTCAAGGGGAGTTGGGACAAGTTCTTACCATTGGTGGAGTTTTCCTACAACAACAGCTTATCAAGCAAGTATTGGCATGGCTCCATTCAAGCATTGTATGGAAGAAAGTGTCGTTCTCGGTATCTTTGGGATGAGGTGGGTGAAGCAACGTTGTTGGGACCGGAGTTGAGTGCGTATGACTACGGAAAAGATTCAAACGATCCGACAACGTATAAAAACCTCACAAAATCGACAAAAGAGTTATCTTGATCTTCATCGAAAGGACGTGGAATTCGATATAGGAGATCATGTGTTGTTAAGAGTTGCTCCATGGAAAGGAGTTACAAGATTTGGAAGAGAGAAAACTTAATCCTCGATTCATCGGTCCATTTTAATCCTCGATCGAGTAGGAACTGTGGCCTATAGACTCGCTTTCTGCTTGAAATATGTCTCGTGTTCATAACGTTTTTCACATATCTATGTTACGTAAATATGTGAAAGACCGAACCATATTATTGAGTTAGAACCGGACGAAATAGTGAAGATTTGACGTATGAAGAGGTTCTGTTCAAATTTTGGATAAGAAGGAACATATTCTACGCTCCAAGGTTATATCTCAAGTCAAAGTTTTGTGGAGGAACCACGATGTTGAGGAAATGACTTGGGAGTTAGAATCTGAAATGAAATCAAGGTATCCTTACCTCTTCGACATACCAGGTACGTACCCTAATTTCGAGGGTGAAATTTCATAAGAAGGGGAGGTTGTAAGACCCCAGCTTTTATAAATAAAGATGAATTTTTCTATAAATATTATTTTTGAATATTATGGAATAAATTTGATATAATGTTATAGTTGTGGGTAATATTTATAAATTTTGCAAAGTATGCAAGTTGTTATAAAATATTCGTTTGGTCGGGGAATATTCTTTTTGTTAGGGAATATTCGTATAACGGCTCAATCATTGGTGGACCCCACAACAGAATTATTGTCGGATTGAGAAAACGACAAAAATATTTTATAAAAATAACGGCGGAGGTGTTACCGTTAAAACTGTTGAACTACCCGGTGGTAAAAGTAAATGCGATGTCTGGCATGGTTGCGTAGTAGCACAGGTATTGATTATTGATGCTTACGTGAGAAGTCACTCAATTATGCTCAATTATTGCTACAATAATTCTTTGCATCATATCTATTATATTATTGATTCAATTATTGTCACGATATCATCTCAGATAATATGTTATAGTATTAAATCAATAATTGAGACGACAAGTTATAAATGATTAATAATTGTTGAAAGATTAAATATGTGTTGATGAAAAATAAAATGATTTGTGGTAAGTTTGATTATTTTATGGGGGGCTCATATGTCATCATCTAAGAGTCTCTTAAATCGATAGTATTTACCTTCGTCGATAAGTAATTACCTTCGTCGATAGTAATTACCCTTGTGAATAGTATTTACCTTCGTTAATAGTATTTACCTTCGCGTAATAGTAATTACCTTTACCGACGTCCGAACCACTTGTCGTTTCACATTACAGAGCGTCGAACCACTTGTCGTTTCACATTACAAAGCGCCAAACCACTTTTCTTTTCACATCATTAGTCGTCAAGCCACTTGCCTTTTCACACACGTCTTGCTAAGCTAGAAATCTTCTATAAATAGAGGCCTAGGGCTTCATTATTATTCACAAATTCATTCAAGCTATAGAGAGAAAGTATAAAGAGAATAAGAGAGAAAGAAGAAGAGTATTTTGTTCTTACACTCTTGTAGTATTCAATCTCCTACCAAAAGTAAGGGGTGTTATTCTTTCTTATTCATGAAGAGAACTGTTGTTATTCCATTGCTTATTATTCTGTTGGAATAACCTGTATACGTGGTTTACCCTATACTTGGTTGTAACGACCCCAAAATAGGTCCATTCCATCCAACCCATTCTGAGTCGCCAAATATATGGTACGAAAAACAACTACAACTTTATTACAACAATTGTCGTGCAAAATACAACAACACATATCTTTGTGAGTATGGATACCAATATATACCAAATGTAACTCGGACACCAACTTGGATAACACGTCACCATGACACCTTACGTAAAGGTGCAATCAAAAAGCTGTTTTAGAAATTAGAATCTTTGGGAAGTGCTCAAGAAACCTTCGTCATGGGAGGCCATGCTTTTAGGTTATGGTAGATATCATATGGCCACACAATTATCCTTGGTTGACCCAATAGACCCCAAAGAAAAACAAGAAGATTACTATCATATTCTTCCCAATGGCGAGTCTTCTCTTGACATATCATTATCTCCACTTCTCTCTAATTTGGTATTATACTCCAAACAAACACCAAGATTATATAGGTAGTGCTTGTAAATATACTCGGCAAGTGGATGAAACACAACCATGTCTTATGATAACACGAGTTTGTATGTCATTAGACATCTTGTATGATAGTGACAAAACACCCTTCCAAAGTTGGGTTACTTTCACCTATTTAATTCACCAAAATAACTATTAAATGATGTATAAAATCTGACACACTAAAGCCCTCAATAAAATTATTTTCATACTCTTTAGGGAGAACCTCAACAACTATAGACCACCGCTTCTATTCCTTGTTATCCCCTTCAACCCAAATTACACTTTTATTACACGAAAGGAATTGTGAAACAAAAAAGGTGAAGCACAACTAGCTCGATAAAGAATATTATGACTAAAGATAAATAAATTATCAATAGTCTTCATCAAGTAATGAATCGAGATTTAGAACATATGGTAGATGATAAAACTTTTCAACCATAGTTGCGGTGAACGAAGCGATCCATTAGAAGAGTCAAATAGACCATAAAATCTATTATCTTCTCCATGTTAAAAGTCCACCAACAATGTTTTATCCCTGTAACATCAATCAACAATTCCTATCCACAATCACGTGTATAACTCATAACCGTAATTGTAGTTCTAAATTCCTTTCCTCATCCAAGACAAAGATAATTTTCATCACTTGTCTTTACCTGAAACATCAAAGATCATGGTTATACCAAATCACGCTTCATGTTCATAATCATACTAATAAATTCATCTTTGCACCACGGCGAAAGATAATCATCAACAGTTCATTTTACACTACAAAGCTAAAGATATTCATCAACGAGTCATCTTTGCATTCGAGCCAAAGATATTCATCAATAATTCATCTTTGCACTCTGAAAAGCAAGATATTCAACAACGAGTCATCTTTTTGCATTACAAGCGAAAGATATTCATATATCAACGAAATACATAATCATTTCGAAGTTATATAACAATAATTATAACCATGTTGATCGATTCACCTTTACACTTAAGCTAAAAATATTCAATTGTAAATTCAATGGTCAAGCGATCATACGATCAACAATTCACGATCATACCAATAATCTACCCATCTTTACACTCAAGTCAAAGAGAAATATCATCATTAGGGTTATAAGAATGTTATATAAAATAATATAATCAAAACATGGTTTTAATTTCAAGAGTAAGATTCATAAATCAACGATAATTTGGTAAGAGAAGAAACCAATTTGTTGTGAATAGTACCCGTGTTCGTATACGTAGTCCCGTGTATCGTGCATAGTAACCTCGACACGAAAAGATAAAGTTTCATAATAAAATTCATATCCATATTTATAACACCTTAATCCAAATGTTATAAATCACTTAGAAATCTCATAATCTAATATTATTAATATTATAATAATATTTTAATCATTTCTCAAACTTATAAATAATTTAATCCAATTATTTACACTTTAATAATTAATGCATTTAATCATCTAAAATGCCAAACTCATAAGATTTCATCATCATTAACCAAAACCCTCATAAAAATCTTCATATATCTCATATATGATTCTCGAAACCAATAAATCATATTTTCCAATTTTCTTACTTCACATAACATATTTAATTCATTTACTCATAACTAGAACATTTTCATGAAAAATACCAAATCGATTCTAAAATATTTCTTTTACGGGATTTAACATAAAATAGTCCCATATTGAACATATATTTTTTCTCGAAATTTTAAAAATTCATTTAATATTTTTCATATGGCCAAAACCACTTTAATATTTAAACATTTATCATAAATTGTACTTTTATCCAAAATTCCGAAATTCACAGAGTACACCGATATTATATAGATGTACTCTCAATAAAAATTTCATCAATTTTGGAGTTAACCGCATGAGGAGTTATAAATAGTTACTTTTAAAATAGTCTTTTCTCATAAAATCCATAACTCCTAATCTATACATCCAAAAATACCTCAAAATAATCATAGTGGTGTAAAATTCAAGAATGATCAAAACATGGATACAATCAAAGCTAGTATCCGAATAGATATTTTAGACGAAAAGAAGAAATTTTATTTTTCTAATTGAATAGTCAGATATCGTGAATAGTCTTAGTATCGTGAATAAGAAACTCAGACACCAAAAGATAGAAATTCCACAAAAACATCTTCACGCTTCATGAATAGTACTCGAATAGTAACTCGTGAATAGTAACTCATGAATAGTAACTTCGTGAATAAGTAACTCATGAATAAGTAACCCAAGATACGTGAAAAAGTTCCAAATTTGATAAAAACTTCAGATCAACATTTCAGCATAATGATATTGAAGAAATTGTAAGACCCCGAATTATATGAAATAAAAGTATTCAATTTTCCTATTTAGTAAATGGTTAAATTGATAAAAAGTTAAAGTTAAGGGTGATATATGATTTTTTTTCAAAATACGCAAGTGGTTATAAAATATTCATTATTGTCCGAGAATATTCGTTTGGTCGTGGAATATTCTTTTACGTCAGGGGAATATTAAATGCGATGTAAACCACCATTTGTGGGCCCCATAACGAGAATAAGCGTCGGATGAAGAAAACGACAAAATTAAGTTTTTATAAATAACGGCGTAATCGTTACCGAATTAACACTGTTGGAATACCCGATGGTTAAAATACGATGTGTATGTGTGTTTTTGCAAGAAGCACTGCGGTTTTACACGATATTTTTGAATTATTGATCCTTACATAAGAAGGCACTACTCAATAATTGTTAAAGTAATTCTTTATTCAATATTTTATTTTATTGATTCAATAATTCTTTGCGTTGATATCTTATATTATTGTTGTTTCATAATTATCACCACCTGATATTTCTCATTATCGGATCGATAATTCATATTATTTGAATAATATTATTAGATAGCACTATTGGCAATGTCTAGAAAGTTACGTCTAAGGAGAGGTTTGGTCACCTAATTGCGGCGCCAAGAAGGAGAAATTCTTATTGAAAAGCCCCTAACTTCAGAGGAACCTGCTGGTTATCATTATTGTGATTACGTAATATTATTTGTGAATAATTAGTTAATGATTTATATGATAAGAAAATATTTATTTGATGTGGATATAAATGATGGATTTATTTATGTATTTATAAGTGAAGGAATTAATGATGAGGTGTTTTATCAGTATTTGTCGAAATGGACAACAAAATATGGGATTTTCAGAAAAATTAGTTTATTACTTGATTTTGTAAAATCCAAAACTCTTTGTGTATAATGAGTTAAGAGATGAGCCATATATCAAAAGAAAGCCCTAGAAGTAAGCTAATCTGTAGAAATTTGAATCACCCAAAAATTCTTTGTAGATATTTAGTGGTGAAATTTTTAATGAAATCTGGTCCAAGGACTAATAGTCCGAAAAAATCGGTTGTTCTTGACTATATTAAGTGAGTTATAAATTTTGATCCGACCGTTGGATCGTTGTAATTTTGGATATGTTATACATATATAAGTTGAGTATATGTCCACAAATTTTGAACCGTTAAAATGAGCGTATGATTTGTTATGAATTTTAAGAGGTAAGCTGATTCGGAAATTAGGTTTTGGTGAAAAAATGTCTTTGAATTTTATTTTAAATGTGGTGGGTGGCAATAGTAGCGAGGTAAAAGCCATCGGGTAGCAGAAGTCAAGTCTTCTTGGTGGGCTAACATTTTCCTATAAATAGAGGGCTAAGTTAGAATTAAAAATCACACCGAAACATAAGCTTTCTCTCTTTCTCTACAGATTATTGGGTGTATTTTGTGAGTATTTAGATACTTGGTGAGTTGATATTCATCGGTCTGCAAGTTTTCTTCAACGTCATATCCGATGTCCAAATCGAAAGTCTTTGCTCTTTTGAGGTAAGGGATAGTAAGGGATATTATTTTTTTTTTTTGTAATGATATTATTTCTTGATATCATTATCTTTGAAATATTAGTTGGAACTTTTATCAAATTTGGAACTTTTTCATGTCGGGTTACTATTCATGAGTTACTATTCACGAGTTACTATTCATGAGTTACTATTCACGAGTTCTTACTATTCACGAGTACTATTCATGAAGCGTGAAGATGTTTTTTGTGAAATTTCTATCTTTTTGAGTCGGGGTTACTTATTCACGTATCTATACCTTTATTCATGTATACGACACTATTCATGTATATAATACTATTTACGTATATGACATTATTTACGATACGGTACTATGTCACGAATCTGAAATACTATTCATTCATGAGTTCTTATTCATGAGTTCTTATTCACGAGTTCTTATTCATGGGTACTATTCACAATAAAATTAGTTTCTTTTTTCTAACTAAATTATCGTTGATTTATGAATCTTACTCTTGAAATTAAAACCATGTTTTGATTATATTGTTTTATATAACATTCTTATAACCCTAATGATGATATTTCTCTTTGACTTGAGTGTAAAGATGGGTAGATTATTGGTATGATCGTGACCATAGGTTCTCTTTGTGCAAGTAGTGCAAAAGTTGAATTGTTGGTGGTATGATCGCTGACCATTGAATTTACAATTGAATATTTTTAGCTTAAGTGCAAAAGTAAATTGATCAACATGGTTATAATTATTGTTATATAACTTCGAAATGATTATGTATTTATTTGAGATATGAATATCTTTGGCCGTAGTGCAAGATGACTTGTTGATGAATATCTTAGCTTTATAGTGCAAAGATGAATTATTGATGAATATCTTTTGCTCGTAATGCAAAGATGACTGTTGTTGAATATCTTTAGCTTTGTGGTGCAAAGATGAATTATTGATGAATATCTTTGGCTCGTAATCAAAGATGACTTTGTTGTTGAATATCTTTGGCATGTAGTGCAAAGATGAATCTGTTGATGAATATCTTTGGCCATAGTGCAAGATGAATTTATTAGTATGATTATGAGCGAGGCTGTGATTTGGTATAACCATGATCTTTGATGTTTCGGTAAAGGCAATGATGAAATTATCTTCATCCCGATAAGAAGAGAATTTAGAACTACAATTATGATTATGAGTTATACATGTGATTGTGGACGAGAATTGTTGATTGATGTTACTGAGAGATAAAATATTGTTGGTGGACTTTTAACGTGGAGAGATAATAGACTTTATAGTCTATTTGACTCTTTTAATGGATTGCTTCGTTCACCTGCAACTATGGTTGAAAAGTTTTATCATCTACCATATGTTCTAAATCTACGATTCATTCTTGATGAAGACTATTGATAATTTATTTATCTTTAGTCATAATATTCTTTCTTGAGCTAGTTGTGCTTTCACCCTTTTGTTTCACAATTCCTTTCGGGTAATAAAAGTGTGTAGGCTGGGTCGAAAGGGAATAGCGAGGAATAGAGTGGTGAGGTCTATAGATGTTGAGGGTGAGGTGAATTTAACTTGGAAGGGTGTTTTGTCACTTTATCATACAAGATGTCTAATGACATACTGACCTCGTGTTATCATAAGACATGGTTGTCTTCATCCACTTGCGAGTATATTTACAAGCACTACCTATATAATCTTGGTGTTTGTTTGGAGTATAATACCTAATTAGAGCAGTGGAGATAATGATATGTCGAAAGACTCACCATTGGGAAGAATATGATAGTAATCTTCTCGTTTTTCTTTAGGGTCTATTAGATTCAACCAAGGATAATTACATAGCCGTATGATATCTACCATAACCTAAAAGCATGGCCTCCCATGTACGAAGGTTTCTTGAGCACTTCCCAAAGATTCTAATTTCTAAAACAGTTTTGACTATACCTTTATGTAAGGTGTCATTGTGACGTCTTTCAGTTGGTATATATTTATCCAAACTCACAAAGATATATGTGTTGTTGTATTTTGCACGACAATTGTTGTAATAAAGTTGTAGTTGTTTTAATTACCATATATTTGGCGACTCGAGAATGGGTTGGATGGAATGGACCTATTTTGGGGTCGTTACATTTAATATCGAGCTTAGGGATATGATCTCTGGCGGAGATCGGGATTAGAACTAGGAGGAGAGATGAGTAAATCCTTCGCTAGTGTGTCCTACCTAAGCTTATTTGTTGGTCGATCGTAATATCGGGGATATTATGTGATATGTTAATTTGTTAAATTAACCCTTGTTTTGAAGTTGTATTCTAGAATGATATCCGAAATACGGGAGATGAGAAATGGAGAAATCATGAGGACGGGGAAGATGGAATATGAAATGAAAGCAAGGTATTCTCAACTCTTGAAATACCGAGTGCGTAAATTTAGGGACGAAATTTCATAAGGAGGAGATTGTAAGACCCCGAATTTTATGAAATAAAAGTATTCAATTTTTCTATTTAGTAAATGGTTAAATTGATAAAAGGTTAAAGTTAAGGGTGATATATGATTTTTTTTTCAAAATACATGCAGTGGTTATAAAATATTCATTATTATTGGAGAATATTAGTTTGGTGGTGGAATATTCTTTACGTAGGGAATATTAAATGCGACTGGCGCGACCATTTATGGGCCCATAACAGAATAAGCGTGGATGAAGAAAAACGACAAAATTAAGTTTTTATAAATAACGGGCGTAATCGTTCTGAATTAACCTTTGTTGGAATACCCGATGGTTAAAATACGATGTAATATGTGTGTTTGCACAGATGCTTTTTGCTTTTACGATATTTTGAATTATTGATCCTTACATAAGAAGGCCTTTACTCAATAATTGTTAAAGTAATTCTTTATTCAATATTTTATTTTATTGATTCAATAATTCTTGCGTTGATATCTTATATTATTGTTGTTTGATAATTATCAACTGCATGATATTTCTCATTATCGGATCAATAATTCATATTATTTGAATAATATTATTAGATAGCACTATTGGCAATGTCTAGAAAGTTACATCTAAGGAGAGGTTTGGTCACCTAATTGCTTGCAAGTAAGGAGAAATTCTTATTGAAAAGCCCTCTTTCACGGGGCGCACTGGTTGTCATTATTGTGATTACGTAATATTATTTGTGAATAATTAGTTAATGATTTATATGATAAGAAAATATTTATTTGATGTGGATATAAATGATGGATTTATTTATGTATTTATAAGTGAAGGAATTAATGATGAGGTGTTTTATCGGTATTTGTCGAAATGCACAACAAAATATGGGATTTTCGGAAAAATTAGTTTATTACTTGATTTTGTAAAATCCAAAACTCTTTAATAATATAATGAGTTAAGAGATGAGCCATATATCAAAAGAAAGCCCTAAGTAAGCTAAGCTGTAGAAATTTGAATCACCCAAAAAATTCTTTGTAGATATTTAAATGGTGAAATTTTTAATGAAATCGGTCAGAAGGACTAATAGTCCGAAAAATCGGTGTTCTTCACTATATTAAGTGAGTTATAAATTTTGATCCATTGTTGGATCGTTGTAATTTTTGGATATGTTATACATATATAAGTTGAGTATATGTCCACAAATTTTGAACCGTTAAAAAATGAGCGTATGATTTGTTATGAATTTTAAGAGGTAAGCGATTGGAAATTAGGTTTTGGTGAAAAATGTCTTTGAATTTTATTTCAAATGTGGTGGGTGGCAATAGTAGCGAGTAAAGCCATCGGTGCTTGAGTCAAAATCTGCCTTGGTAGGGCTAACATTTTCCTATAAATAGAGGCTAAGTTAGAATTGAAAATCACACGAAACATAAGCTTTCTCTCTTTCTCTCTACAGATTATTGGGTGTATTTTGTGAGTATTTAGATACTTGGTGAGTTGATATTCATCGATGTAAGTTTCCTTCAACGTCATATCCGATGTCCAATCGGAAGTCTTTGCTCTTTTTGAGGTAAGGGATAGTAAGGGATATTATTTTTTTTTTTAATGATATTATTTCTTGATATCATTATCTTTGAAATATTAGTTGGAACTTTTATCAAATTTGGAACTTTTTCATATCGGGGTTACTATTCATGAGTTACTATTCACGAGTTACTATTCATGAGTTACTATTCACGATTCTTATTCACGAGTACTATTAATGAAGCGTGAAGATGTTTTTTGTGAAATTTCTATCTTTTTGAGTCGGGGTTCTATTCACGTATCTGCCTTTATTCATGTATATGACCTTTATTCATGTATATAATACTATTTACGTATATGACATTATTTACGTTATCACGATTACTATGTCATCGAATCTTATAATGAAGTACTATTCATGAGTTCTATTCATGAGTTACTTATTCACGAGTTCTTATTCATGAGTTCTTATTTATGAGTTACTATTCATGAGTTCTTATTCACGAGTTCTTTATTCTTATTCACGGTCTATTCACAATAAAATTGGTTTCTTTTTCTAACTAAATTATCGTTGATTTATGAATCTTACTCTTGAAATTAAAACCATGTTTTGATTATATTGTTTTTATATAACATTCTTATAACCCTAATGATGATATTTCTCTTTGACTTGAGTATAAAGATGGGTAGATTATTGGTATGATCGTGACCATAGGTTCTCTTTGGCCAGTAGTGCAAAAGTTGAATTGTTGACTGGTATGATCATGACCATTGAATTTACTGATTGAATATTTTTAGCTTAAGTGCAAAAGTGAATTGATCAACATGGTTATAATTATTGTTATATAACTTCGAAATGATTATGTATTTATTTGAGATATGAATATCTTTGGCGTAGTAGTCAAAGATGACTTGTTGATGAATATCTTAGCTTTATAGTGCAAAGATGAATTATTGATGAATATCTTTTGCTCGTAATGCAAAGATGACACATTGTTGAATATCTTTAGCTTTGTAGTGCAAAGATGAATTATTGATGAATATCTTTGGCTCGTAATCTGAAAATGATGACTGTTGTTGAATATCTTTGGCATGTAGTGCAAAGATGAAGCTGATGATGAATATCTTTGGCCGTAGATGTGCAAGATGAATTTATTAGTATATGATGAGCGAGCGAGGCTGTGATTTGGTATAACCATGATCTTTGATGTTTGAGTAAAGGCAATTGATGAAATTATCTTCATCTGGGATAAGAAGAGGAATTTAGAACTACAATTATGATTATGAGTTATACATGTGATTGTGGATGAAATTGTTGATTGATGTTACGAGGATAAAATATTGTTGGTGGACTTTTAACGTGGAGAAGATAATAGACTTTATAGTCTATTTGACTCTTTAAATGGATTGCTTTCGTTCAATTGCAACTATGGTTGAAAAGTTTTATCATCTACCATATGTTCTAAATCTACGATTCATTCTTGATGAAGACTATTGATAATTTATTTATCTTTAGTCATAATATTCTTTCTTGAGCTAGTTGTGCTCACCCTTTTGTTTCACAATTCCTTTCGAATTAATAAAAGTGTAAATTTGGAGTCGAGCCGAGAATAAGCGAGGAATAGAGTGGTGGTCTATAGATGTTGAGGTGAGGTGAATTTAACTTGGAAGGTGTTTTTGTCACTATCATACAAGATGTCTAATGACTATCTGCCTCGTGTTATCATAAGACATGGTTGTGCTCATCCACTTGCTTGAGTATATTTACAAGCACTACCTATATAATCTTGGTGTTTGTTTGGAGTATAATACCTAATTAGAGGCAGTGGAGATAATGATATGTCGAGAAGACTCACCATTGGGAAGAATATGATAGTAATCTTCTCGTTTTTCTTTGGGGGTCTATTAGGTTGACCAAGGATAATTACGTGGCCATATGATATCTACCATAACCTAAAAGCATGGCCTCCCATATACGAAGGTTTCTTGAGCACTTCCCAAATATTCTAATTTCTAAAACAGTTTTTGACTATACCTTTATGTAAGGTGTCATTGTGACGTCTTCTGGTTGGTATATATTTATCCAAACTCACGACATATGTGTTGTTGTATTTTGCCGACAATTGTTGTAATAAAGTTGTAGTTGTTTTACGTACCATATATTTGGCGACTTCGAAATGGGTTGGATGGAATGGACCTATTTTGGGGTTATTCTGAAATAATATCATTACGAAAAAAATAATATCCCTTACTATCCCTTACCTCAAAAAGCGGCACTTGACGGGATATCGGATATATTGTTGAAGGAAACTTGCAATTGATGAATATCAACTCACCAAGTATCTAAATACTCATAAATTACACTCAATAATCTAGAGAGAAAGAGAGAAAACTTTGTTTACGGTGTGATTTTCAATTCTAACTTAGCCCTCTATTTATAGGAAAATGTTAGCCAGTAAAAGCAGACTTGACTGCTACACGATGGCTTTACCAAATACTATTCCACCCACCAAAAATCAGCCATCTTCCCCAACAACCAAGAGTGGGGCCCACTCAATTCTAGAATTTTCCACCAAAACCTAATTTCCGAATCAGTTACCTCTTAAAATTCATAACAAATCATACGTTCATTTTTAACGGTTCAAAATTTGTGGACATATACTCAACTTATATATGTATAACATATCCAAAAATTACAACGATCCAACGGTCGGATCAAAATTTATAACTTACGCAATATAGCTGAAGAACACTGATTTTTCGGACTATTAGTCCTTCGGACCAGTTTCATTCAAAATTTCACCACGAAATATCTACAAAGAATTTTAAGGTGATTCAAATTTCTACAGTTAGCTTACTTTTAGGGCTTTCTTTTGATATATGGCTCATCTCTTAACTCATTATACACAAAGAGTTATGGGTTTTACAAAATCAAGTAATAAACTAATTTTTCTGAAAATCCCATATTTTGTTCTCCATTTCGACAAATACTGATAAAACACCTCATCTTTAATTCCTTCACTTATAAATACATAAATAAATCCATTATTTATATCCACATCAAATAAATATTTTCTTATCATATAAATCAATAACTAATTATTCACAAATAATATTACAAAATCACATAATAACAACGAGGCGGTTCCGGAAGAGGGCTTTCAATAAAAATTTCTCCTTCTTGGCATTGATTAGGTGACCAAACCTCTCCTTGAGCGAGAACTTTCTAGACATTGCCAATAATGCTATCTAATAATATTATTCAAATAATATGAATTATTGATCGATAATGGGAAATATTAATGCGGTGATAATTATTGAACAACAATAATAAAATATCAACACAATGAATTATTGAATCAATAAAATAAAATATTGAGCGATAATTACTGTAACAATTATTGAGTAGTGCCTTCTCACGTAAGAATCAATAATTGAAAAATCTTTATCTTAATCTGGTGTAACAACATCAGAACAACGCGTATTATTTTACTTTACCAATAGGGTATTCCAACAAAGTGTTACTTGATAGCGATTACGTAGATTATTTATAAAAACTTAATTTTGTCGTTTTTTCTTAAGCCATTGTTATTACATTATGGGGCCCAAAAATGGGCTGCTTGTCAGTAAATTAATATTCCCAACGTAAAGAATATTCCACGACCAAACGAATATTCCCCGAACAACAATGAATATTTTATAACCACTTGTATATTTTGAAAAAAATTCATATATCACCCTTAACTTTAACTTTTATCAATTTAACCATTTCTTGAATAGTAATTATAAGAAAAATTGAATACTTTTATTTCATAAAATTCGGGGGTCTTACAATGGTGACATTCTTCTATTATTATACTTTGGAACATCACATGCATGTGTTTTACAGGACTGGTTTCCGCTCTTTATTATTATTCTCATTGGAACATCCTCATCACATGTGTTTACACCGGACTGGTTAAAATCTTTATTATTATTCTTTGGAACATCACATGCATGTGTTTTCGTTGGGACTGGTTCCATTCTTTATTATTACATTGGAACATCACATGCATGCGTTTTCTGGCGGGACTGGTTCCGTTATTTATTATTCATTGGAATAACTTTTTTTGTCAAGATCTATCTCATGCATGGTGATTTCTTTTGTTATTCTATTCTTTATTATACCCAGTTGGTTAAAACTTTGACTTCTATACTCCATGAAATTAGTGGAATATCCTTGATATTTCAAGTTTCATCCAAATCTTTTCATGAAAATATTCTTTTGATCATTCTTGAATTTTACTCTACAAAACAAAGTATCATGTTGATAATTTGGGCGTTAATAATTCTGGATAAAATAATTCTTGAACTTGTTTTATTGAATTCTTATATCATTGTCATCATCCTCATGTTTATATTATGTTGAAAGTCATACGTGGCTGTAGAGCATAGATGGACTTGGTATGATTATGACCGAGAGACTATTGATTGTAATCATGGCCGTAATGTTACAAATGATGTGATAAAAATCCTCGATGGTAGTAGTGCATTGGTGGGCGATTGTTGGCATGATCATGACCATTAATGAATACACAAATATTCTTGGCCCGTAGTGCATGAATAATTGTGGTCGTGATACTTAAAATATCCTTGGCGTAGTAGTGCGGGGGTGATTCGATGATGTGGAATATTTATTAAAGTGAGTCTCGGCTATAACGATGATGAAAAACCTTTCAAAACCTAAAAGATAGTAGACTTTATTTTCTACTGACTCTTTTAATGGATTGCTTATTCCATTGCTATGATTAAACTGGTTTATCTATTGTATTTTATCGGTTTAACATTGTTGAAGACTATTGATAATTTATTCGCATTATCTTAGTCATAATATTTCTTATTAGGCTAGTTGAGCTAACCCTTTCTTTCACCGTTTCTCTTCGTGAAATGAGAATATAAATTTGGGACGAGTCGGGAAGCAGTGATGGTCCCGAAGATAGCATTAGTAGTCCTCACTATTACGTGAAATAGTGTGATAATAATTATAATGAGGACTTTTTTGAGTTTGTATAATATCTAGTAGATTTATATTTGTATTTAAACTCACGCTTTATGTCGTATTATACCACGACAGTTATGTTAATAAGTTGTATTTAAATTCTGTACCATGTAAGTGGCGACCCAAGATGGGTGATGTATACCTAATTTTGGGGGCGTCACAACTACTAAACAATTCTTTCTAAAACCTTCATTCCATACCCCGACTCGTACTCGCTATATTCTCGCCTCCTGAGAAGAAAAATGGAACAAAAAGGAAAAGGGTGAGCTCAACTAGCTCAGTAAAGAATATTATGACTAAGATAATATACAACAAATTACCGTTAGTCTTCAACAGGGAAAAATCTAATAGAATATGTAAGACCCCGAAATTTTGTTTAAATAAAAAGGAATTTCCTTTATTTATTATTTTGAAATAGTAAGGGTTGATTTGATTAATGTGGATAGTTAAGGGTTAAATACTGTGAAATATTTCAAAATAAGCAAGTGGTTATAAAATATTCATTTTTGTTGTGGGGGAATATTCGTTTGGTCGTGGAATATTAAATGCTTGTCGGGAATATTAAATGCGACGGTAAACCATGTGTGGGCCCCATAACTTGAAAGCGATTGGATGAAGAAAACGACAAATATAAGTTGGTTAAAAATAACTTGGCGTAGTTATTCTGCACCGTTAAGGCCATTGGAATACCCGTGGTTAAAATACGATGTCTGGCGTGGTTGCACAAAGAGATGGCACTACAGTATTACGCGATATTGTTGAATTATTGATCCTTACGTGAAGAAGCCACTACTCAATAATTTTCACGATGAGTTCTTATTCAATATTTTATTTTATTGATTCAATAATTGCTTGCGTTGGTATTTTATATTATTCTTTGTTTCAATAATTGTCATTTGCATGATGTATTTCCCATTATCGGATCAATAATTCATATTATTTGAATAATATTATTAGATAACATTATTGGCAATGTCTAGAAAGTTACATGCCTAAGGAGAGGTTTGGTCACCTAATTGCGGCGCCCGAAGAGAGAGATCCTTATTGAAAGCCCCTCTTTCTGGGAACAACTGGTTGTCATAAATGTGATTACGTAATATTATTTGTGAATAATTAATTATTAATTCATATGATAAGGAAATATTTATTTTATATGAATATAAATGATGGATTTATTTATGTGGTTATTAATGAAGGAATTAATCTTTGAGATGTTTTATTTGTATTTTGTCGGATTGGAGGTATTAAAAGATCAAATCGGTGTTATTACGACTTTATTGTGTGAGTTATAATATTTAATCCGATAGTTGGATCGTTGTAATTTTTGGATATGTTATACATATATAAGTTGAGTATATGTCCACAAATTTTGAAATGCAGTTAAAATGAGCGTATAATTTATTATGAATTTTAAGAGGTGTTTGATTCAAAAGTAGGGTTATAATTGATTTTGGTGGAAAATTCTAGAATTGAGTGGGCCCCACTTGTGGTTGGTGAAGAAAAATGTGCTGAATTTTATTTCAAATGTGGTGGGTGGCAATAGTAGCGGTAAAAGCCATCGGTGCGAGTCAAGTCCGCCTTGGTGAATTTAACATTTTCTATAAATAGAGGACTAAGTTAGAATTGAAAATCACACCGAAAACATAAGCTTTCTCTCTTTCTCTCTATATATTATTGGCGTATTTTGTGAGTATTTAGATACTTTGAGAGTTCTTTGTTGATCTGAAGTTTCATTCAAAGATCACTTCCTTGACCTTTCATTCCGAAATCTTGATTCTTTGAGGTAAGGGATGTTATTTTCTTCTCAAATGATATTATTTCTTGATATCATTATCTTTGAAATATTGGTTGGAACTTTTATCAAATTTGGAATTTTTTCATGTCGGGTTACTTATTCATGAGTTACTATTCACGAGTTACTATTCATGAGTTACTATTCACGAGTTACTATTCACAAGTACTATTCATTAAGCGTGAAGATGTTTTTTTTTTGTGGAATTTCTATCTTTTGGTGTCGAGTTTCTTATTCACGTATACTGGCCTTATTCACGTACTCGGACTATTCACGAATACGGCCTTATTCAATAGAAAAATAAAAATTTTTCTTTTCAGTCAAAATATCTATTACGGATACTAGCTTTGATTGTATCCATGTTTTGATTATTCTTGAATTTTACACCACTATGATTATTATTGAGGTATTGTTGGACATGGATAAAACAAAGTACTGAATCCTTAATCCTTGTCATTTTGTTTCACCGGATTCGTTCTTTAAAAATATTTTTCATCATCCTCGGTCTTAAATGATGATATTATTGAATATCTTTGGCACGTAGTGCAAAGATGAATGATTTCTGAAGAATATCTTTGGCACATGTAGTGCAAAGATGATCGGTGTTTAAATGAACATGACCGAATGATGAATATCTTTGGCCTTTAGTGCAAAGATGAGCAGTGTTGAGATGAACATGACCGGATTGATGAATATCTTTGGCTGTGTAGTGCAAAGATGAATATTTGATTTGAGATGAATATTGATTGATGTTACGGGGATAAAATATTGATGATGGATTTGTTAAATTCATAGATTATAGTAGATTTCATTCTCTACGTAACTCTTACATGAATTATTATTTCCATTGCGAATATTGATCCGAAACTTGTTGTACATTGTATTCTATCGATTTTTCCTGTTGGAGACTAACGATAATTTGTTGTATATTATCTTAGTCATAGTATTCTTCTTGGGCTAGTTGAGCTCACCCTTTTCCTTGTTGTTCCATTTTTCTTCTCGGGGAGGCGAGAATGTAGCGAGTACTTAGTCGGGTATAGAATGAAGGTTCTAGAGAGAGTTGTTTAGTAGTCCTCACCATTTTTGTAAAATAATGTATCAATAATTATGATGGGGATTTATTTGCGTGTGGATATTGTCTAGAAGACAATATTATATTTAAACTCACAAGATATATTGTCGTATTTCACCCGACATTTGTATTATTGAAGTTGTAGTTTGCTTCTTGTACCATGTATTTGGCGACTCACGGAATGGGTGTTGTGTATACCTATTTTTGGGGGCGTCCACAGTTAATATCGAGCTTAGGGATATGATCTCTGGCGGAGATCGGGGAATAGAACTAGGAGGGAGAGCGAGTAAATCCTTCGCTAGTGTGTCCTACCTAAGCTTATTTGTTTGTTGGTCGATATATAGGGATATTATGTGATATATTGATTTCCTTAATTAACCCTTATTTTATGACAATATTTGAGAATGTCGACCGAGAATATTAATGATGGAGTAAATGAGGCCGTGGAGATGCTGTACTTGCCAGCGAGGAGAACGTTAGTGAGGTGACAATGTACCTCCTGTGAAACAACACCAATCGAGCGAGATGATGAGCGAGGGATGTTTAGAAGCTTTTGATTCATGCAAAATCGAGAAGAGGAGACTTCGTGTTCAAAATACGAGAGGAAATGATAGTAATTCATGGGTGGTCACAATGCCCAAGCGAGTTGAAAGAGTTGGGACCACGAGTGCAGGAAAGCCGAGATCCGATCACGGCGGAAACATGGGTCAAGCAAATTACCAAGATATTCGACGTCTTAGAATGCGGAGGAGAATGAAGGTTCCATTCGCTACTTTTATGTTCCATGGCGAAGCGGACTCTTTGGTGGGAGTCGTGAAGCGTACCATCCACCGCACTCAAAGATGTCATGGGAGACATTTCAAAAATGATTCAATGACAAGTACTTCCACGAAAGTATTCGGTCGTATGAAGGAAGTGGAGTTTATTAGGCCGGAGCGAGAATAACATGGCGGTGTCAAAGATCTGAGGCGAAGTTCGCGGAGTTATCGAGTTTGCACCTCATTTGGTGGAGAATGAGGAACGATGACGCGGATGTTTCTTAGAGGTTTGAAACCAGATACGTCGATTATCTCATTTCTCATAAATTTTCTCTCTATTCAGATGTTGTAAATGAGGCTCAATTATTAGAGCGAGATAACGAGTACGTTCAACCAGGGACCATAACCAGGATCATCACCAAGATAGCGATCAACAAAATAACGATAACCCGGCGGAGAAAGAAGAATACTGGACAAAGCGGTAACCACTCGGTGGTAATCGTGGCCGTGAAAATAGAAGCGAGTGGGAGGAGATTTTAAAAGAGGAGATTCAACAACGACCATGTGAAGACGTCGGCAAAGATGTGACTAGTTCTAAGGGAGGAGAACGACCACCCATCATATATGTTATAAATGCGGGAAGAGGGACATATCATTGAACCGCCTGACAACAGTTTAAGGTATGCTATAATTGTGGAAAAGAAGGACATATCGCCGAGATTATGCGATATCAAAACCAGATCCGGTGAATGGTGACTCAAAAGGATGTCCCGAAAAAGTCAAAGTCAACGATTTACGGAAGAAGCGTTTGTCGTGGCCGGTTAAAATGCGAGGAACCCGAACGGTTAGCACGGGTTAGTTAATTATAAATTCTTGCTTGAAGTTTATACCTTACTAGATACTGGTTCTACCCATTCTTTTATCTCTCTTGCTTGCGCTCAACGTTTGAACTTGATTACGGAGAAATTAGACTTTGACCTATTTATGGAGACTCAGTTAGAGAAACTTTCATTACATCCGTTGTTTAAAAATCTTGTTTGATTCAAGTTGGCATCATTACCTTACTGTTGACCTTATCTCTTTAAAGATACTTGCTTTTGGGGATTGATTGGTTAACTACTCATCATGCCAAAATTGATTACTTTAAATAAGGTTGTTAGTTTTCATATTCCTAAGCAACTTTGTTATTCAATTCAAGCAATCAAACCATTGTAATCAAACATTTTCATATCAAGCCATGAAGTCATTCGTTTATTACGGATGTCAAGTTTTCTTAGTCCATGTTATGGATTTGAATAAAGACACGTCGATTTGAATAATATTCTTGTTGTTATTGATTTTTCCGACGTATTTTCTCAAGAATTTCTTGGCTTACTCCCAAAGACCGATATTAAATTTTGTATCGACTTTGAACCCAGAGACAAAACTCATTTCTAAAATCTCATATCGAATGGCTCCTATTGAACTTTAGGAGTTAAAATTCAACTATAGAATTTGGTACTGAGCCTTTATCTGGTGACTTCCTTTGTGGAATGCACCGAAGCCGACTTCTCAAAGTGGGGACACCATATTCGTGCGATAGTAAAGGCGATAGGTGTCATTGTAACGCGTGTTATCCAAGGTTGGGATATGAGTCACGATTGAGAACAACCTAAGTCGGTAATCGAAATACGTAGCTTTCTAGGCTTAGTTGGTTATTATCGAAGATTCGTTGAAGGATATTCTCGAATCGCTATTCCATTAACGCAGCTGACTCGTAGAGATAAAAAATTCGAATGGAGCAAGGAATGTGGGAAGAGCTTGAAGAACTCAAGAGGAGACTCATTTCAAAGACATGTTACGACCATGCCATCCTGGAAAAGCGAGCGTGGTAGGCGGCGTGTTGAGTAGAAGATCGTATCACAAGTCTGAGTACGATATTGTCAAAGACTCATTTCAGTATAATATACAAATAATAGAGATGGAGATGAAAACTCTAGGTACCCACGTGATGATATCTGATGCGTGATGATATACTGAGTATAATCGACTTTAATCGATAAAGTTAAAGTCGCTCAAGCTACACACCAAGTCGATGAATATGAAGAAGAAGATCAAGAAGTCGTTATTTCAATGAAGCGAGAATCGGTGAGGTGAGGAAAGCTCAAACCTTCGATTTATTAATCCAGGTTGAAATTCTCGATCGAATAGGAAATGTAGCCTATAGACTTGCGTTACCTCCAAGTATGTCTCGTGTTCATAATGTGTTTCATATATCATGCTTTCGTAAATATGTGAAAGACCCGAACCACGTTATAGAGTTAGAACCCAGGACGAGATAGCCAAAGACTTAACGTATGAGGAGGTACTGTCAAGATTTTGGATAAGAAGGAGCATGTCCCACGCTAAAAGGTCATACCACAAGTTAAAGTTTTGTGGAGGAATCATGCTATATAGAAATGACACGGGAATTGGAAATGTAAAATGAAAGCGAGGTATCCTCATCTTTTCGAAACACCAGGTACATACGTCAATTTCGAGGACGAAATTTCATAAGGAATGGAGGTTGTAAGACCCCGAAATTTTGTTTAAATAAAAAGGAATTTCCTTTATTTATTATTTTGAAATAGTAAGGGTTGATTTGATTAATGTGGATAGTTAAGGGTTAAATACGCAAATATTTCAAAATAAGCAAGTGGTTATAAAATATTCATTTTGTCTGGAATATTCGTTTGGTGCGTGGAATATTCGATGCTTCGGGGAATATTAAATGCGACGGTAAGCGACCATGTGTGGGCCCCATAATGGAAAGCGATTGGATGAAGAAAGCGACAAATATAAGTTGGTTAAAATAACGGCGTAGTTATTCTGCAGATTAAGACTATTGGAATACCCGGTGGTTAAAATACGATGTACGGCGTGGTTGCCGCGATGCAGCAGGTATTGCCAACATTGCACATTGTTGAATTATTGATCCTTACGTGAAGGCACTACTCAATAATTTTCACGATGAATTCTTGCTCAATATTTTATTTTATTGATTCAATAATTGCTGCGTTGGTATTTTATATTATTCTTTGTTTCAATAATTGTCCGCACAAGATTTCCCATTATCGGATCAATAATTCATATTATTTGAATAATATTATTAGATAACATTATTGGCAATGTCTAGAAAGTTACATCTAAGGAGAGGTTTGGTCACCTAATTGCGCCGATGAAGGAGAGATCCTTATTGAAAGCCCCTCTTTCACGGGGCGTACTGGTTGTCATAAATGTGATTCTCGTAATATTATTTGTGAATAATTAATTATTAATTCATATGATAAGGAAATATTTATTTTATATGAATATAAATGATGGATTTATTTATGTGGTTATTAATGAAGGAATTAATGCCGAGATGTTTTATTTGTATTTTGTCGGATTGGAGGTATTAAAAGATCAAATCGGTGTTATTACGACTTTATTGTGTGAGTTATAATATTTAATCCGACCGTTGGATCGTTGTAATTTTTGGATATGTTACACATATATAAGTTGAGTATATGTCCACAAATTTTGAACCGTTAAAAATGAGCGTATAATTTATTATGAATTTTAAGAGGTGTTTGATTCGGAAAATAGGGTTATAATTGATTTTGGTGGAAAATTCTAGAATTGAGTGGGCCCCACTTGTGGTTGGTGAAGAAATGTGCTGAATTTTATTTCAAATGTGGTGGGTGGCAATAGTAGCGGTAAAGCCATCGGTGGCGGTCAAGTCCGCTTTGCGAGGCTAACATTTTCCTATAAATAGAGGACTAAGTTAGAATTGAAAATCACACCGTAAACATAAGCTTTTCTCTCTTTCTCTCTATATTATTGAGCGTATTTTGTGAGTATTTAGATACTTTGAGAGTTCTTTGTTCGGTTACAAGTTTCATTCAAAGATCACTTGACCTTTCATTCAAGCTTGATTCTTTGAGGTAAGGGATGTTATTTTCTTCTCAAATGATATTATTTCTTCAATATCATTATCTTTGAAATATTGGTTGGAACTTTTATCAAATTTGGAATTTTTTCATGTCGGGGTTACTATTCATGAGTTACTATTCACGAGTTACTATTCATGAGTTACTATTCACGATTACTTATTCACGAGAACTATTCATGAAGCGTGAAGATGTTTTTTTTTTGTGGAATTTCTATCTTTTGGTGTCGCTTGAGTTCTTATTCACGATATCTGACCTTATTCACGTATATGGCACTATTCACGAATACGGCACTATTCACCTAAAAAATGAAAATTTTTCTTTTAAGTCAAAATATCTATTCGGATACTAGCTTTGATTGTATCCATGTTTTGATTATTCTTGAATTTTACACCACTATGATTATTTTGAGGTATTGTTGGACATGGATAAAACAAAGTACGAATCCTTAATCCTTGTCATTTTGTTTAACCGGATTCGTTCTTTAAAAATATTTTCATCATCCTCGGTCTTAAATGATGATATTATTGAATATCTTTGGCTCAGTAGTGCAAAGATGAATGATTTCAAAGAATATCTTTGGCCCGTAGTGCAAAGATGATCGTGTTTAAATGAACACGACCGATGATGAATATCTTTGGCCTTTAGTGCAAAGATGAACAGTGTTGAGATGAACATGATGGATTGATGAATATCTTTGGCTGTAGTGCAAAGATGAATATTTGATTTGAGATAAATATTGATTGATGTTACGAGGATAAAATATTGATGATGGACTGTTAAATTCATAGATTATAGTAGATTTCATTCTCTACGTAACTCTTCTATGAATTATTATTTCCATTGCGAATATTGATCTCAAAACTTGTTGTCTATTGTATTCATCAGATTTTTCCTGTTGGAGACTAACGATAATTTGTTGTATATTATCTTAGTCATAGTATTCTTTCTTGGGCTAGTTGAGCTCACCCTTTTCCTTGTTGTTCCATTTTTCTTCTCGGGAGGCGAGAATGTAGCGAGTACTAGTCGGGGTATGGAATGAAGGTTCTAGAGAGAGTTGTTTAGTAGTCCTCACCATTTTATAAAATAATGTATCAATAATTATGATGGGGATTTATTTGCGTGTGGATATTGTCTGAAGACAATATTATATTTAAACTCATTAAGATATATTTGTCGTATTTCACACGACATTTGTATTATTGAAGTTGTAGTTTGCTTCTTGTACCATGTATTTGGCGACTCGTAATGGGTGTTGTGTATACCTATTTTGGGGGCGCCACGTAATCAATAGACAACAAATTTTAAATCAATATTCGCATGGAAATAATAATTCATTAGAAGAGTTAAGTAGAGAATGCAAACTACTATCTTCCATGTATGAATTTAAAAGTTCATCGCTCATCTTTTATCCCTCAGAACATCAATCAATATATATCCGGAATCACATATTCATCTTTGCACTTCTGTGCCAAAGATATTCATCATTAATCATGTTCATCTAAACACTGCTCATCTTTGCACTACAGCCAAAGATATTCTTCAAAATCATTCATCTTTGCACTACAAAATAAAGATATTCCATAATATCATCATTTAATCTTCAAGATGATGAAAAATATTTTTAAAGAAACGAATCCAAAGAAACAAAATGACAAGGATTAAGGATTAAGGATTCGTACTTTGTTTTATTCACGCCCAAGAATACCTCAAAAAATAATCGCAGAGTGTAAAATTCAAGAATGATCAAAACATGGATACAATCAAAGCTAGTATCCGTAATAGATATTTGGACGAAAAAAGAAAAATTTTATTTTTCGATGAATAAATTGCAGTGATTCGTGAATAATGTCAGATATCGTGAATAAAGGCCGTAGATATCGTGAATAAGAACTCACACCAAAAGTTCCAAATTTGATAAAAACTTCAGATCAATATTTCAACATAATGATATTGAAGAAATAATATCATTACTGAAAAAAATAATATCCCTTACCTCGAAAGATCAATGCATCTAATTTAAACACCTGGGATATAAAGCTATGACTTGACTTGCACCAGTATAGCAATACTCAAAGTATACTCAAAATACTCACAAGAATAAGCTCGATAATATAGAGAGAGAAAACTTCAGCTTTACGGTGTGATTTTCAATTCTAACCTAAGACCCTATTTATAGGAAAATGCTTAGAACACCAAAGCGAAAAAATTTAATAAAATATTAATATATATATTAAAATTTCTCGCCAACCTTCTTAGATTTGATCTCAGCTCATTTTGCACATGTTGTAGCCCACAAAACAAACAAAAAAAGTTTTATTATTTAAAATATTTTAAACTTCCAAAATCAATTATTTGAACTTGAAACTTCAATAATTCATAATAAATAGCCCTTCTATCGGAAAATTCGAATCTCGCTAGTTTTTATAGAAAATTCAATTCTCTACAACTTTGCGAAGAAAGTTTTTCCAAATTCCAAATGAGAATTGACCAAAATCCACAAACGAGGCGATTTTACAGTTTATAATCAAATTTCGATCCAATAAATGGGGTCCAATTGACATGTTTAACATGTTTTAAACATTTATTGCAACAAAAATACTCTTCCTCCTCAGATACTCATATATCCCACATTCGTTGTAAAAATATTACCATTATTATATTATTAAAATATAATAATATATTTAAATGAATTATTTTATCGAAAAATATAAAATTTTAATTTTCAACAATTGTCACATTAAAATTTTTCTCCATCTATATCCACATAAAATCAATATTTTCCTCATCATATGAATCAATAATTAATTATTCACAAATAATATTACGTAATCACAATATTGATGACCGTGCGCTCCTCAGGAAAGAGGGGGCTTTCCAATAAGAATTTCTTCTTCTTGGCGGCGCAATTAGGTGACCAAACCTCTCCTTAGACGAACTTTCTAGACATTGCCAATAATGTTATCTAATAATATTATTCGGATAATATGAATTATTGCTTCGATAATGAAAAATAATGTGTAATGACAATTATTGAAACAACAACAATATAAAATATCAACGCAAGAATTATTAACTCAATAAAATATCGAGCAAGAATTATCGTAACCATTATTGAGTAGTGCCTTCTTACGTAAGAATCAATAATTGGTACAATCTGGTGCCATCTTGTGTTTTAACCACCGAGTATTTTAACAAGATAATTCAGAATAACTATTTACCGTTATTTTTAAACAACTTATATTTATCGCTTTCTTCATCCAATCGCTTCCGTTATGGGGCCCACATATGATCAAGCTACAGTCAGATCGTATTCTCTATTAAAACATCTTAATATTCCACGACCAAACGAATATTCTCCCAATAACAATGAATATTTTATAACCACTTGCTTATTTTGAAGTATTTATGTATTTTACCCTTAACTATCCACATTAATCAAATCAACCCTTACTATTTCAAAATAATAAATAGAGAAAATTAAATTTCATTAATAATAAGTTGGGGTCTTACAATTATATTCATTAAAGATGTATATTAATTAAATGTATCTACAAGAAATCAAGAATGAATAATTAAAATTTTAAATTTTATTAATGTATTAATAAAAACTAATATATTATAATTTATAAATTACAATAATGAATAATTAAAAATTTATAATTTATTGATGAATAATTATAAGTTCAAAAATTATAAATAATTAGATAAAAAAATCATGCACCAGACCAAATTTTTGTTTAAAAATAACGGTTTTTTCAAACTTTCTAGGCCAGGTCGCAGGCTTCGGGGCTTTTGTGCATCCCTAATGATATCAGATATAAAATTTGAGACCAAAAAAAAATTTGAGATAACTACCATCATCCATAAAATTGTGGCATGATGCTCTATTAATGCCGGTGGGCAAACTAGATATAAGCAAAACAGATTGGACTACACAACAGTAAGAAATTGGTGGATGCAAATTGGTTCCGATTTCTCAAGTGACCTTGGCCTCTCCTATAGCAGAGATCAAGTATATATATATATATATATATATATATATATATACAAAGCTTTCTTAATTTTTAGATTCTTAATTAATTAATTGATGTTACAATCTAAGGAAGGAAGAAAAGGAGGAACAAATATTGATGTTGTGTTCCGGAGAAGTCGATCCTTTGTGGTGATTATATATGACCTTCTCAACGGGTTAGTACTACTAGTGGAATTAATTAATGTTGTTTTTTTCTGCTCTAAGATCCTGCATGATCTATCTAGATCCGAAGTAGATAGGGACATGTCTTATATATTTACTCAAAAAATGACGATGGCTTTCCTCTCCAGGGCTTTAGAATCTGGAATGAACATAGCAAACTGGCATCCACATTCATCAATGCGCCGGCGTTGTTGAACTCTCCACAGTAATTAGGGGCAGAGAATATGGTTACCAGCTGCCTGTCTGCAAAGAATTCATAACCATCCTCAACCACCTGTTTGAAGAGTGTTTTTTCCAGTAAATAAATAAAATGCTTTTAGTAATTATATAGGCCAGCAGAAGCATGCATGCATGCAATTAAGCAACACTAGCTAGCTAATTAAATTCTTTCTTCATTTCTTTCATACAATTTTAAATACGATTAGTATATACTACGTACTATGGCAAAAATTAAAGAGGGGAGCTAGCTAGGGGACCTGGTGAGCTCGGCATATGAGATCAAGGTCGTGCTTTTTCAAGAATTCAGCCACCTTATCGGCTCCAAAAGTAAAAGAAACTCCGCGATCGTTCTCCCCCCAACCCTTGATTTCTCTATCAGGGTCGGCCCAAAGGAGATCACACAAGAGGCCCTGGTCGGGCACGTCCACCGGCCTTTCTATAGCTCTGACCTGATCCAAGCTCTCAATTTCTGGGGAAAGGCCTCCGTGCATGCATAGGATCTTGTCCTCAATCGCAGCAGCCACAGGCAAACAGTTGAAGCAGTCGGTGAATATCTTCCATAGGCGAACGCTGAAGCGACGCTTGCACTCATCATAGAATCCATAGATTCTGTTGATAGAAGCGCATTCGTGGTTCCCCCGGAGAAGAAAGAAGTTATCAGGGAATTTGATCTTGTAAGCAAGGAGAAGGCATATTGTCTCTATACTTTGTTTTCCTCTGTCTACATAATCCCCAAGGAAGAGGTAGTTGGAGTCTGGAGGAAAACCACCGTACTCGAATAACCTTAGGAGGTCTGGATATTGGCCATGTATGTCCCCTGCAAAGTACAGAAAATTAATACGCATGCAGCTCACGTACCATTACTTATATCCTATACATATATCTATACGTATGCATGCATGTATTGCCAACACATATGGAAAACAAATGATCAAAGGCAAGACCGTACGTTAATTCGATCATAATTTTCCTTGAAGACGGGATACGTCAACATCGATCAAGATAGAATCTTAATTAGGTACGGTGCATGACTTGTGATATTCTCGATCTTATTCATCAAAATGAACAATACAGTGCAAAGAAAGAAAGCAAATAAGTAAAAGAAAACAAATAAAGATGGATTAAAAGTGCTTAATTAGTTTTCGCCTGCAACAAAAAAAATATGCATGGTGATATATAGATATGACGGAGTCTCAAGTTCCAAAAGAGATACCGCAAATGTTAATGGGAGCATCGAGTTCCAAGAAGTTAGGCTGGCCGAGGAAGACATCCTTGGCGGTGATGCAAAGTAGGCGGATCTCAGACTCTGCCAACTGAATTTTCTTCCCTCTGTTCTTCCTCCCTTCTAATAACCTCTCTATCACCCCGTCCAAATCCAGTGTTTGTCCTTCCATCCCCTCAACCCCCACAAACCACCGCCCTTTCTCTAATGATTTATTAACCTCCCTTCCTCTCACCTTGGTTGATGATTACTGTAATTTTTCATTTTATTAACAAAGAAAAAGAAATTAATTACCTGGAGAATAACAAATCTCTTATGATCACTGCATTTACTTCTATTCTTTTTCAAAAGAAACTCGATGAATTAATTCCAAATGCATGCAATAAGCTAGCAGAAAAAAGATTTGGTACCGGCGTGCGTGCTTGTGTTGGACAGAGAAAGGAAGAAAGTCTGGAAAGGCCTACATTTGGCAACTGAAACTTCTGTTAAAATATATGAGGGTAGGGGCGAGTGGGTAGGGTGAGGGAGAGAGGGAGGGAGGAATCAGCCCAACCATCCATATGATGACTACTTGCCAATCATTTAGATTCGTAAAGTACACACCCATCCATGGCCAATATTGGTTACCACATTTAATTAATTTTACTCCATTAATTTAACCAACAAAAATACCCTTGAATTCCTTCTTAAATAAAAATTCATGTAATTGTCAAAATTGTCCCTCATAAAACCTTAAGATAAAATATTTATAATGTTAAACTAAATAAAATTATAAAAACTAAAGCCCAAAATATAAACATGTCAAATATAAATTAAACTATTAAATTTTCATAACTAATAAATAAAAATATATTAAATAAATTAAAGTTCCATAAATATTAAAATATGTGGATATCCAAAACTTTCTCGTTATTTTTTATTGTATCAATCTCTCCTTAAAAAAAATCGTCTTCGGATTTTTAAACAAACGAGTATGAAGCAACATGAATGAATCTTCAATATTCGTGGGATAAAAACTTCATGTCTTTTTTTTTTTCAAGAAATAATTTTGAAAATAAATAAGAGAATACCAATATCTTTCAATTTACCTGTTTGACAAATAAATTTTCAAGAATAACAAAATCAATAATTTCGATGTCACAGCTACATAGTAACAAGTTCTAAACTAATGGTGTGTCTACTGTAATATCTTCCTTGGGCACAAAATTTTTCACATTCTCCTCGATTGATACGCGACTCAACGAGAACTTGTACTTTTTAAATTACTTTCCTAAGACTATTTAAAAAAAGAAAAATCATAAACTAAATAAAATTAAAAAGCAAAAACCCAAAACATAAACAGACCAAATATAAATTAAACTAAAACTAATAAATAAAAATACATCAAATAAACTAAAGTTCCATAAATATCAAAATATATAAAAATTCAAATCTTTCTCATTATTTTTTACTGCTTCAACGCATATGATTTTAAAGACTACCTTCTGTTTTCCTTGTGCAAATTGTATTTATGGCATGAAAATGGGAAGAAGAAAAATCTAGTACATAGAATCATATTTAATTTCCCCCCCCTTTCATTTCTTAAATAAGGACATTAACCCAATTGCTGCGCAGGCCTACCCTGAACAAAGTTGGGACCGTATGAAATCAAACACCCAACAAAAGGACACCACCCATTTCAATTCAATATGCCGTTTATGCCCGATGTTGATCCAATTATTAACAAAACCATTGTGTAAATCTCTAGGAATCATCAATGTGAATATTGAATCAGACTGACTGAAGATCTTAGTTATACTTGATTGAATCACAAAAGCTTACAACATGAAGACAAGGAGACGATAAGAAATGTTATGAAGTTGAACATAGAAGCAATACGTAGCCCATTTCAAATCACCAAGATGATGACATCTCATTGACAAAGGAATTTCAGAAGGCAACTTCAGAACTGAGACTTGTCCAAGCTGTCAAAAAAGGGATGATCCAGAGCTGCTTTGGCTGATATCCTGTCAGCTGGATCATATTTAAGCATCTTCTGCAATATCATAATACAGTGCAACTGTATCAATCTCACAAGTAAGAAAACTGAGATAACTTTTCTAAGCAAGTTAAAGACCAAGTATAGAAGATTCAGATTTTGAAATCATAGCTAAAGCTCGACCAAGATATTAAACAAAACAAACAAAAAAACTGTCGGGCTATGTTTGCATCATCATGTTGCATTGGATTGGACAATTTAACACTTTTTTTATCTTTGAATTAGACTGGAA
This sequence comes from Panax quinquefolius, assembly GCA_020205615.1. NCBI lineage: Eukaryota > Viridiplantae > Streptophyta > Magnoliopsida > Apiales > Araliaceae > Panax > Panax quinquefolius. Next base: position 148,650,287 of record CM035167.1, read on the forward strand.
ATGAAAACTTCAAGGACTATTTATATAATCCCATGGACGAACGTGGGATTATATAGCACCTCTTTTGAGGTATCAGATGTCCTTAAATACAAATATAATTCATGGATCATCTCTGGACTAAAATTGAAGCTTTAAAAATTATTAGACTAGTATAAGTAGACAAATCCCATGCAGCTTAACTACAAACAAACATATAGCCTTGAACTCTGCTTCCACTCAACTTCAGTCTAAACCTATGAGAAGTACCTGATTGGGCCATAGACAAGTTTCAATTAAGAAAGAAATGTCTACAAGCAGCAGTGCAACTCAACTTTGAAAACTTACTGCCTTAACTATTTTCATATTTCTAATCTTCCCCTATAATATACACAATTTTTTGATTTAATCCAAATAGCAGGATCTAGATGTGATAAATCCCAAAATATGTCACGTGTAAAGTCAATGAAGGCATTAAACATAAAAAATTAAGTCCAAGCATCAAGTATTTCACCGATAGAAGATCAACACCGTCAGGTCCCAATGATGGAACAGCACGTGTCAAGTTCTGAGATTCCCACTGAGGATACACATGCCAGTCCCTCAGAGAGCTTACTCCTGGCCACAGCTTCTCAGTTGGTGTTCCTAACAACCTTGCATGATGCACAAAACAAAGTCCAAGTGAAAATTGAAAACAGAACAGAAAACCAATCTAGGAATACAGCGATAATTAAAACACTAGGTGTATTATTTTCAACCTACAAGCAGTAGCTAATAGCAATTAAAATATTGCTAGGCATAAAATATTGCTAGCAACACGAGTATACATCAATGTTTTTTTTCTTCCTAATTAGGATTCTGTTGTGCAGATTTAAAAGTCGTATGGAGAAGTTTTGTCTCTATCTTCAAAACAAATGGTCCCAGAAAGGATCAGAAGAGGTACACGCCCAGATACGAGCACTTCTGATGTAACAAAATAAGTGCATCCACCCTAACATTGTCCACTACAGGTGCAGAGGCTAAGCCGTGGAGGCAAGTTCTTAGTTGCAAAAAAAATGTTATTCAGATTCATGAATAAGTTGAAGATGACATATTTTCTCAAGTCAAGATGACAAAACACCTTTAGCATTGGACCTTGTGACCACATTCATAGTACAATCCAAAAATCTAAGGCTGTCTTGGTAATGGAATTTAGAATACCTAAGGGGAATCAAAGGAAAAGGAAAATAAAGTCCTCCATTACAGTAACACTCTCACGCTGTACTTAATAATAGATTTTTTATAAGTATAAATGATTAGACTCATGCTCATGAAGATAGTGTTTCTTTTTTTCATTTATGTTTGTTTTACTTTTCTCTTTCCTCGCTTTCACCAAGTTCCAAAAACCTAAATAGAAAGAGATCATGAATAGAATACAAGGCCAAATTATCTGTAACCCATCAGCTTGGACTCCTTCATGTCATGTACTGGGACACAAGAATCTCAAACCAAGGAAGACCCCTGCAAACTATTCTTGGACTTAGGCAAGGTAAGCAAGGCCAAGAACATGTGAAGTCAGCAAAAACAGTACCATCCTATTATTTATCTTCTCTTCTTAAAAATTACAGCTGTTCACAGATGATGGAACCACCTCTTCAAGGGGAAAGCATATAAGCAGTAATAATGCCTTCACTTAATATGCCTATTGATGAGCGAGTAATATACCCATTAATTAGGTATTTTTAGACTTAATATTTTGTTTGTTTTTAAGTATTTTAGGACATTTTATTTGTTTAGTATGTATGTTGTAGGTTAATGCTAAAGGGTAAATCTGGCAATTTTGGGCAAAGCAGTTGCATTTTCATAAATAAGTGGAAGTTGAATGTTGAGACATTCATTTTGTGAAGGATTTGAATGTTGGGGCATTGGGAGTCAAAATGAGCATTGGCAGTTTCGTAAATAAGTGGAAGTTGAATGTTGGGGCATTGGGAGTCAGAAAGAGGCCGAAATTTCTTTTCAATTGAATCAAAGATTTGTGATTTCTACTAGATATTGGAGATGGTAAGCCTAATTGTGATGAGGGTTCTAAGGCAAAATTCTAATCATAATTGGATTCTATGAGAAGTTGACTTGGAGAAGACTTATATCTATAAAAAGAAAGGAAACTAATTTCTATTCTAAATAGAATTCTGCTAAGGGGTTGACTTTGAAGAGACTTAAAGCTATAAATAGATTGGGAGACTAAGATACATGAGAATAGAGAGATACTCCATTAGATTTAGGATTCAAACCCCTAGTTTGATATTTAGACTTGGAGATTTGAAGCAACTGGCTAGCACGAAGGATTTAGCTTAGGAGCTAAAGGAGACACTCAAGGATTTCGTCTATAGATTTTATTCTCTTCCTTATCTTTTACTTTGTATTTTGAATGCTTTATCAATTGTAGATTATGGATTTTAATTCAAGCATGAAATAATTTCTATTTGAGATTACAATGGATCTTATTACGTAACTTTTATTGATATACTTCCTTGTTAGTTTTGTTAATTACTATGGGATTGTCTATTAATGATTTGTGCATAATTGTTTGATCAACAATTACCGTGATAATTTATATGAATTCGGGATATGAAATATAGATTTAGATCTGAATATCTGATCATAATAGCATGTGATTGTGTTTTCTGCATGACGATGAAATTCATGATTTGTGTTTAGAATATGGATATACTGATATACATTTACGTTGCATGTACTCTGATAGAGAACGTGTGCTTAAAATCCTTTTTAATTGTAATTCACATAAGAATATGATGAATTAGTTAACTAGGGTGTTCACCTTAATTCTATCATCTGTGGATTTAAGTTGATTTGTTTATGATATATCGGGATATGGTCATAAATATTGAAGTGTTCTTGATTAACAATTCAAAATAGTTAGCGTAATTTAACAAGAAGTGTATTGGTCCAAGTGAAACAATAAGTAAAATTGTAATCTTAAGTCTTCATTATTTGATTTTAATATAGTGGTATTTAGAATTAGTTTAATTAAATATTTTAATTTCATAAATTCACAATCTTAAATTAATTGTTTAAATAGAATTAATTTGGTTAAAGGTTGGTACTTGATAATTTGTATTAAATAATTTCTCGTGAGAACGATACTTTTCTTATCACTTTATTACTTGTTGACCGTGTATACTTGCACGTATATTTTGATTGCGAAATCGACCAACACCTATACTATGGGCAGATAAATGCGTGCAATGTACATCTACAAGTACTAGACTAAGAGATGAATAGAGTAATTGAATGTAGGAAGTCATTGCTCCAACATAGAACCAGCACCAAAGAAACGGATTTATTGATAAAAAGAAGAAGATTCAGACACAACATCATCTCCACCAAAAATATTTTCTACCACATCAAAAAATGTCTATCAAACTAAAAGTTAAACCTGAATATGTGGAGAAGCTGTTGGAACTCAGAGTCACCAGGGAACAGAGCTTGCCTCCTAGTCATTTCAGCTGCAAAGCATAATAATAGTTCTTATGTTTAAAGTGAATAGTGGCCAAAACAAATTTAAAAATGATCAACGAATAAGAAATAGATGCCAACGATAAGATTGCAAGCAGTAAAGATAACTGAAAGCAGGATATGAAGGGGCATACCAAATATACAACCAACAGACCACATATCAACGGCTGTTGAATAATGGGATGATCCCAAGAGAACCTCTGGAGCTCTGTACCAGAGAGTAACAATCTGTGGTGTTGGGAAAAAATAACAGACCAGATCATAAATGTAATAAGAACATGAAATAGATAACTAACACGTACCATATGAAGATTATTTGTTTATACAGGCAATGAATTGAGAAAGAAATAGGTGAGCTGAATACGTAGTAATAGCGAGTATATAAATGAGTATTAGTATTAGTGGCAAGTACCTCATGGGTGTAACTCTTAAGAGGGACAGTGAAAGCCCTTCCGAGACCAAGATCAGCAATCTTAAGGATGCCCTTCTCCTTGTCCACGAGAAGGTTCTGAGGCTTCAGATCTCTGGTTTTGGGAATAACGAGAAGAAGATTAGATAGCCTAAATAAAACCCTAAATTGATAAATCAAAAATTAATATGGGGGAGCGGGGAAAGGGGAATAATCGGCCATTACTATAAGAAAAAGTGTAGGCAGAAGACACACCGGTGAAGAACACCATGGGAGTGGCAGTGAGCGACACCTTTGCACAGCTGGAAGAGGAAGCTCTGGACGAGGGAAGGGGGAAGAGGGTTAGGGTTTGGGCCCTTGCGGTGGGAATCTATGTACTTCTTGAGGTCGGTGTCCAGGTACTCGAATACCAGGTAAAGGCTGGGCTTCTTCTTCTTGTTTTTGTTATCTCCGGCGGCGGCAGCGGAGGAATCTCCGATGTGTTCGACGGAGAGGAGGCGAACGACATAGAGGGAATGGGAAAGCATCTGGAGTAAGGAAACCTCCCGGAGTGCGGTAGGAGGAACTCCTTCTTCGTCCATCTCTAGCCTCGTCTTCTTAAGGGCCACCAACTGCCCGGTGGCCTTGTCCTTGGCCTTGTACACCTTCCCGTACGTGCCTTCCCCTACCTTCTCCAGTTTCTCATATTTCTCCTCCATTTCTCTCCCTCTCTAGTATTTCAATTCCAACACCACACCACAGATGAGATATGGGAATTGTAAGATGATGAAGATGAGATCGTATTTTGTATTTGACGGAGACTCTGCGTCTCCTTTTTCAATACGAATAAGTAAATCACCGACGGCACCCCCATCCCACTGCACGTGTTTCCCTCCCTTCCCTCTTTTGAATTTTGAATCCCCCAACTCCAACACGAATACGATCCCCGCCAAGCCGGCTGCCTTTTTTTGTTGAATTTATTTATTGTATGACATTACTATTTGAATTTTAACTCATGGTCCCTTATTTTTTTTTGAAAGAATTACATCTCAACTAGACCTGGCATTGGCGGTGGCCCAAACCCACATGTCAGCCCTGTCCACTCCACATAGCTCAGTCCACCCACAAAAGACTGGACTGTGAATTTATATTTTAAGCCCAAAAACCTTGGACCTATTTGGCCCGGCCCAAACCATTCCAGTTCATCCACATTTAAAACTGAATCAAATTGTATCTGAATGAAGAAATATTGTTTGATAATTAATTTTTTTTAAATATCTAAATAATAGTATTTTAAAACTTTAAATTTTAAGACTCAGTAACACTATTATTCATTTCATTATAAAATTTCCTTTCTTTTAAACACAAAAACCTCACACACACTGTAAAAACTGGAAAACAGCTTGTTAAAAAATCACAGGTAACTGCAGTTAAAAAGTCTTGGAAAAAGATGACCGGTAGACGAATAACTGGCTAACTGCAGTAATAAAAGGAGGAACCGATGGTGCCACTGCTAGCAGACAGCCAACCCCAGTCCCCAGGCCAGGTGTAAGATTGCGTCGTACTAGTTTTAATTTTTTTTACCTTGGTGAAGTCTCGCTAAGGCGTGTGTTGGGGGAGAAGGAAGGTGGAGATCGGAGTGGTATCCCAAGAATGAGACGCTGCTTCATCTGGGGGCAAAGAAATCTAACATCAGCAGCCTTTCTACTAATAACACTAATTCTACTAGCTCACTCACAATCATCATCATCTGCAGCTGAAAAAGATCAAGAAGAAAATGGGCAACTGTGGTACTAGGGAGGAATCTGCCGTCGTTTCCAATGCTCATCAAGGTTCTTCCCTACTCCTTTTTACTACTTATATATTGATTAGTACTTTTTGGTTATTCTCTTTCATAATCTTCCAGATCTAGGGTATTTCCCCTTTCCCGTAATTCCCTTTCCACTCTATTAAGCGCTTCAATTTCCTCTTTTTAGTTCATTCTCTCTCCCTCACGCACACATACTTGAATTGTTCTTTGATTTTTGGGAGTTTCTTTGCTGTGTTACATATATGCAGTTCCTGCATAATGTGCCAAAAAAGTTTAGACTTCTTCAGGTTAGGATATGTTGACATTTTTTTAGTATTACTTAGTTTGGTCTTATACACTACCACATAGAAAGATATAAATTATAACGCACATAATGATGGATAGTTCAGCAGCTCAGATGCTGTCTGGTAGAAATCATCATCAGTACCATCATAATAATAGTAAAAATGGAAATGTTACAGCAGCAGCGGTACCTCCAGAGAAGAAGCATAGTCGTTCCATCTCAGATCTGAGCGATCCTTCGTCCACCCCTCGCAGCTTCTTCATCGAGGACTCAAGGAAGAATGCCTTGCTCTACACCCATGTCATCGCCTTCACCCTATTCGAGCTCGAGACCATTACTAAGAGTTTTCGCTCTGACTACATTCTTGGGGAGGGTGGTTTTGGTACTGTATACAAGGGCTACATTGACGAGAATGTCAGGGTTGGCCTTAAATCTCTTCCAGTTGCTGTCAAGGTTCTCAACAAGGAAGGCCTACAGGGCCACCGTGAGTGGCTTGTAAGTTCTCTTCTTTATTATTATTTTTTCCTCCCACCTATTGTCCTTACGCATACCAATCCATTTTTTTAACTGTCTTATTGTGGTCCTTATTACTCCATCTCAGACAGAGGTTAACTTTCTCGGGCAGCTTAGGCATCCCAATCTTGTGAAGTTGATTGGCTATTGTTGCGAGGATGATCACCGGTTACTTGTTTATGAGTTCATGTTCCGCGGAAGCCTTGAGAATCACCTCTTCCGAAGTATGTACCTTTCTCTCTTTCCTTATTCCCTTCATTTTTGCATCTGAGAAGGGTGGGATTTGTGACACAACACAAGTACAACACGAGAAAAAAGACTTTGGGTGACTTTCGTTCAATGTTCTAAAAGGCGCTAGGCGGGAGGCGGGCGGCCAGAGGGGGCCTAGCGCCTAGGGGGCCTAGGCGGGGCTTGGGCGGGGCCTAGGCGGAAATTTTTATTTTAAGCCAAATTTTTAATATTTTATCTAATATTTATCCAAGCAAAGCAATAATATAAAGCAAAACAACTTATAATAAAGATAATAAAGGCATTTGCCTGAAGTTCAAACACATATCCATATTGTTAATATCAAAGTTCAAACACAAACATGCAATTGTTCAAAGTTCAAACATATTTTTAACGTATTAGCTTTATTCATAAACAAGATTGCTATTAAATAATAAAATTTAAAATTTCAAGAATTTAATTCAATATTAAAACTTAAGAAACTAAACATAAATTTAAGAATTATATTGAATTAAATTAAATATTACAAATGTATCATCATTTATATAATTTAAAGTTGGTACAAGTTCAAAAAATTACAACTATAATAAAATTATCCATTTTGACTTGATATTGTTCACTTCTTGTTGTGATTTGATATGCTACAATCTGTATTATGAATATGGTAAATCATTAGAAAAATAAATATATCAAGATCTGGTTTGGGTAGTTATTAGAATAAAATAAAAAAACTCTCCGTCTAGACCCCGCCTAATTTCCTAGAAGGATTTTTTTGCCGTCTTGGGCCTAGGTAAGGTGTCAGGGGGGCCTAACACCTAGGCGAGGGGCCTAGCACCTAGGCGGGGCGCCAAGGGAGGGCCTAGCGCCTAGGCGGGGCCTAGGCGGACCTAGGCGGGGATTTTTAGAACACTGCTTTCGTTAATAAGTGGGTTAACACATTCAACGCGAACTTTAAGTGGATTGGGTGTGTTAGTGAGTCCTAACCGGTTGACACTTTAACACGATTTAATTCATTTGATTAGGATGACAATATAATAGTTAATAGATGATAAAAATGACACTATTTATTGCCTTGGATAATCAAGTTATAAAATTCTTAGTCATTTATTGGTTTTGTTAAATGGGTCGTCTTTTGTTAAAAGAATCATCATGTTATTTGCAAAATAAGCAAAATGAGTCGTGTATGCAACACAAGCTGCTTATTAAACGCGTTCAACTGGTCAACATGTTTATCACTGTTAATAAACAGGTTAGTGTTAGGGTTGTCGGTTGAGGTTCTCGAGTCTTGACATGATTGGTTAAATGGGTCTTATTTGGGTCGACTTGTTTAGCATAATACCTATGACTAAACATGACATTAACCTGCCTAACATAACACAATTTGTTATCCTACTACTAAATGATGCTCTCTAATCAGTAACCTATGCTTGTTTTTTCTACATCTTTAGAGATTAATAACAACAATCATTTCTTTTTTAACTTAGCATTTATTAATGGTGATTGGTTGAAAGCGAGAAAGAAACTAATTGATAGTGGATTTTAGAATTACCAAGTCTTTTTTTTTTGGGTGGTGTTATGTTTTTTAATGGAGAATTGTAATCATTTTCCTTAACCTTAAGCTGCGATAAGAACATGCAACTTCAAACTTAGAGCTAGTTACTTAATTTTTGTTTTAAAAAAATAAAATAAGAAAAAGAAGTAAATCCTAAGAGCTAGTTATCATCTAGATTAGAACAGACCAAAGAACCATAAGCTTATAAGAAGAGGTAATGTTGCAGGAATCATATGTGGTTCCTGTCTTTTATAGTGCAATTTATAATTTATGCCTTAAGCACTAGTTCGTCTTAATATCATATTGGTTTGAAAGAAATTGGTTATAAAACTACAAGGATGAGGTTTTATAATATGGAAAGATAAAATGTAGGAACGTAAAATTAACCGAGAAAAATAAGCATCCTTATGCCGGGAAGGTGGGTGGGGCTGCGGATGGGCTAGGGAGGTGCTATGGGATGTGTTGAAACATCAGTGGACAAGAATATACTTCAAGCAATATGCTTAAGATAAGATTCAATTATTTTTCTTTCCAAGTTCAGTTTGTTAACGTCTAATATCATGTTTTGCATGATCAGTTTTGCAAGTTATGATCATTAGAGTGTCTTTTATCTTGTTTCCAAATTATAGGTAACACTGTTGAGAACTCTCTGTATAATGCTAATGATATTATATAAATCAATGCTTTCTAGTTAGGGTGTTGATTATGTTAACTTAATTCAATGTGAACTCTCTCGAGGCATTCAGAGGCCACTGTTCCACTATCTTGGTCAACAAGGATGATGATAGCTCTTGGGGCAGCAAAAGGGCTTGCTTTCCTTCACAATGCTGAGAGGCCAGTTATCTACCGTGATTTCAAAACTTCCAATATCTTGTTGGACTCTGTAAGTGTTCTTCTCTAGTTTAATTATTAGAGACTTAATTTTTCTCAAAGCCAACTTTATGAAACAACCCGGGTCAAATTCTGAGTCCGAATTAAATTAAATCCATCCAAACAAGGTCTTAAACCACTAGCCCAATAGTATCTTCTTGTGTCATCTTAGCCCACAACAGGCTCACCCAAAAGGTCATGATTGAAAATACTATTGTTAATAACTCAATTCCGTATATACAGACAAATTTTTTCCCATATCTTTCAATGTAGAACTGGGGTGTTACAAACTCCCTCACTTAAATTTCTGACCTCCTCGTCAGAATCGATCACACGGTCCACATATATTTTCCTCTGCCATTGTGGGATAATACTTGACTGGCTTCATGTCACCGTTTATTGATTTTGTTGCTATCTTTTAGACAGAGAATGATGTATCTTGTTTGGCTGTCTGTGAACCTGCAGGATTATACTGCTAAGCTTTCTGATTTTGGGCTTGCAAAAGCTGGGCCACAAGGTGATGAGACTCATGTATCAACTCGGGTGATGGGTACCTATGGTTATGCTGCCCCTGAATATGTAATGACTGGTATGGCTTTTGACATCTCATGATGGCTTTAATCTTGACGCTTGATCCCTACCTGTTGCACAAAAGATATTAATGCACCTAAATTGGGAGTTTGATGAAATAGAAATTGGATGACACGTGTTAATGTTTGTACCAACTGGAGAAAGGAACAGAATAAAGAGAATAGGGATAGAGAAATCCTTAAAAGTAGAGTTAAGGGATGGCAAAAGGGTGGAGAAAACTCACTAAGTGGGTGCAGAACCTCTAACAATTTAGTTCATGGAAAACTAAACCTTTATTTGAGTAAACTCTAAATTATACTCCCTTCGCTCCACATAATAGTTCCATTTGCGAAATTTGCAAATATTAAGGATGTATTTTTGTTTTACGTTTATCCCTCAAAAATATAACTTGATGGTTCAATAGTAGTGGCATGATAATGTAATTATGATGGCAAGCTTAAGGACATTGTGTCACTTCGTACTACTATCAATCAAAAGGGGACTCTTTTTATGGAACAAAAAAATTGGCAACTGTGATTTTTTTGTGGAACAGACGGAAGACGTGGTAAAAAATATTCTTCGCCCCTTTTCCATTAAACCATATACATATTTACGAATGCAAAATAATTCAACCACTAAATACAACTCCCCTAACCCACTTATATAAGTAACTCCAACTATTTAATCCATTACTACCACAACTAAATACAAATAAAACTCATTTAACTACCATGTTAACACAATTAAAATATACTACTAATAAAGTTAAATTTGTGAAAATAACTGTTTCCTATTTTTGGAAGGCTTAAATATAAATTACTATCCTAAACTATGTGTCATATTCCACTTCGGTGATCCACTTTTTAATTTTGTCAATTAGATGATTAAACTATTAATTTTTTCACTTCCATTCAATTGAGCCTGCTACGTCACAAATTGATGACGTGGCTCTCTAAGTAGGTCATAGTGCAGTTGATGTGTAACTAAAAAAAATTATTTTAATATTTATTTACACATTTATTATGCATTAAAGGGTAAATTCGTCAAACCACCCTAAGATTTCACCCAAAATGGAATCAATTCATCATCCAAATCGGATTCCAATTCATCTTCATCATTAATAGAAAGACGCTTTGAATCAATCATAAATTCTTAATCACATATCAATGAAACACAAACACAAATTCGACCATATAAAGTAATAATAAACACATCACATAATCACAGATAACAGGATTTGTACATTAAAATCAACCAATTCTAATATTATTATTTTAATTTAAACAATAATACCAACAATCACAGTTCGATCCATTCTAGTCGTTGAACTATTGGGCAGGGGCCTCCACACGATGTCCTTAAGTACCAGCTGGAGCTCCTTACTACAGAATTGGTTGTACTACAAAGTATCACCACTCGACTTTACTTCCACCACCAAAAACGACGGCATTATGGCGAAAATCCCCGCCAAATCAACACTGGAATTGCTCTTCTTCACGCTAAATTTCACTGACTTGGCCACCTCCTCCAGCTTCAAAATCACGCTACTCGCCGACCTCGTCATCGCAAATCTCAGCTCTTATCTCTCCTCTCTCTTCTCCTCAAGCAACGACGACAAATCAAACCTCTCTGAGCAAATCCTTCTTCTTTGACTTTTAAACTCCTCGGCACCGTCAATTCACCGCCGTTGATTATGAAGAAGATGAGGAGCAGTAAGAGGAGGATTATGATTTGGATGATGAATTGATTTCATTTTGGGTGAAATCTTAGGACGATTTGACAAAGTTGCCCATTAATGTATAATAAATGTGTAAATAAATATTAAAATAATATTTTTTAATTACACATCAGCTGCACTATGGCCCAGAGAGCCACATCATCAATTTGTGACATGACATGCTCAATTGAATGGAAGTGAAAAAAATTAATAGTTTAATTATTTAATTGACAAAATTGAAAGGTGGATCACCAAAGTGGAATATAGCTCATAGTTTAGGGTAGTAATTTATATTTAAGGCTTTTTGGAAGGACATCATCAAGATGCCATACATTCTAGTAGTTGACCGAGAATAGAAGCATTTGATGGGAGGAGATGGTGGCACCATTCTTTTTTCCAATATATAATTCTAATAGTAACATAAATTGTTATAGTTGGCTAAATCTAAAGCTCTGTTCTGGTTAATTTGTGAAAACTATTTGATAGATCTTCAAGTCTCTTAACAAATTGTGACTCTTTCATTGAGACGTGGCAGTTAGTTTGATGGTCATTGTTTTTCTTCTTCTTTTAAATTGGTTAATCTGTCCTCTCAATTGTTATGACATGGAAAATGGATTATAATATGAACTTTGAAGTTCTTTCCCCTAGTATTAGGAAGCATGAACACGTCTTGGAAGGCCACGAATTCGTGTCGGGCACTAATTCGCTCCGACACGCACTTGACACGTGTCCGTGGACTTCCCTTTTTCTTTTTCTTTTTTAAAACTCAGACATGCCTCAGACGTGTCCCGACACGCAAGGGACATGCCTAGGGTAAAAAAAATTTAAAAAATAAAATTTCTAGGTGCCCATATGCAATTGGTACCTTTTAAACCTAATTCCTTCAAGTCGGACCATATGGTGTAGGTGTAGGTGTAGGCTGCATATGTTATAGGAAAATGACATGCATGTCGACAAATATTTGACAAAGTTGAATTACGACCAACGTGGAAGTGTATGCGATAAGATAAAATAAATTAAAGTGACTCTTCTTAATTCCTACTTATCCCATGTATGCACATACGTCGCATTCATAATTCGGTTGAAAACTTTCGCAATGTATATCGGTAATCTATGTTATAATTTGTATATGGACCCATGTGGGCTGCCTAAAATAGGTATGTTATAAATTTGTTTAAGTTTTTATCACGCTCTATTAACAATTAAATTTATTTATTGTAAACAATACATTTATATTGTTAAAAATATAAAAAAAAAAAAATTAACGTGTCCCCGAAGTATCGTGTCCTGTTTTTTTGGAAAATGTCGTATCCCGTGTCACATATCTTGTCGTATCCATGTCCGAGTCGGTGCTTCATAGCCCTGGTATAATGGTCTGTTTGCTTGTACAAATCTGTTACTTTTATTCAACTTTAGATACCAAGCAACTTAAATGATACAAATTGTTTGTGTAAGAATTAATCTGTTAGTAACGGAAAACCATAGCATATATGTATAAACCATAGGCTAAGTTTGGATTCACAATTGTATGAGAACATGTTTTATAATTAAAAGGGGAAAAGAATCCAGTCTTAAGCATCTAGAAATATTTTTCTATTCTTTCTTCCCGTTCTCCAAGAACTTGGTATGTAGTATTTAAATTAAAGTGCCCCAGAATTGTTCTTGTTCCTGCTAACTTGAGTTGTGTTGTCATGCTTGACAAAGCATACTGATAACTGCTAAACCAATGGTTTACAACACACAATGGCAATAACAACATTCGCTATTTCTTTTGGCTACGTAATAAGATGAGATATCTTGTGATGTTGCTAGAGCTATAACTATTAAGGCTAGAACATTTTTTTATTTTTTATTTTTGATAAAAAGAATAATTTTTATTGATTAGAGGATAAAATTACAATGCATAATGAGGACAAGAAGTCCTCCCAAAAGAAATTAAAGAAAACAAAGTGAGGATAACTTGATATTAATGAAGCACCGCCTGCCAATCTCTATGAAAATCAGATAAAGAAATTCCTCCAAAAGCTCCCATTGCATGAGCCCAAAGAGAAGCAAATAAAGATGTTTCATCCCAAAACAACTTAATATTTGTAATCCGATTGCAAAAAAATGCTAGCATTCCTTTCAATTCAAATTCCCCACAAAATAGCAAAACAAACACATCTCCAAAGAATCCTTTTATCATTCTACCAAAACCCTTGAATTTGTATAGTAAAAGATCTAACACTGAAGAGGGACATCCAACTTTCACCCGTCACACTAAACAAACAACACCACAACCGCCAAAGCATCAAACAGTGAAGAAATAAATGAGAATGAGGCTCACTATCCTTCAAACACATTACACACATCTGGGAATAAAGATTTGTAAGGCTTATGCATTTTACGCATATCATTAGTGTTAAGCCGACCAAGAGTTAAGGACCACATAAAAACCTTAATTTTTGAGGGAGCCTTTACCAATGTTCTAAAAGGCGCTAGGCGGGAGGCGGGCGGCCGAGGGTGGCCTAGGCGGGATTTTTTATTTTAAGTCAATTTTAATGTTTTATCTTATATTTATCCAAACAAAACAATAATATAAAACAAACCAAACTATAATAAAGACTTTTGCTTAAAATTCAAACACATCCATATTGCTTACGTTAAAGTTCAAACACAAACATGCAATTGTTCAAAGTTCAAACATATTTTTAATGTATTAATTTTATTCATAAACAAGATTGATATTAAATAATAAAATTTTAAATTTCAAAATTTTAATTCAATATTAAAACTTAAGAAACTAAATATAAATTTAAGAATTATATTGAATTAAACTCAATAGTACAAATGTATCATCATTTATATAATTTGAAGTTTGTACAAGTTCAAAAAATTACAACTATAATAAAATTATCCGCTTTGACTTGATATTGTTCAGTTCTTATTGTGATTTGATGTACTACAACCTGTATTATGAATATGGTAAATCATTAGAAAAATAAATATATATATATGGTTAAAATTAAAAAAAACTCTGCCTAATTTCGTAGAGGGATTTTTTTGCCGTCTTGGACTTAGGTGAAGCGTCAGGGGGGCCTAGGCGAACCTAGGCGGGGATTTTTAGAACACTGGCCTTTACCTTTCAAATATAAGAGGCTAGAGGAAAATGATGAACTAGACGATAACCCAATCAGTAAGTGAAAAAAGAATGACACGAGGAGATTCTGAAGAATCAAAACATGAAACACGCCCATCCAAGGACTAAGAAAATGAAACTGAATTAAAAAGTTGAATAAATAAAGAGAATTCCTCCGTCTCCCTATCATTTAAATTGCGGGAAAAAATGAAAATCTCAAGAAATTGAATCTCCCTCTCAAGTATAGAAATTAGAAATGGGAGAATTATGCTCAGACGAGAGATAAAAAAGACGAAGAAAAACTAATGAAAGAGGAACATCTCATATCCAAATATCATCCCAAAATCGAATATTCATGCCATTACCAACTTGGAGACAAACAAGAAAATAAAAGGTAGTGTAACCTTGGGAGATAAATTTCAAGGATTAGAATAAGTATCACGAGAAGGACAAGGATTTGCATTCCACCCATTCTGTTGAATTTCATACTTGCTTTTAATCACCTGATGCCAAAGAAAGTCCAGTTCCAAAAGAAAGTGCTATAACCATTTGTTCACTAGAGCTCGGTTCTTAGACACCAAGTTCCAAGAACTAAACCACCTTCCTCTCTAGGACAACACATCTCAATCAACCAAGTGGCCTTCCTATCCA
The DNA here is from genome assembly GCA_020205615.1 of Panax quinquefolius. Taxonomy (NCBI): domain Eukaryota; kingdom Viridiplantae; phylum Streptophyta; class Magnoliopsida; order Apiales; family Araliaceae; genus Panax; species Panax quinquefolius. The sequence goes on from CM035167.1 coordinate 148,665,479, forward strand.
AAGTATCCCCAACCCATAAAAACTTGCACATAATACGTTAAAGAGATTTGGCTACCCCTACCTTAAACAACGAGAGATAATAAAGAGGAATACTTACTAAACAAGCCTGGATAAGAGTAATCCTCCCACCCATGGGTGAGAGGTAAGCACCTTTCCAACAATCAAGCCTCCTACCTACTCGCTCTACTACAGGATCCCAAAAAGATGAGATCTCAGATTACAACCTTAAGGGATCCCTAAATAAGTCCTAGGTAAATAGGAACTTCACACCCAACTAGTGAAGCGTAAGAAAGAAGAACATCTTCCATATTAATACCAGTGAGACTACACTTTGAAAGATTAATTTTCATACTCGATGTAAACTCAAAAATTTGAAGGAGCGACAAGACATTCTTAAAACTAGTAACACCTTCAGCGAGAAAAAGAATGGTATCATCCGCAAACTGAAGATAAGAAACTCTAACTTCTTCTCGATCAACTACACAATCATTAACAAGACCCTCCATATCACTTTTTCAAATCATCTACTCAAAACATGCACCACAAGAGTAAAGAGAACCGGAGAAAACAGATCCCCTTGTCTAAGAGCTCTAGGTGTCTTGAATTAAGATTTAGGCTCTCCATTAACAATCACAAAAAGATTGGAAGAAGAAAAACTACTCTTAATCCACATTCTCCGTTTAAGCCCAAAATCTTTCCTAGTTAAAACCTTATCTAGAAAGTTTCAATTAACCCTATCATAGGCTTTCTCAAAATCCAACTTCAAAATCAAAGCCACATGCCCTCTTTGTTTCCCATCTTCCACCACCTCATTAGCAACTAAAATTGCATCTAGAATTTATTTGCCACCCATAAAAGCACTCTGGTTAAAAGATATAGTACCATCTAAGACATCTCCAATATGCTTAGAAAGAATCACTAACTCCAATATGCTTAGAAAGAATCTTAGTGAGAATCGTACACACAAGTCACTAAGCTTATAGGTCTATAATCTCCCGGATAGAGCTATCCTTCTTAGGAATTAAAGTAATGAAGGTAGAGTTAATGCTCTTACACAAAACTCCATTAGCATGAAACTCTTGGAAGAAACTCAAAAGATCATCCTTGATAGTACTCCAACACTGTTGAAATCACTTTTGCCTCTCTGAATAGGATCCCACTGCAGCCCCTCAATTATAATCCTAGTACAACTAAAGCATTTTAGATGGGGTTAAATCACTTTTTCCTCACTGAACTAGACACTAATTTACGTATGCATCACTGAATTAATTTTTTTACAATCGACTCACTAAACTGGAATTTTTTTTACAAAACGTTACAAAATCTATTAACTTGTTTTTTATTTTTAACGGAATGACTAGCTTGCAGGAGAGAGGTTGAGTTTAAGTCATATATATGTCAACGTGGCAATGCCATTGGAAAAGAAAAAAAATACTTACGATAAAGTTGAATTAACTAATTACACATTATCATCACATTAATTCAAACATAATCATCACATTTTTTTCTTACGTAATAAACATAAACCAGATTTCAAACAAGATTTCAAAAAACTAGACTACACAAGCCGAATTTCATATTCAAACACAACCCAATACCTCAGTTATTTTCTTTTTGAAAACAACCAGTACCTCACTTGAATCATTCAACCATTTTTATTTTCTTTCTTCTTTTGCGTTGTAGATCTAAAAAGATAATAGTCGCCGAAAAAAATGGAGGCGGCTAGACCCATCAACTCTCTCTCTAACTTCTGCCTCCGAACACATGCTGAGGCCTTCAATGAAACTCCCATCTATATGTAATCAGCCAATTTCTTAAATCTGATTTTTATTTTTCCTTTTACGGCGAAGTTCGATGGGATCTGGGTGAGAATCGACTGAATCGTTGACGGGTAAAGATGGTGTAGAAAAATATGAATAATTGATTTATTCCTTTTGTGGTCTGAAAAATGAGTTATGGAATTGGGGAAGAAAGAGATGATTGGTCTCTTTATTTTGGTAGATCTGAGATTTTGCAGGTTGTCGATAGAGTTGACTATTGGTCAAATCTGAGTTGAGGTGGAGTTTAGACTGTGGGTAAATGATTTGGTGTAGTAGTGTGAGATGTAAGCAGTGATGATTATGGCGAATGGTGATGGCCTTATTGGAGGTTTTGGGGGAGTTCATGCGGAGAAGATGATGTTTATTTTCTTTTTCTTCTTTTTTTAATTGTGAAAAGAGGAAGATGAATCTAAATGTATAAAATGGTTAAAAATAAAGTTTTTTTTCTTAATTATAAATATGCATTATCACCACCAAATCTGCTGAATAATCCACATAAGCATCCAATGTGGTTCAGTTTAGTAGGCGAAAATGATTTAACCCATTTTAAATGCCTTTTTTAATGTGTTGAAAGTTGCCTCTAAAGGCCAAGGGTAAAATATGTTTACCTCCTAATCCTTCACACTATGACCCTCATTCAACAAAAGCACTAGCCCACCCTTCTCTTAGTCTCCCTCTTGATGTATCCAGCTGCGATTTTATCTTGTTCGTATTTATTTACCACCGTACTTGCTAGCCAATCCAAGTCTTCAATGAGAAAGAGGTGGCATCCAAATGAATCCGTATTTGGATGAATCCTTGAACTACAGAAGGCTTTAGTCCGTAAGAATTCTTATAATATCATGTGAACTTTGAAATCACAAGTAATTGTTAGGGACAATTAATATACGAATTATGATTCCATCATGTTTGACCACAATCTTAGCAACTTAGTTGTAATTGAATTGTTATGTGCATATATTTAAATTCAAATTTACCATATGGAAACAATTAATGAAGGGAAGATATACCTGTGAAAGAGAAATTTAATTTTTGCTACTTCAGTTCCCGCTAGCCCCAACTTGTCACATAGCCTATAATTTATACTTTCAAGGGTATGTCTAAAATTTATTATGTGGCTTATTTACGCAAATTTTTTTTTGTTGTGATATAAATGATTTGTGGGAAATGCACATCTTTGAGTACAAAATACGCACTTAAATGATATAATTGAACTTAAATGATTTCCGCGCTTTTGGTTTGTGAACTTTTTAAATCTTTTAATCTTGGTAAAATTTTATAAAAAACAAACGGAATCCCCAATTTTTAACAAATTGTACACACTTGTGAGAGCAAAAGACATTTTGAGGATATAATTGTCCCATTACAGTAAATGCACAATAAAACAAAAAGGGTTAACCCTCTTCTTGCCCCTAAACTTATTGTCAATTTCATGTTTGGTCCCAAATGTTTTTTTCTGCGCGTTTGGTCTGCCAACTTTTTAAATCTTTTAATCTTACTAAAATTGGTCTAATTTAAATGGTGGAGCAATTCTACTAAGAATTAAGACATTTAAAAAGTTGGTAGATCAAAAGCTTGATAAAAAAAGTTTGGGTATCATAAGTGAAATTAACAATAAGTTTAGGGACGACTGGAGGGACCCAACAACTTCCTCTATAGCAGTTGTGAGATAATACCAACTACCCTCATATGCCCCCATCTTTGACTCTTCTAGCCTTTGTAGGATAATACTTGCCTTCTTTGTACCCCAACGGCCCAACCTATGACAACATGATCAGATGACCCTATTCAAACTTTCGAAAGTCAACTCTGATAGTGTATGTTGCGACTGTCTTAAGACCGAGTCCAAATTAAATTAAAGCTCAATCCACTATCTCAAGAGCATCATCAGATTTGATTATCATGGTTACTCCATTGTCTTAAGAGCATCATCAGATTTGATTATCATGGTTACATAAATGATTCATGGGCAAATACCACTTAAATGATATAAATTTTTTGAACAAGTTGTGCCTATTATGAGCTTTAGCGACGGACAGTCCGTCGCTAAAGGATGGTTCATTCTTGAACCGGCCTATTACTTTATTTGCTTAAATTTTTACATAGAGAATTTGTTATCCTTGATAACATCATTGAACAAATTTTTTCTGTTTTGCTTAATTTTGAAGTTATAGATACCATAAAGCATCAACATATGTAGCCATTAATGTTCAACTACATATGTTATGTAACATCCCAGTCCCACATCGAAAAATATGGAAAAAATTTGTCTGTATATAAAGAATTAAGATACTATTGGACTAGTAATTTAAGATCTTATTTAGATGGATTTGATTCGAGATTTGTTTCGGACTCAGAATTTGACCCGAGATTTATTCCGGACTCGGAATTTGACTCGGGTTGTTTCATATGGTATTAGAGCCAACTCTAAAGCTCGGGTTGAGTCATCCGATCGGGTTGCCGAAGGTGGGGACACGAAGGCTAGTGATATTATCCTACAATGCAGAGAGAGGTCCGGAGGTGGGGACACGAAGCCAGTCAGTATTATCCCACAATGACTAGAGAGATAAAGATATGTGGACCGTGTGTGTGATCAAATATGATAGGGACGTTATACATTTAAGTGAGGGAGTTTGTAACACCCCAATTCCACATCGAAAGATATGAGGAAAATTTGTCTGTATATAAGGAATTACGTTACTAACAATAGTAACTTCAACCATGACCTTTTGGGTGAACCTGTGGTGGACTAAGATGACCCAAGAAGATACTATTGAGCTAGTAATTTAAGACCAAAATTTGGATGGATTTGATTTAATTCGGACTTGGATTTGACCCGAGTTGTTCCATGTTAACACACAAAGCATCACATTTTCTTCTCTTCAGTATATAATTTGTATCGAGTATATCCATGTAAATAATTTAAATTTTTCTAAAATTATCCCCAGGCTTGTTTTTTACAAGAACTGAGTGATGGGAGAGGAGAGGTCAGGCTGACCAAGGGTAGTATTACTAATGATATGATAGAAAAAGATGTGTAAATCGTGCATATATTTTATGATAAAAGGAAATCACTTGCATTAAAGCTAGTGTTTGTATGTTTGCCTGCTTGCTTGGGTCTTGTTTTAATACTTTCAGAAAAGTTTTATGTACTTGAATGTATTTCTTTTTTATACATGCTTATTTTACTGAAACAAAGTGCGGATGAAATGAGCAGGACATCTTACTGCGAGGAGTGATGTGTACAGCTTCGGAGTTGTTCTTTTGGAGTTGTTGACAGGGAGGAAGTCTGTTGACAAGACACGACCAAGCAAAGAGCAGAGCTTGGTGGACTGGGCCCGGCCAAAGTTGAATGACAAGAGAAAATTATTGCAAATAATAGACCCTAGATTAGAGAATCAATATTCGGTGAGGGCAGCCCAGAAAGCTTGCAGCTTGGCATACTATTGCCTAAGCCAAAACCCAAAAGCAAGGCCCTTAATGAGCGACGTGGTTGAGACTTTAGAGCCTCTACAGAGCAGCACCTCCTTGTCATCATCATCGATCCCTCCCCTGATGGGTGCTGGTGGCTCGTTTGCCTTGGCAGGGTTTACTGACTACAGGATGCATCAAAGGTTTGCTGGCACAGTTGTTGCAAGTGCTGGTTTTCGGTCTCCCAATGCAAATTGTTCTCCCAGTGGCCCTGCAGCATGTAGAGTTAGGTGAGAGATGATGTCAGTAATATGAACAACTGTATCAGTGTGGTGGTGTTGTTTTCAGCCTTTGAAACCTGAGTGAATTTGCTGCTTTGTACCTGATGTACATGGTAATGATGATCCAAGCCCTGTGTTAATTGTTGTTCTTCCAGCATTTTCGTGGTGTTCTTCTCATGTGAAATTTTATATTAGATGCCATTATAGGTGGACATCAAACAAAGTTGATTCATTCCGTTGATATGCTTGGGGTGGTCGGTGGTGCAAGGAGTATCCATTTAGCATTTTTAGGCTATGGCAATTACTCTATTTTCACACAATCGTTGCTCTTATGAGAATTTGGTGTTACATATTCAAAATTTGACATATTTAATGAATATATGAAACCGAGTGAAGTAAACAAAATGGAGATTGAAGTTGAGTAACAAGTCATTTGCAAAAACAAAAGATGCCAACAGTCTCAAGTTAGCAAACATAGTACGAGATGCCAAACTAATTGCCAGGGCCAGGGCAAGGGCGCCTTGTAATTATTTTTGTTTAAAGAGGTTCGAACTGACTGATGAAATTGCATTGATGCATGCTTCAACATATTATTAAGTAATCGTAGGAGACATGTCTCTCGACTGTTGCAGCCTGCACCCAAAGTTAACCCTGCTTTGCTTGGTTTACTAGATAAAGGTAGCAAGTATTATTGACTTACTGGATGTAATGAATAGGATTGTTGGCAGCCTTCAATATCCTTTTAGAAATTTGTGATGAGTAGGATTTGACAGCCTTCGTTTTGGAAAATTTGTAGGAGTAATAAATAAGATTTGACAAAGCTTGCAAGAGTGATTACTGGATGTCGATCGGAAGATGACGTGGAAAATCAAATTAAAGTTCGATGGAATCTTGAATCAGAATTTTATTACATGTGCTATTTACAAAAGGGTATATTAGTAAAAGTAAAAAAAATGTCTTTTCTTCTCAACTTCTAGACGAGCAGAGAAAATATATTAGCTCAATTTCTTTTCATCAAAAGCTCTCAAACGCAATGTAAAGAGTAAACACAAAATATTAAAAACCATTAAAAATATTAAAATAAACACAACATAAAAAAAAATACGAGAAATACATGAAATGAAATTATAGGGATAAAGAAAGTCATTGTTATTATTCCTATCATAGTCCCAAAACGACTCTCCACCTAATTATAGACCATGAAAGGATTAGGTCTCCAAAGTTCAATTCTGGTTATGTTGTGTTTTTCTGGTAAGCAAGGATGTAACCCTCCCTTTCCCAAATAAAAAAAAAAAAGATTACGCACAAAACATAACAAAAGTACAAAATAAATAGAGAGCTTTATGCCATAAAAAGAATATTTCTAATATTGCTGATAAATATACAAGTCAAATCATAATAAATGTCAAATTGGCTCAAATCACAATCTAAAATATTTAATACAACTCCAAATAAACTGATGTATCATAGCTTACATAAATTATTTAAACCATTGGAAAGAAGGGATGTCTTATCACACTTGTTTCTTGATCCCCTTAATTACTTGTTAGAAGGAAAACACAACATGAGCCAAATGTCAGTACGGATATAGAGTACAAGAATAATGAACTGAAATAACTAACTCAATCAAATGAACTGAAATGAAACGAACAAAAGTAACACAACAAAATAATAGGCTAAATCAAATTGGTGTATGTTATTTCATATCGAGCTTATAACAAAATAAAAATATACCTTTCCACACAAACAAGTCAAATAATGTCGCTCAGGCAATCAAAATAATGTCACACAAGCAATCACACATCGGACTACGCAATCCAGATGCATGTAAAATCGGAAGGCGTGTTTGACATAAACATCACTAATCCGCATAACAAAACGAAACAAAAAACTACACGTCTCCCAAGACAAAATCACTAAACGTCCAACTCCCACTAAAGCACAAAACAGAGACGTCGTAGAATGATCACATCGCCACAGAAGGTATCATGCCTCGGTGTCAAGAGTACATGTTTGTGGTACCCCCACATGTGGTTATAACTCAGGTATACCTTACAATATATTCTAACAAAAACATCATGTCACAACACATACGACACAATATTAACACGTGAGGTTCTAATACGCATACATGTTAAATCAAAATGAATCATTAACACAAAATCTTTAAAAATGCATTAACATGTACTTTCCTAGTTTGCCATAAGGAGCGTTCGTAATGTGTGTTTTGAAGAAGATGGAGAAATATTAACATTAAGAACATTTGTAGTTGAATCTTATTCGATCCAAGCTAATATGGTCTTTCCACTATTGTTCCACTATATCATCAGTAAAATACCCAACTTTCGAGGACTTGTTTGATACTATGATGTTGATGTTTATTCCACTATGGTGTTGTTTGCTTGGTTGAATCCATTGTAGATAAACTCATTAATCTGTGATGAAGCTTTAATTGTGAGGAAAATGAAAGAAAACAGAAGTATGACCAAATCTGGCATTCGTAAATATGTGAAAGACCCGAACCACGTTATTGAGTTAGAACCGGACGAGATAGCCGAAGACTTAACGTATGAGGAGGTACCTATCAAGATCTTGGATAGGAAGGAGCATGTCCTACGCTAAGAAAGGTCATACCACAAGTTAAAGTTTTGTGGAGGAATCATGCTATAGAGAAATGACCGGGAATTGAAACGCGGAAATGAAAGCGAGGTATCCTCACCTTTTCAAACACCAGTACGTCGTCAATTTCGAGGACGAAATTTCATAAGGAGGGAGGTTGTAAGACCGAAAATTTTTAAATAAAAAAGGAATTTCCTTTATTTATTATTTTGAAATAGTAAGGGTTGATTTGATTAATGTGGATAGTTAAGGGTTAAATACGCAAATATTTCAAAATAAACAAGTGGTTATAAAATATTCATTTTTGTTTGGGAATATTCGTTTGGTCGTGGAATATTAAGATGCTTTGTCGGGGAATATTAAATGACGACGCAAGCGCATGACCATGTGTAATGAGCCCCATAACTTGAAAGCGATTGGATGAAGAAAATGACAAATATAAGTTGGTTAAAAATAACTAGCGTAGTTATTCTACAATTAAGACCGCTGGAATACCCGGTGGTTAAAATACTGATGTCTGGCGTGGTTGCATGCGAAGAAGCACTTGCAGTATTGCACAGATATTGTTGAATTATTGATCCTTACGTAAGAAGGCACTACTCAATAATTTTCACGGTGAGTTCTTGCTCAATATTTTATTTTATTGATTCAATAATTGCTGCGTTGATATTTTATATTATTGTTGTTCAATAATTGTCACCGCATTATTATCTCCATTATCGGATCAATAATTCATATTATTTGAATAATATTATTAGATAGCATTATTGGCAATGTCTAGAAAGTTACATCGAGGAGAGTTTTGGTCACCTAATTGCTTGCGCCAAGAAGGAGAAATCCTTATCTGAAAGCCCCTCTTCCTGAGGAACGGCACCGTTGTCATAATTGTGATTCTCGTAATATTATTTGTGAATAATTAATTATTGATTCATATGATAAAGAAATATTTATTTTATGTGGATATAAATGATGGATTTATTTATGTGGTTATAAATGAAGAAATTATTGTTTTATCGGTATTTTATCGATTGGAGGTATTAAAAATTAAATCGAGGGTTTTGAGATATATTGGGGGTTATAATTTTTAATCCGACCGCTGGATTGTGGTAATTTTTGGGTATGTTATACATACATAAGTTGAGTATATGTCCACAAATTTTGAACCGTTAAAAATGCACGAATGATTTGTTATGAATTTTAAGAGGTGTCTCGATTCTAAATTAGGGTTATAATTGATTTTGGTGGAAAATTCTAGAATTGAGTGGGCCCCACTTGTGGTTGGTGAAGAAATGTGCTGAATTTTATTTCAAATGTGGTGGGTGGCAATAGTAGCGGTAAAAGCCATCGTAAGCGGTCAAGTGTGCTTTACGGCTAACATTTTCCTATAAATAGAGGGCTAAGTTAGAATTGAAAATCACACCGAAAACAAAGTTTTCTCTTTCTCTCTATATTATTGAGCGTATTTTGTGAGTATTTAGATACTTTGAGAGTTCTTTGTTCAAGATGAAGTTTCATTCAAAGATCACTTGAGCCTTTCCTTCCGGCAATCTTGATTCTTTGAGGTAAGGGATATTATTTTTTTTTCGTAATGATATTATTTCTTCAATATCATTATGCTGAAATGTTGATCTGAAGTTTTTATCAAATTTGGAACTTTTCATGTCGGGGTTACTATTCATGAGTTACTATTCACGAGTTACTATTCATGAGTTACTATTCACGAGTTACTATTCACGAGTACTATTCATGAAGCGTGAAGATGTTTTTTTTTTGTGGAATTTCTATCTTTTGGTGTCGGAGTTACTATTCACGATATCTTGAACTATTCACGATACTCGGACTATTCACGATATCTGACTATTCATAGAAAAATAAAATTTCTTCTTTTCGTCCAAAATATCTATTCGGATACTAGCTTCGATTTGTATCCATGTTTTGATCATTCTTGAATTTTACACCACTATGATTATTTTTGAGGTATATTGTTGGACATGGATAAAACAAAGTACAGATCCTTAATCCTTAATCCTTGTCATTTTGTTTCACCGGATTCGTTCTTTAAAAATATTTTTCATCATCCTCGGTCTTAAATGATGATATTATTGAATATCTTTGGCTGTAGTGCAAAGATGAATGATTTCTGAAGAATATCTTTGCCAGTAGTGTGAAGATGAGCAGTGTTTAAATGAACATGACCGATCGATGAATATCTTTGGCCTTTAGTGCAAAGATGAACAGTGTTGAGATGAACATGACCGATTGATGAATATCTTTGGCTCAGAGTGCAAAAAAGATGAATATTTGATTTGAGATGAATATTGATTGATGTTACAGGGATAAAATATTGATGATGGATTGTTAAATTCATAGATTATAGTAGATTTCATTCTCTACGTAACTCTTCTATGAATTATTATTTCATTTTGCGAATATTGATCCGAAACTTGTTGTACATCAGTATTCTATTAAATTTTTCCTGTTGAAGACTAACGATAATTTGTTGTATATTATCTTAGTCATAATATTCTTCTTGAGCTAGTTAAGCTCACCCTTTTCCTTTTTGTTCCATTCTTCTCGGAGGCGAGAATATAAGCGAGACGAGCCTGGGTATGGAATGAAGGTTTTAGAAAGGATTGTTTAGTAGTCCTCACCATTTTGTAAAATAATGTATCAATAATTGTGATGAGGATTTATTTGAGTATAAATATTGTCTAGAAGATAATATTTGTATTTAAACTCACAGCTTTCTTGTTGTAATAATAAAGTTGTAGTTGTTTACGCATGCATGTATTGACAACTCGGAATGGGTGATGTATACCTATTTTGGGGCGTCACAATTGGTATCGAGCTTAGGGATATGATCTCCAGCGGAGATCGGGAAATAGAACTAGGAGGGAGAGACGAGTAAATCCTTCGCTAGTGTGTCCTACCTAAGCTTATTTGTTAGTTGGTCAAGATATATAGGGATATTATGTGATATATTGATTTCCTTAATTAACCCTTGTTTTATGACGATGTTGAGAATGTCGATCGAGAATATTAACAATGGAGTAAATGAGACCGTGGAGATGCTCGTCTTTTACCAACGAGGAGAACGTGCAACAGTGGCAATGTTCCTCCCGTGAACAACACCAATGAAAGCGTATGATGAACGAGGGGATGTTTAGAAGCTTTTTGCGATTCATGCAAAATCGATTTAGGGAGACTCGTGTTCAAAATACAGGAGGAAATGATAGCAATTCACGGGTTGTCACAATGAAAGCGATTCAAAGAGTTGGGACCACCAGAATTTAAGGGAAAGCCGGATCCGATCATGGCGGAAACATGGGTCAAACAAATTACCAAGATATTCGATGTCTTGGGATGCGGAGGAACAGAAGGTTCCATTCGCCACCTTTATGTTCCGTGGCGAAGGCGTGACTCTCGGTGGGAGTCTCAGGAAGCGTACCCATCCAAATACTTTTCAAAGATGTCTTGGGGAGCGTTTGAGACTATTTAATGACAAATACTTTCACGAAAGTGTTAATCGTATGAAGGAAGTGGAGTTCATCGATTAGAGCAAAATAACACGGCGGTGTCTCATGACGAGGCAAAGTTTGCGAGTTCTCGTGTTTGCACCTCATTTGGTGGAGAATGAGGAACGATGACGCGGATGTTTCTTAGAGGTTTGAAACCCGGCGATACGTCAAGATATCTCATTTCTCATAAACTTTCTCTTTATTCGAGATGTTGTAAATGAGGCTCAATTATTAGAAGCGAGATAACGAAGTACGGTCGGTGAGGACCATAACCGAGGATCGTACTGCGAGATAGCGATCAATGAATAATGATAACTGCGGAGAAAGAAACAGACGGGATGAAATGGTAACCACTCGGTGGTAATCATGGTCGTGAAAACGTAAGAAGCGAGTCGAGGAGATTTTAAAAGAGAGATTTAATAACGACTATGTGAAGAAGACAAAGGTCTTAAGCAAGAATCGGCGGTTCTAGGGAGGAGAAACGACCACCGGTCATATGCTACAAATGCGGAAAAGAGGGACATATCGGTCAAACCGCCCCACAACAGTTCAAGGTATGCTATAGTTGTGGAAAGGAAGGACATATCGCTTCGAGATTATGCGGATAGCGAAACCTAGTTCAATGAGGACGGTGACTCAAAAGATCGTCCCGAAAAAGTCAAAGTCAACGATTCCGGAAGAGCGTTTGTTGTGGATCGGTCATAATGCGAGGAACCCAAACGAGGTGATCACGGGTAAGCTATTTATAAATTCTTGCGAAGTTTATACCTTACTTAATCTACCGGTCTTACCCATTCATTTATCTCTCCTGCATGTGCTCAACGTTTAAACTTGACTCGGAGAAATTAGACTTTGACCTATCTCGTGGAAACTCCGTTAGAGAAACTTTCATCACATCCACCGCTTATAAATCTTGTTTGATTCAAGTTGGCACCATCACCTTACACATTGACTTTATCTCTTTAAAGATACTTGCTTTTGATGTGATTTTAGGGATTGATTGGTTAACTACTCATCATGCCAAAATTGATTGTTTTCGTAAGGTTGTTAGTTTTCATATTCCTAACCAACTTTGTTATGCAATTCAAGCAACTAAACCATTAAAATCAATCACTATCATATCTAATCATAAAGCTATTCGTTTATTGAAAAACGGATGTCAAGCTTTCTTAGCCCATGTTATGGATTTGAATAAAGACACGTCAAATTTGAATAATATTCTGTTGTTATTGACTTTCCGACGTATTTCCCAAAGAACTTCCGGTTTACCCCGAACGTGAAGTTGAATTCTTTATTGATCTTGAACTCGCACAAAGCCCATTTCTAAAACCCCATATCGAATGGCTTCTATTGAACTTGAGGAGTTAAAGGTCCAACTACGAAATTGTTGGACATTGGTTTCATTCGTCCCCAAGTACATCTCCTTGGGGTGCTCTGCTTTATTTGTAAAGAAGAAAGACGGGGAGTATGCGACTTTGTATTGACTATCGGAATTGAACCATGTCACCATCAAGAATAGGTATCCTCTACCTCGTATTGATGACTTGTTTGACCAATTCTGAGGGGCACAATTCTTTTCAAAAATCGATCTTCGCTTCGGATATCATCAAATTGAAGATTAGAATCGAGGATATTCCAAAGACGCCTTGAGAACTCGGTATGGGCATTATGAATTCTTAGTCATGTCTTCTTTGACTAACTAATGCTCCTACGACTTTCATGGATATGATGAACCGAAAGTATTCAAGGAATATTTGGATCGGTTTGTTGTTGTCTTTATTGATGACATCCTTATATATTCCAAAAGTCGTGAAGATCATGAGCACCATTTGTTTATGGGTACTCCAAAGGCTTCGTGAAAACCAACTATATGCCAAATTGAAGAAATGCGAGTTCGGCTTGAGGAAGTAGCCTTTCTTGGGCATGTGGTGTCAAAAAAACATGGAGTATCTGTTGATCCGTGAAGATTGAAGCAATACAAAGTTGGAGCAACCAAAGTCGGTGGATCAAGTACGTAGCTTTTTGGACTTAGTATTGGTTATTATCGGAGATTCGTGGAAGGGTTTTCTCGAATCGCTACTCCATTAACTCACTTAACTCCGGAAGGATACAAAATTCGTTTGGAATGAAGAATGCGAGAAAAGTTTCCAAGAGCTTAAGAGGAGACTTATTTTTTAAGACTGTTTCTAACAATACCATCCGGTTCGGATGGATTTGTTATCTCATGTGATGCTTGAGCAAAGGGTTAGGATGTGTTCTCATGCAACGTGGGAAAGTCATAGCCTTTATGCCTCGCGACAACTTAAAGAGTATGAGAGGAATTATCCTACTCATGATCTAGAGTTAGCGCGTGATCGTTTTTAAGCGCTAAAGTTATGGAGGCACTATCTATATGGGGAGAAAGTGGAGATATATTCGGATCATAAAAGCCTTAAATATTTCTTCACTCAAAAAGAACTCAACATCGCGGCAAAATGACGTTGGCTCGAGCTATTGAAAGACTACGACCACACTATTCAATACCATCCCGGTAAAGCGAACGTGGTAGTGACGCGTTGAGTAGAAGATCATATCTTGGGGAATGAGTGCGATGATGTCAAGTATACGACAGAGCCAACTTTAATAGAAAAAGTTAAGGTTGCTCGAGCCACCACCGGGCCGGAAATGCGTATGAAGAAGAAAGTACAAGAAGGAGCTATTCCTAAGCGAGAATTGATGAAGAAGGAATACTTGAGTCCACTCTGAGACTTTGTGTTCCTAAGGACTCGATTTGAAGTACAAGATTATGATGGAGGCACACAATACACCATTTGCAATCCATCCTCGGAAGTACTAAAATGTATCGTGATCTTGACATACATTTTGGTGGAATAATATGAAGAGAGAGATTGCAAAGTTTATCTCGATGTGTTTAACTTGCTAACGTGTAAAGGCGAGCATCTAGTACCTAAGGGTCCGTTGCAACCACTTGAGATTCCGGAATGGAAGTGGGAACACATTACCATGGATTTCGTTCTTTGGGTCTTCCTACGGCTTTCTCAAGGCATCAATGCTATTTGGGTTATTGTTGATAGATTAACCAAGTCTGCTCATTTCTTGCCGATCTGGAGACTTATTCCTTGAACGTCTTCTAGTATATGACGTAAATGAAATCGTGAGGTTGCATGGCATGCTCAGTATCCATAGTTTCGGATCGTGACCCAAGATTCACTTCAAGATTTTGGGTTAGCTTGCAAAAAAGCTATGGGCACGGATTTGCGATTTAGTTCGGCATACCATCCCCAAACAGACGAAACAATCGAGAGGACTATTCAAACTCTTGAAGATTTATTAAGACTCGTGTCCTGAGACTTCAAGGGCGGTTGGGATAAGTATTTACCATTGGTGGAATTCTCCTACAACAACAGCTTATCGAGCAAGTATAGGTGTGGCTCCATTCAAGCATTATATGGGCGAAAATGTCGTTCTCCAATATGTTGGGATGAGGTGGGTGAAGCAACATTGTTGGGACCCGAGTTAAGTACGTATGATGACTCACCGAAAAGATCCAAATAATTCGACAACGTATACAAACGGCTCAAGATCGACAAAAAGAGTTATACGGATCTTCATCGAAAGGACGTGGAATTTAATGTAGGGATCATGTATTGTTGCGAGTTGCTCCATGGAAGGGAGTTACAAGATTTGGGAAGAGAGGAAAGCTCAATCCACGATTTATTGGTCCATTTCAAATTCTTGACCGAAAGTAGGAAATGTAGCCTATAGACTTGCGTTACCTCCAAGTATGTCTCGTGTTCATAATGTGTTTCACATATCTCATATCAGTAAATATGTGAAAGACCCGAACCACGTTATTGAGTTAGAACCGGACGAGATAGCCAAGACTTAACGTGATGAGGAGGTACCTATCAAGATCTTGGATAGGAAGGAGCATGTCCTACGCAAGAAAGGTCATACCACAAGTTAAAGTTTTGTGGAGGAATCATGCTATAGAGGAAATGACACGGGAATTGGAAACGGAAATGAAAGCGAGGTATCCTCACCTTTTCGAACACACCAGTATCGTCACGTCCAATTTCGAGGACGAAATTTCATAAGGAGGGAGGTTGTAAGACCCTCAAATTTTTTAAATAAAAAGGAATTTCCTTTATTTATTATTTTGAAATAGTAAGGGTTGATTTGATTAATGTGGATAGTTAAGGGTTAAATACGCAAATATTTCAAAATAAACAAGTGGTTATAAAATATTCATTTTTTGTGGGGAATATTCGTTTGGTCGTGGAATATTAAATGCTTCGGGAATATTAAATGCGACGGCCAAGTACCATGTGGGGCCCCCATAACGAAAAGCGATTGGATGAAGAAAATGACAAATATAAGTTGGTTAAAAATAACGGCGTAGTTATTACTGAATTAAGACCCCATTTGTTGGAATACCCGGTGGTTAAAATACGATGTCGCTGTGGTTATTGCACGATGGACACCAGACGCGATGATTGTTGAATTATTGATCCTTACGTGAAGGCACTTTACTCAATAATTTTCACAAGAGTTAATTCTTCAATATATTTTATTTTATTGATTCAATAATTCTTTGCGTTGATATTTTATATTATTGTTGTTCAATAATTGTCACTTTGCATTTATCTCCATTATCGGATCAATAATTCATATTATTTGAATAATATTATTAGATAGCATTATTGGCAATGTCTAGAAAGTTCATCAAGGAGAGGTTTGGTCACCTAATTGCGCGCCAAAGAAGGAGAAAATCCTTATCTGAAAGCCCCCTCTTTTCACAGGAACTACTGGGTTGTCATAATTGTGATTCTGTAATATTATTTGTGAATAATTAATTATTGATTCATATGATAAAGAAATATTTATTTTATGTGGATATAAATGATGGATTTATTTATGTGGTTATAAATGAAGAAATTATTGTTGAGGTGTTTTATCAAGATTTTACAGTTGGAGGTATTAAAAATTAAATCGGGGTTTTGAGATATATTATGGGGGATAATTTTTTTTAATCCGACCGCTGGATTGTGGTAATTTTTGGGTATGTTATACATACATAAGTTGAGTATATGTCCACAAATTTTGAACCGTTAAAAATGCACGAATGATTTGTTATGAATTTTAAGAGGTGTCTGATTCGGAAATTAGGGTTATAATTGATTTTGGTGGAAAATTCTAGAATTGAGTGGGCCCCACTTGTGGTTGGTGAAGAAATGTGCTGAATTTTATTTCAAATGTGGTGGGTGGCAATAGTAGCAAGTAAAGCCATCATCGAAGTGGCAGTCAAGTCCGCTTGGTGCGGGCTACATTTTCCTATAAATAGAGGGCTAAGTTAGAATTGAAAATCACACCGAAACAAAGTTTTCTCTTCTCTCTATATATTATTGAGCGTATTTTGTGAGTATTTAGATACTTTGAGAGTTCTTTGTTCAAATACAAGTTTCATTCAAAGATCATCACTTGACCTTTCCTTCCGGCAATCGATTCTTTGAGGTAAGGGATATTATTTTTTTTCGTAATGATATTATTTCTTCAATATCATTATCTTTGAAATGTTGATCTGAAGTTTTATCAAATTTGGAACTTTTCATGTCGGGGTTACTATTCATGAGTTTACTATTCACGAAGTTCTTATTCATGAGTTACTATTCACGAGTTCTTATTCACGAGTACTATTAACGTAAGCGTGAAGATGTTTTTTTTGTGGAATTTCTATCTTTTGGTGTCTGAGTTACTTATTCACGATATCTTGAACTATTCACGATATCGGACTATTCACGATACTCAAGACTATTCAATAGAAAAATAAAATTTCTTCTTTTCGTCCAAAATATCTATTCGGATACTAGCTTTCGATTGTATCCATGTTTTGATCATTCTTGAATTTTACACCACTATGATTATTTTGAGGTATTGTTGGACATGGATAAAACAAAAGTACGAATCCTTAATCCTTAATCCTTGTCATTTTGTTTCACCGGATTCGTTCTTTAAAATATTTTCATCATCCTCGGTCTTAAATGATGATATTATTGAATATCTTTGGCCCGTAGTGCAAATGAATGATTTCGAAGAATATCTTTGGCACGTAGTGCAAAGATGAGCAGTGTTTAAATGAACATGACCGATCGATGAATATCTTTGGCCTTTAGTGCAAAGATGAACAGTGTTGAGATGAACATGACCGATTGATGAATATCTTTGGCTGTAGTGCAAAGATGAATATTTGATTTGAGATGAATATTGATTGATGTTACGAGGATAAAATATTGATGATGGATCGTTAAATTCATAGATTATAGTAGATTTCATTCTCTACGTAACTCTTACATGAATTATTATTTCACGCGAATATTGATCCGAAACTTGTTGTCTATTGTATTCTATTAAATTTTTCCTGTTGAAGACTAACGATAATTTGTTGTATATTATCTTAGTCATAATATTCTTTACTGAGCTAGTTAAGCTCACCCTTTTCCTTTTTTTCCATTCTTCTCCGGAGGCGAGAATATAGCGAGTACGAGTCGGGGTATGGAATGAAGGTTTTAGAAAGGATTGTTTAGTAGTCCTCACCATTTTTGTAAAATAATGTATCAATAAATGTGTTGAGGATTTATTTGAGTATAAATATTGTCTAGAAGATAATATTTGTATTTAAACTCACAGTTTTACTGTTGTAATAATAAAGTTGTAGTTGTTTCTGTACCATATATTGACAACTCAGAATGGGTGATGTATACCTATTTTGGGGGCATCACAACTTTCAGAACAATATAAACATGAGGATGATGACAATGATATAAGAATTCAATTACATGAAAGCAAAGGATAATTTTTTAAAGATTTATAATTTAATTTATCCAGAATTCAAAAACGTCCAAATTGTCAACATGATACTGCTTTGTGGAGTAAAATTCAAGAATAATATTGAATCAAAAATGATTTGGACAGAAAAGATATCAATTTTTGTCATGAATAGTACCTCGGGCGAATAGTACTCGAGTGAATAGTACCCCGTGAATAGTAATTCGAGAATAGTACCCCGTGAATAGTACTTCAGCATGAAAAAGGTTAAATTTAACAAGAATGTTCATAATAATATTTTCATGAAAAGATACTGGATGAAGCGTAAATTTCAAGGATATTCTACTAATTTCATGGAGTATAGAAGTCCAAAACTTAACAAAATGCATGTAGA